>CM042178.1:20630426-20662511 GCA_023376005.1 Doryteuthis pealeii
CTTATTAATTTCACAGCCCATGCTTCACACGAAATCCCCCAAAATATATATATATATATATATATATTGACACTATGCATTGCACATAAAATGCATACTACAAAATGCAACTAAGGGGTCATGTGTGTGTAATATATATTATATTATAAGTATATAATATATATATATATTATCCGTATGTAGATAGGAATTAATGAATCATGTGTGTAAACACTAGTGATAAAATAACTAAGAAATGAAAATGAATGAATAAATAAATAAGAAATAGGAAGATATTTGATATCCAGCTGAGACAAATGTCTGGAACATGGTTTATTTCAGCCTAATTATTCATTGTGTTAATTGATTATGTGGATATTTGTTTGTCTGTTGTATTATTATTGTTCTAGTTTTAGTATTTCAAGCAAAAAAACATCTGCAGATGAGATTAAGTGTCCAGCAAGGGTAGTCAGAAAGGGAGTGGTGGGGGTGGAATTTTATATATATGCATACAGTCCCAGCTAAAAAGACAGTGTTCGGACGGCAGTCAGAGTGATGTTGACAGTAGCAGAAATTAGCCAGTGAAGCCAGTAATTCGACTTAGTCTCATAACAACTTCTTGCCAGCTGGCAGAGCCAACCACAAACTGCACAAATGTCACAACTTCCTCTTCCATTAGTGTCCTATTAAAAGGTTTTGTTTTCTTTTCTTTTAATCCTTGTGAACCTGTCTCTGACTCGTGCCCTTTAAATCAGCCAGCACAGAACATCACAACGTTGGGGTCTAGACATTATGCAGCAAAGATGCAGGAATGCAGACTGGGTATTCTCACATAAGTATAAGAAAGAAACAAGATATCTAAAACGAAATAAAGCATATGCTTAAAGCAAGACAAAATCTTTTTCCAAACTAAAGAAGAAGAAAAAAGATTTTCTTTTTTCCTATTAATACTTTCTATTTGGTTGGATATTTATTTCAATGAAGGTTGTCTGCAAAGCTGAAGAAATTATGATAAATATTATTGACTATAATGAAGCAGTGGTTTCCAAGTAATCCAATGAAGTTATGTAAGCTTGAATAATGGAGATACACAAAAGTATGCACAAAAAGGTCGTAAGGACCTTATAATAATTATAAAATAATTCTTCTTTCCGTAAAATCCATATATATCATATATATCATGGATTTAATGTTTTTCATTTAATCTATAACATATATATATATATATATATATATATATATATATATAAGGCTATTTAATAAAAGTACCTTAGATATAGAGGGGTAAAATTCAATAATATCAAATTGGATAAAGGTGCACTTGCCTTTATTTTTAATATTTTTGAACCACTCAATGGTATCAACAGAGCTTTTCCAAAGATTATATCTAATATTGGTGGAAGGATATATTGGTGGAAAGATTTAGGGAAGGGGGATTGACAGGGTGACATGAGCATCAATTAAAAAATAACTTCTTTTTTTTTTAACAAAATCTAAATGATAAAATACGCCATAAATACTAAGTTATTTAGATATATAATGAATATATATATATATAATTAATGTATAATGAAAGAAGATAAATTTTGATGTTACTGGAATTATACACAAGAATGAGTGTGCACAAGAATTTTAATCTAGGAGGGATGTGTTATAGCATGTTTTTTCAAAATGGTGGGGGGGTCAAAGGTTAATATTCACGTCAGAAGTGTATAATGGCACCACCACCCCTTTAATGCACAAAAAAACAAGAAACAGAATAAGCAAAAATGATTACCTAGAGACGAAAGTTGAGGAAATTGTTGGTCATTGTATTTAAAAAAGTATATTATAGAAGTGGATATATCTATTAATAATGGAGATTCGCTTCTGGTTTTTGTCTGTAACAAAAACTACATCACTGCTTATGTCATTATAATGTCATAACGTCATAACATAGAATAAATACTATAACGTCATAAATCGTCATGACAGAATAAATACACTCAAAATTTGAGCATGCAACATTAGACAGTTCGCATTGTTTTTTAAAACAATAGATACATCCCCAGTATCATATATTTATACATAGTTTGTTTTATTTTAATAGATATTCAAAGTTAATAGAACTTAGTTTCGATTTCAAATTGTTTTATTTTTTTTATTTTGCTAGTAAATATAAGAAAGCAAAAGAGACTTTGGTCAGATGCCAGTGCTTTTTGAAAAAGCAGATAAGTAAATCCTCCTACATCAGCTTTTTACACAGCACTTGTTTTTTTTAACAAGAAAATGATTTGTCTTAAGTGTTTGTTTGTATGTGTCTTTTCCAATATAAATTATGTGGGAATACCGATCCACAAACTTCACATGAAATGGATTGTTAAATTTCCACTTGTGAAAATGTTGATCCCACGAAAAAGATTTCTCCACAGTCTGAATTTCCACGTGTTTTTTAAGTTGTTTTTCTGAAAATAATGATCCATACGTTTCACTTTTTTGTTTTATTTTCTAATTAGAATTTTTAGAAATCAAGGGGCTAACATTTGATTCCTTTATGAATAATATTTGTATCCTAAGGATCTTTTTCGGATGGAGCATGTTTCTTTGATAGCAGCTATTTGTATTTCATAGCAACTTGGCTTCCCTGGTATTGTTTCAAGGTATTTGAGTGTGTGTTTGCATATGTTCAATCAATTTTCGTCTTTGGGAAAATGATGATGAACACACTTCACAAGAAAAAGGTTTTTCTTCAGTGTGTTTGCGCATGTGACTTTTTAAATTTGCTCTTTGTGAAAATGCTGATTCGCACATTCCACAAGAAAAAGGTTTTTCCCAGTGTGTGTTCGCATGTGGCTTTTCAAAGTTGCTTTTTCTGAAAATGCTGATCCACAAACTTCACAAGAAAATGGCTTCTCTCCAGTGTGTGTTCGCATGTGGCATTTCAAATTTCCTCTTCGTGAAAATGTTGCTCCACATACTTCACAAGCAAATTCTTTCTCACCAGTATGTGTTTGCATGTGGTTTTTTAAAGTTCCTCTTTGTGAAAATGCTAATCCACACACTTCACAAGAAAAAGGTTTCTCTCCAGTGTGTACTCGCATGTGACATCTTAAATATGCTTTTTCTGAAAATGCAGATCCACAAACTTCACAAGAAAAAGGTTTCTCACCAGTGTGTGTTCTTATATGGCATTTCAATTGGGCTACCTGTGAAAATGCTGATCCACACACTTCACAAGAGAAAGGTTTTTCACCAGTGTGTGTCCGCATGTGCCCACTTAATTTTTGTCTTTGTGAAAATGATGATGAACACACTTCACAAGAAAAAGGTTTCTCCTCAGTGTGTGTTCGTATGTGGATTTTTAAATTTGCTCTTTGTGAAAATGCTGATCCACAAACTTCACAAGAAAAAGGTTTCTCCCCAGTGTGTGTTCGCATGTGGCTTTTCATAGTTGCTTTTTCTGAAAATGCTGATCCACACACTTCACAAGAAAAAGGTTTCTCACCACTGTGTGTTCGCATGTGGCATTTCAAATTTCCTCTTCGGGAAAATGCTGATCCACACACTTCACAAGAAAAAGGTTTTTCTCTTGTGTGTATTCTCATGTGGCATCTCAAATAAGCTTTTTCTAAAAATGCAGATCCACACACTTCACAAATAAATTTTTTTTCACTAGTGGGGGTTTGCATGTATCCACTCACTTTGATTTGTGAAAATGTTGATCTACAAACGTCACCAGAAAAAGCTTTCTCTACGGTATCTGTTAGCATGTGGCATCTCAAATGTCTTTTTTCTGAAAATTCTGTTCTACATACTTCAAAAGGAAAAGGTTTCTCACAAGTGTGTGTTCGCATATGTCTTTTCAAATTTGCTTTTTGTGAAAATGTTGATCTACAGAATTCACAAGAAAAAGGTTTCTCTCCAGTGTGTGATCGCATGTGGCGTCTCAAATTTCCCCTTTCAGAAAATGCTGATCCGCACACTTCACAAGAAAAAGGTCTCTCGCCAGTGTGTGTTCGTATGTGACTATTCAATTGGACTATCTGTGAAAAAGCTAATCCGCACACTTCACAAGAAAAAGGTTTCTCTCCAGTGTGAGTTCGCATGTGCCCATTCAATTTTCCTTTTTGTGAAAATGCTGATCCACATACTTCACATGAAAAAGGTTTCTCTCTAATGTGTGTTTGTAAGTGTCTTTTTAAAGATGTATTTTTTGAAAATGCTGATCCACAAGAATAAGGTTTATTCACAATGTGTGTTTGCATATGAACGTCTAAATCAGAACACTGTGTAAATGCTGATTCACATAATGTATCCAAAGGAATGTTGGTTTGCTTGTGGTCTTCCATATTTGTTTTGAAGTATGTAAAATAACTAATATAAGAGTTTCTCCTCTGTGTAGTTACATGTATAATTTAAAATGTGATAGTCTTTTCTATAATTCTAAGTTCCCTTTGTTTGTTTGTTTTTAATCTAAATTACATTAACAAAAACTCTGTTAATATGCAGATCCACACACCTTGTAAGAATAGGTTTTCTCTTCTGTCTTTTTAAAATATTCTTGTCCTCAACTTCATTTGCTATCTGTAAATGAAGAACAAGTATTATTAAGCAAAAGACTTATACTTTATTTGAAGTGAGAAAATTAGAATAACTCATGTTCAGACATAAAAAGAAAACATTAAAAAATTCAGAAACATAATGAAATGGAAAATTATTTAAATAACGGAAATTTTATTTGTCCAAACATTTATTTAAAAAAGAAAAGGAGACTCCATTATTGATAAATATATGAGAAAATTATTCCCACTCAAATATGTAGCCAACAAAACAAGTTTACTTCAGTCAGATGTTTTAATTTGGCCAAAGATTTATTTAGAAAGAAAAGGACATTCCATTATTGATAAATATATGAGAAAATTGTTCACACTCAAATATGTAGTCAACAAAACAATTTTACTTTGGTCAAATGTTTTATAATCCTTGAAAAAGAAACTGGATGAAATGTAAGAAAGACAACTTTTCATTTTATTCTATTTATTTATTTCATTTCAATTGTTTTCCATTTACATATAGAATGAAAAGTTATCATATTAGAAAAATTAAAAAGTAGCGAAAAAGATTTGGGCACCTGTGCAAGACTGTATTAATGTGGATGAGAAAGACAACTTTTCATCTTTCCTTGCTGCTAAGGTTTGCCATTAGGTGGTGTTGCGACCTGGATATTTAAAGGCAGTGACTCCTTCTTCTGGAATCTCCAGGTATTAATTAGACACAAGATGTCCATTTGGACTGGGGGAACCTAACCACCAATAACAAGCAATACGTGTACCTGTACTCTGGCCTCTTATAATTTATGGTTTCAAACATAAAAATAATTCACCTTCCTATTTATTAAGAGAGACATATTAACAAAATGACTGAGGGGAAAAATGTGTAAAGAAATTATACATTATACAATAAATAAAAAGATTTTGTTTTTAATGAAGAAAAAGAAAATTCAAGTAGTGCCTCTAGTAGAAAATAAGTACTGAAAATCTTAAATTTGATGTAAAAAAAAAACTTTTTTTACTCTGTTGCTTATATATATATAATTGGCTTTTAGATTATAAGTTGAAAAAAACAACTTTTTTTACTCTGTTGCTTATATATAATTGGCTTTTAGATTATAGGTAAAAAAAAAAACTTTTTTTACTCTGTTGCTTTATATAATTGGCTTTTAGATTATAGGTAAAAAAAACAAAACTTTTTTACTCTGTTGCTTATATATATATAATTGGCTTTTAGATTATAAGTTGAAAAACAACTTTTTTTACTCTGTTGCTTATATATAATTGGCTTTTAGATTATAGGTAAAAAAAAAAATTTTTTTACTCTGTTGCTTATATATAATTGGCTTTTAGATTATAGGTAAAAAAAACAAAACTTTTTTTACTCTGTTGCTTATATATATATAATTGGCTTTTAGATTATAAGTTGAAAAAACAACTTTTTTTACTCTGTTGCTTATATATATATAATTGGCTTTTAGATTATAAGTTGAAAAAAAACTTTTTTTACTCTGTTGCTTATATATAATTGGCTTTTAGATTATAGGTAAAAAAAAAAAAAACTTTTTTTACTCTGTTGCTTATATATATATAATTGGCGAAACATTTTTTTCAAGTTGGTCTTATATTGTACTAATTACAGTATAAATAAAAAGATAAAAGACCGAACTTATAAATAGAAACAAATTTTTTTTTTTTTTACAGTGGCTATTCTATGAGAAAATAAGTACCGAAAATCGAAAAATAAAATGTAAAAAAGTAATAGATAATTAATTTTGTGGAGATTTTTTTTTTACTCAGTTTTTCGATAATTATTTAATTGGCTATTATCTTATAAAAGAAAAAATTATACATTGATATTTTTTCTGCTTAAAAAAGGGGGGTACTTTTTCAATCGAGTTTTTCTTCAAAACTTATTACTTTATGTGTCCAAAATAAGTTTTACATTAAGTAGATATTTATTTCTAGAATCTAAAAATATAACATTTTAAAATTAACATCAGAATATTTTTATTTTAAATGAATTTTATATATTAATTTTTCATAGTAAAAATACTAAATTTGTGGGTTCTGTTTTTTCTAGGTCACCCTGTATACAGGTGACCCAGAAAAAACAGAGCCAAAATTATTTATTTATTTTCCCATTAAATTAACCCTAAATCCCAACCCTATTTTATTCTTATTTATTAATTAATTTTTTAATTTTTTTTTGCAAGTGACACGGCTTCGGCTACGGACTTCAATCGTAGCTGGTATTTTTTGTGATTGTTTTTTTCAGTAGCCACCGAGTAGCGATTTTTGAGGCAGGAGGCCGGGACGGTTCTCCGCGAAGAGTACAATATTTTCTAACAAACACTCACTGTGGGACTAAATCAAATTTTAAACAGAATAATAAAAATAATCCTTTCTCTACAAATATAAATAAATACGTATTTTTATTTGTAAAGATAAAGAAAGAAATTAAATTGTGATACTTACTTCTTTCGATATTAGTTCGTCTGATTTCTTTTTTCTCTACAGAAATGCAACCTTAGTGAAAAGTGATAAAAATGTAAAAAAATTTAAATAAACTAAATTTTATCTGGTTGTATTAAAATTTAAATCTCGCCGTCGTTTATAACTGATGAGAAATGTTTTCTAAAGAGCGATAGGTAAGGGAGATAATTTTAGATGATTATAAAATTTTATTTTATTATAAGAATCTTATAATTTAATCTTATCATTTAAAATATGAAAATCCCGATGTTAAGTTTAAAATGTGATATTTTTAGATTCTAAAAATAAATATCTACTTAATGCAAACCTTATTTTAGGTGCCAAAAGTAATAAGTTTTGAAGAAAAACTCGATTGAAAATGTACACCCTCCCCTTTTTAAGCAGAAAAAACATCGATGTATAATTTGTTCTTTTATAAAATAATAGCCAGTTAAATAAATATCGAAATGAATAAAAAAGAAATCTCCAAAAATAGATTATTTATTATTTTTTTACATTTTATTTTTCGATTTTCGGTACTTATTTTCTCATTGAAAAGCCACCGTAAAACTTTTTTTTCTTTCTATTCATAAGTTCGGTCTTTTATCTCATTATTTATACTGTAATTAGTACAATATATGACCAACTTGAAAAACATTTTACACCCCCAAAAATTAAGTGACCTGAAAAAAATGAGAAAGTTTTGAAATAAAATAAATAATGCATTATAAAGATCATTCATTGGTACATAAACACTGAAAATTTCATTAAAATTAGATAATTTCCTGAGTTTTGGTAAATTATTTTCTGTAGGGGGGGCTAAAGTCATTTTGTCAAAAATGCATTTTAGGCTCAGTTTGCCAGTCCCTATATAAGATTATATATAGGACTAGCGGTAACGATGAACAGTTTTCTCGTTTATTCCTAACATAAGATAAACTGAACCCTCATTTTATGTCCGTGTTTTTGCAATAAATGTTTTATTTTTCTTGCACCCGTTATTTTACAATAATAAATATATTTTATTTATTTATTTTAATATTCACTTCTTCAATGTGTATATTCTAAAAGTTTTTATTTTGTGAGAATGTTTAGTTTTAAAGTGGGGGCTCGTTTTACAATTTAAGCATAACTTAGACCCTCCTTTTATGACCGTAATTTTGTTTTTTCGTCGACGATGATCAAAATCTGACGTTTTTATTTTAGAGTACCAAAGCCAAAAAGAAAAGAAATAAGAACAACAAAAGGTTATATTCAACTTTTTACTCGTAAATTCCTACCATAAAATTAGGCTTGGGCATTTTATCGTAGGAATTTACGAGTGAAAAGTTGAAGTGTAAAAACGATGTATATAATAATAACAATAAATATTTGTCTACAAATACAAATAAATACGTATGTTTATTTGTAAAGAAATTAAATAATTTTGATTTGTCAAAAAAAAAATAAAAATTAAATAGTGATACTTACGTTTCTGGCTACACAACCACACAGGGATGTACAAATACTTGCACCTTGCAATAAGGGGGATCACAGGAAATTTTATTAAAGAAATCAATAAAAATAAACTAATTATCCGATTTTAATAAAAAAAAAAAAATTGGTAAATGAAGAAGGAAGGGTTAAAATTGCAAATCGTTGTCAAAATTAAAACGGAAACAATTTGGCATGGATTTTAATGAATTTAATTATTACTAAGGACACGATTTATGTTAATTTCTACTTAAATTTTAACCGTTAGTTGTGTTTTTAACCGTTTTTCATTGGATGTTATTTTCCTACAGAGGGCCGCAAGAGAACTAATTTTTAAGGGAGATAAATATTTTCCGAAAATTTATTAACATAAAAACACGAATCATTACACTTTTCGAAAGAAGACTTTTTATTCTAAATAGATGTTAACTCTAAATTAAAAAGGCCAAGTACGTATTTTTTTCGTTAGTTTTTATTTCGCGTATTGATCCGCCAATAAGATTTTTCGTCATTTTTTGGTGTCTAAAAATGAATTTTACATTTTTAGAAAGAGACTTCTAGGTACCGCCAAAATACGTCACGTGATCAGTTTAGGCAATTTTGAAGGAAGAAACGTAAATATGTTGGTTCTTAAAAAAAAATCACTCCCCCCAAAAATAACGAACATAAAGAGTTGTTGCAAAGAAAAACAGTTACAAAGATCAAATTATTCGATTGGGGAAAAATTACTCACTGTTATCTTGAAAAATAAGTAAAACAGTCCGTTTTTTTACAACACAGTCAGTTTCTATTGTTAGGATTATAATCTTGTCTTTCTTTTCATGAAATATTTGAAATAAAATTAGCAGGAGCTTAAAGCTCCGCCCATTTTCTGCCTAACCTTTTAGCGCCTTTTTTAACGGCGTATTTTTTTTTTTTTTTTTTTTCAGTTCGAGAATAAATTTTAACCGAGTTACCCTGTTGTCCAACTTATCTCTTTTCTTTGTTGTACTTTCTGGTTTTAACACGCTTTATTTATTATTTATTTATTCATCATCGAATATGAATATCCAAACTCAACAGGTTATGCGCCCAGTAATAAAAACAGGATTTACTTCAATGGAAACCCAGAACAATTTTATCGCGACTCCTACTTCGTCGCTCATACCTTTTCCAAAGTGTATGAACGACTTTTCGTCTCACGTAGTCTAACTCACTCTGGCATAGAATAACAAACACCGTAGATAAGGTAATCTCTTTATTCCTTTCACCAGAAAGTGTAAAAAACTGAAATAGGAAATAAAACAGGTTTATAGAACGAGCCACAACACAGAGGATGGTACAATGTCTGAACAAGGCAATGGATGGGTGTTAATAAAAAAACTGAGCCAGTTCATAGATAATGACAGTGAAATAATAATGACATACGATAACACCACCAAACAGGCTTAGAAGTTAAGAAAGGTACAAACGAGGGGGGCAGAGTCTATGAGAGAAAGTCAATCGAGTGACAAGGGAGTGAACATTACAAAATCTTTCTTAGTGTACAAGGTTCAGCGAAACGTCAAATGATATAGTCAGATACACAAGGTAAAAGTCTATTACAAAATTTAATAAGAAGGTTACTGAGAGTCAAATGACGTACCTGTTCTCTTTAAGGAAGAACACAGAAAAGGAATTGAACGCGTGTGGATAAGCCTTGAATTTACTGCTGAATAATGGTAGCCGGAAAGCGGCGGTGAAAATGCAAGAATAATCCCGTTTAGGAAAAAAACACACAGTTGGTCTAAGGGACGTAACTCTTAACGCAGAATCATAAATTACAGACCGAGACAAATTTCAATTATGGGAAATTAAATTCATCATCTCAAAAGAAACGCATTTTGGAGTCTGATACAGAGGAAGTCGATCCAGAGAAAAAAGTTTTTGCTCTGATGGTGCAAATGTTAGATGATGCCAGAAACAATGGAAGGTTGGCAATGAAGATATTAAGAGATCGTTATGTTGGAAACAGTAAACCTGCTCAGATAATTACGGATAAAACTTTTTTTTTTTCGTTTTAACGAAAATTTTAATTGAACTAGTGGATGGTACTCGAACTACTGGATTAGTATGTTTGTTCTCTCTCTCTCTCTCTCTCTCTCTCTCTCTCTCTCTCTCTCTCTCTTACCTATATGTCTATGCTCTTGTATTAACCCTCCTCTTCACCCCTCATATTTACTTACAACTCCCCTTCTATCTCTCTCTCTCTCTCTCTCTCTATCACTCTCTATTTCCTTCTATCTCTCTCTCTCTATATATATATATATATATAATGCTCTCTCTCTCGTCCTATCTTTCTGTCCCCTTCTATCTCTCTCTTTGTTTCTCTCTCTGTTTACGCTCTGGAATTGTCCTTCCTCTTCTCCCCTCATATCTTCTTACACCTCCCCTTCTCTCTCCCCCTCTCGCCCTATCTCTCTGTTTCTCTCTTTATTTCCTTCTCTCTCTCTCTCTCTCTCTCTCTCTCTCTCTCTCTCTCTTTCCTTCTCTCTTTTCCATTCTTCCTTTCGTTCTTTTTATGCTAAATGTGATGCAAAACTTTTGCTCGAAGATAATAAAGGCATAAGAGTATTTACAGGGATTTCGTTGGAGCCCTTATTCTCCGTAGAAGGCTATTTCAGACGAAAGAAAGAAAGAAATACAATATAAAATGCAGACACTTGTATTATCAAAAGGTACAAAAATGTTGTTGCATATTTTAATAGCATTTGCTACCAGACTTATCTGTGAGGTGAAATACTGTTCGTTGGAAAAGTGGTGATAACAGGGGTATTCTGGTCGCTGGTTAGAATTTTGTTAAGACGCTTCTTCAGGTCGTTTCACTTTCTTCAGCCTTCTGTTAGTATGCAGTTGTATCAACATTGGAACGTTTGCTGACACAATGCCTAGAAAGTTTGCTGGTGGTAGTGTTCTGTAGAGACACTTATTTCCACGTCCTTCTGTTCTGTGATAAGTAAAGTCTAGAGATCGCTTAGTTTTGCGACTTCCTTCAATATCTTCTCCCTGATAAATCAAGTAGGGGATGCTATTTTAGAAGCTTCTCGTCTGGGTAACTGTTCTTTTAATGACGGTGGATGGGGCCCTTTTCAAGTAGACTATTTAGGTCCTCAGCCTTCTGGTAAGTTTGCTGTCGAAACAGCCTTCAGAAAGTATGCTGTTAAAAAACGCCTCCGTCCAGGTCGACGGCCTGTAGACAAGTGCCAGGGTTTAATTCTGGCGCCAACATCCTGTTGGCGATTCGCCCTCTAGCGACAGGGGGAGATAATTCACTATCAGATTTCCGATAGGCAATATTCATGAAACAACCTTAAAAAATGCATCACACATTCAATCTTATAAACAAAATATTTTTTCAGTACAGTCAGCCACTGAAAATGGTGCTTAACTCTATTTTTTTAATAAAAATGGTACCAAACTGAAAACCCCAGATTGATCCATATGTGATATTAAAAATGAAGGAAAATTATATTTTCTAAACAACATAAAAACTATACGAACTCATACTTTAAAAGAATGGTATAGAATTCTAGGACGTTGTGACAAAGAAGATGATTTAAAATTAGAGCAAGCTGTAAAGGGCATGAAAATAAGTCATAAAAATAAATTTGATTGCAGCACGTGTGCTCAAGAGAAAATGTGCCAATATAGAAATACAAAAGCCGATAAAAAGGCAAATAAAATATTTGATTTGATTCATTGTGATGTGGTGGGTCTCATTGAGCCAATTTTAATAAATGACTCAAAATATGCAATAATATTCGTTGATGACTACTCAGGATTAATAGTTATTTATTTTCTTAAAATAAATCACAAGCAGCACATGCAACAGAACATTTTTTTAGCTGATATGTCACCCTATGGATCTGTCAAAAGATTAAGAACAGACAATGCTCTTGAATTTACTTGTACAAAATTTTAAAATATTCCTGTAAAAAATAAAACAAGAATTCTCAGCCCCTTATTCATCACACCATAATGGTACCGCTGAAAGGTCTTCGAGAACACTCTTTTGAAATGGCAAGATGTTTATTGATAGAATCTAAATTACCAAAAAACTTGTAGGAATTATACAATTAGAACATCAGCTTATAAAAGAAATAGATGCTTCAATAGAAGAACTGGAAAAACCTCCTATGAAATGTTCACATCTCAAAAACCTGACACAAGCAATATGCATACATTTGGTAGTACATACTTTGCCTATATCCAAAATAAAACAAAATTGGACCCAAGGAGTCAACAAGGAATTTTTGTTGGATATGATTCAACAAGTCCAGCTTATCTTATTTACTTTCCAGGCAGAAAAGAAATTAAAAGAATAAGATGTGTATCTTTTCATGAAACTCAACAATCTGATGAAGAAGAAAACAGTTATTTTGACTACCCCATGAATCACAAAATGATAACGATGAAGAACTGGAAAATAAAAACACTGAACCACAAACTAATGATGAAGAACTGGAAAATAAAAACACTGAATCGCAAAATGATAGTGAAGAAAAACTTTCTAAATGAAAAATTAATAAACCCAAATATTTGGATGATTATATATTAGATGATTCAGAAAACTCAGACACAACAAACTGTTCTATTGATTATTGTTATAGAGTAAGCAACATTCCACAAAGCTATGAAGAAGCCATCATATCTACTGAATGATTCAGACAACTCAGACACAACAAACTGTTCTATTGATTATTGTTATAGAGTAAGCAACATTCCACAAAGCTATGAAGAAGCCATCATATCTACTGAATGATTCAGACAACTCAGACACAACAAACTGTTCTATTGATTATTATAGAGTAAGCAACATTCCACAAAGCTATGAAAAAGCCATCATATCTACTGAATGATTCAGACAACTCAGACACAACAAACTGTTCTATTGATTATTGTTATAGAGTAAGCAACATTCCACAAAGCTATGAAGAAGCCATCATATCTACTGAATGATTCAGACAACTCAGACATAACAAACTGTTCTATTGATTATTGTTATAGAGTAAGCAACATTCCACAAAGCTATGAAGAAGCCATCATATCTACTGAATGATTCAGACAACTCAGACACAACAAACTGTTCTATTGATTATTGTTATAGAGTAAGCAACATTCCACAAAGCTATGAAAAAGCCATCATATCTACTGAATGATTCAGACAACTCAGACACAACAAACTGTTCTATTGATTATTGTTATAGAGTAAGCAACATTCCACAAAGCTATGAAAAAGCCATCATATCTACTGAATGATTCAGACAACTCAGACACAACAAACTGTTCTATTGATTATTGTTATAGAGTAAGCAACATTCCACAAAGCTATGAAAAAGCCATCATATCTACTGAATGATTCAGACAACTCAGACACAACAAACTGTTCTATTGATTATTGTTATAGAGTAAGCAACATTCCACAAAGCTATGAAAAGCCATCATATCTACTGAATGATTCAGACAACTCAGACACAAAAAACTGTTCTATTGATTATTGTTATAGAGTAAGCAACATTCCACAAAGCTATGAAAAAGCCATCATATCTACTGAATGATTCAGACAACTCAGACACAACAAACTGTTCTATTGATTATTGTTATAGAGTAAGCAACATTCCACAAAGCTATGAAGAAGCCATCATATCTACTGAATGATTCAGACAACTCAGACACAACAAACTGTTCTATTGATTATTGTTATAGAGTAAGCAACATTCCACAAAGCTATGAAAAAGCCATCATATCTACTGAATGATTCAGACAACTCAGACACAACAAACTGTTCTATTGATTATTGTTATAGAGTAAGCAACATTCCACAAAGCTATGAAGAAGCCATCATATCTACTGAATGATTCAGACAACTCAGACACAACAAACTGTTCTATTATTGTTATAGCAACATTCCACAAAGCTATGAAAAAGCCATCATATCTACTGAATGATTCAGACAACTCAGACACAACAAACTGTTCTATTGATTATTGTTATAGAGTAAGCAACATTCCACAAAGCTATGAAAAGCCATCATATCTACTGAATGATTCAGACAACTCAGACACAACAAACTGTTCTATTGATTATTGTTATAGAGTAAGCAACATTCCACAAAGCTATGAAAAAGCCATCATATCTACTGAATGATTCAGACAACTCAGACACAACAAACTGTTCTATTGATTATTGTTATAGAGTAAGCAACATTCCACAAAGCTATGAAAAAGCCATCATATCTACTGAATGATTCAGACAACTCAGACACAACAAACTGTTCTATTGATTATTGTTATAGAGTAAGCAACATTCCACAAAGCTATGAAGAAGCCATCATATCTACTGAATGATTCAGACAACTCAGACACAACAAACTGTTCTATTGATTATTGTTATAGAGTAAGCAACATTCCACAAAGCTATGAAGAAGCCATCATATCTACTGAATGATTCAGACAACTCAGACACAACAAACTGTTCTATTGATTATTGTTATAGAGTAAGCAACATTCCACAAAGCTATGAAAAGCCATCATATCTACTGAATGATTCAGACAACTCAGACACAACAAACTGTTCTATTGATTATTGTTATAGAGTAAGCAACATTCCACAAAGCTATGAAGAAGCCATCATATCTACTGAATGATTCAGACAACTCAGACACAACAAACTGTTCTATTGATTATTGTTATAGAGTAAGCAACATTCCACAAAGCTATGAAAAAGCCATCATATCTACTGAATGATTCAGACAACTCAGACACAACAAACTGTTCTATTGATTATTGTTATAGAGTAAGCAACATTCCACAAAGCTATGAAAAGCCATCATATCTACTGAATGATTCAGACAACTCAGACACAACAAACTGTTCTATTGATTATTGTTATAGAGTAAGCAACATTCCACAAAGCTATGAAAAAGCCATCATATCTACTGAATGATTCAGACAACTCAGACATAACAACTGTTCTATTGATTATTGTTATAGAGTAAGCAACATTCCACAAAGCTATGAAAAAGCCATCATATCTACTGAAAAATTAAAATAGGAAAAAGCAATGAATAATGAAATAAATGCTCTTAAAGAAATGGAACTTATAAACTTACCTCTGTACCCAAAACAAGAAAGTTATTGGAGGCAGATGAGTATATGCAATAGAATTAGGACTGAACAATGAACAGCAATTTAAAGGCTAGATATGTAGCCAAAGGATTTTCACACGTAGAAAATGTAGACTACCAAGAGACTTTTTCACCCACTGCAAAAATGACACCCATTAGAATGTTAATACAGATAGACTTCATTGTGTATCAAATGGAACTTTAAATGCAGATATACTGTGACATTATATGTGGGAAAAAGGTTTTGTACAAACAAATAAAGATGGTGAAAAACTTGTTTGCAAATAAAAAAAAAAAATCTTTGTATGGGACTAAACAAAGTAAGAAATTGGAAAATTTACTACAAAATTGTATAACTGACCAGAACTTTGAACACACATTAAATGAAATTGTGTATATACAGAATAAATATAGTATATACAAAAATGGCTCCATCTCTTTAAAGTCATAAAGTATTTTTTTTATATACCCAATAAAAGATGTCATCTATATGGTTCAAAATACAGATACAGTGGTACCCCAACTTACAATTTTTGTTTTTCTTGAGCTATCATTAGTCGATTTGATACAATGGTACCTCAACTTACAATTTTTCTGGGTTCCGAGCTATCAATTGGTCGATTTTTTGCTTTGAGAGCTAATATTTTGAGATAAGAGCAAGCTTTTGATACGCTTATACTTTTTGTTGAGAGATAAAAATTTGAGGTACAAGATGGATATATAGATAAAAACACATAAGATAGATGGATTAGAATGGGGATAGATATGTAGACAAAAACAAACTTGATAGCTAGATAGCTAGAAATTTATAATAAATAATAATAATAAATAAAATGGAGAACTCTAGTTTTTTTAAATAGAGAGAAAGGTTAATTCTCAAATTGCAAAGATGGGCAGTCAGCCCTGGGCCGCCAATGGAGATTTTTGTTTGAAAAAGTTCGAAAAGAAAAGATGGACAGTAAAAGGCAGATAGACAAAACTGACAGGAGGACATATGGATGTTAGCGAAAATGAAAACTGACAACATAATTCCCAGATTGGTGCTAATTTTGTTGGCGATTAGCAATATCCATCACTCGAACGTTCACACGGTGGGTTGTATACTGATTCCTCCAGTTTCTTACTCTTTAAGAAATTTCATATATAATATATATATATATATATATATATATATATATATATTCAGGGCAGACTGGGCCCTTCAGCCTTGGTGTAGGTAACCAGTCTATGGAGAGGGATAACTCCGATTCAAAATTCCCTCCAGCTATGGGTTAAATAGTAGGGCAGACTGGGCCCTTCAGCCCTTGGGTAGGTAACCAGTCTAGGAGAAGGATAAATCTGAATTTAAAATTCCTGAGGTCGGTCGTTGATTGGGTTTGGGGAACTCTTGATGCATTCCACCTTCCTATCGACTGGCCCAAAGAGTCGGATGGTCCAACAACAAGCCTTCAACCACTATAAACAAATCACTGGGTGTGGGTGTTCATTTGTGTGTGTGAGACTCTCGTGTGCATTGAAATCGACAAGAGAGTCCATAATATATATACATATATATAATATTTGTCAATTATATTCACCCCACATCGATGGCTTTGCCAAAAAAATTAAAGAAGGATGCCATCGGGAATAGCAATCTCGGAAGACCATAGATTTCTTGTGCTCTAGAGTTATATAATTTCTGTGACTGCAATGTTTTAAAAAAAGTTTCGACACAGTCTTTGCATGCATCGACTTCAAACTTTTGCAACTGAAACACCAACCTCTAACTTCTTAGGAAGCTCTATTTTCATGTTCAGAGTTACAATAGAATAGAATAAATTGCCTGCATCTGTTGTTGGTTGCGGAAAACACTGCATCTTTCAAAACCTCTATGTTTCCTGTAATTCGACAACACCATACCTTATATCCCTTTAATGGCTGAAAAATGGCATTTTGGGGGCACCTTTGAAGCCCCATATCTCCCCCAATTCTCAACAGAACTCAACCATCTTTTACTATGTGATACTCCTCATTGAACTCTATCAGAAAATCATAATTAGTTTGGCACTTTTATTTGTGCATGAAATTGGCCATTCTCAAGGGGATTATCAGGCCTCAAAAGTCACCTAAAAATCCCGAATTGAGCACATCTTTGAAAAACCTCTATGTTTCCTGTAATTTGACAACACTATACCTTATTCCCCTCCATACACGTATGCATGCATACACACATGCCAAAGAAAAATATTAATTAATATATTATAGAACAATTCATTACTTCTATTTTAATGTTTTTACACAATACAGTGTTATTGTTCTTATTTTTTTTTAAAAGTAACAAAAAACTAGATTGTTTTATAAATGTTCTTTGTTTATGGTAGGATTAATGTTTGAGAGACCTACCAGTTTGGTGAACGGAGGGTAAAAGGATATCTTGGTATGGATTCTGCGATACTGCACAGCCTTAATTTAAAGGCAAAATAGGCAAAAATTAGATAACCCCCTCTAAAATCGGAACAATATGGTCTAGGAACAAAATAATTTGGGCACACTTTTCTAACTCATGAAGGGGAACATTTGTGTGACCTGATTAGGTAGTTGGAAATTGAAAAAAGAAAGAAAGAAAGAAAACGGAAATACTTAGAAATATATTTTTTTTTTGTCGGCGATCAGAATCTATGGAAAAGAAAAAAAAAAGAATAAAAGTGAATTTTTTTTTCACTGAAACGGTAAAGATAAGATCAGCAAATAATATTGACCGCTAGTATAGCTTTAGTGCAGGCCAGAACAAAGGGTTTTTTCTCCATTCAGAAAAGATAAATAGCGAAGGTAGATAGGAGACCTATCCTTTTGTTTAGACGTGCTAAAGGCCGTCTATGTGGCTTGGCTGGCTGGCTGGCTGGCCCGTCAAAAGAAATGAAAAGATTTTCTTAGATAAAGGTCAAAGCGTAGTTTCCCGGTAAGCTCTTCTGTTGTGAAGTGGCCGGAAGAGATGGCACTTAGATTGTGATGCGGAAGTAAATTTGATATTTCGGCTGGTTAGGACAAAAGATGAAGTTACTAATGTCTTCACGCTGACTGGAAATTAAGAATTTTCCGATTGAAATATTATTTAAACTGAGATGATCTTGACGAGAAAGCAGATGAAGCTGAAGCGTGCTTTGAGAACGGTAGCTAAGAAAGCTTGAGTGCGAAGTGTAAAGAATCCTGTAGCGGACAGATAAACTGACTTAGCCAACATTGCTGGCGTAATATTATTTACCGACCAGAAACGCATTGAATTGAGGTCCCATCCCCGTCTTGAGAGTAATTATTGTATTCTTGTATTTTTTTAATATAAATGTTGTTGATTTTTGAAGAAGAAAAAGAGTCGTTATTTTTTTAATAGTGACCCACTAGGTGCGGCCACAACTCCGGGAATCAGATTCTAATTAAGCAGATTGTCTAGTCGTGGTTGAGATCTTAGTATACACATCTGGAGGGCATTCGGGTGCTAGATTTCGCAAATATAGAGACCCTGCAATTCCTTGTTGATGCAGAGAATCGATCTAGAACGGTCCAATTTCGGAAATTCTGTGAAGCCATTAGCTTGGTAGCGACGCAAACAGGTTATATTTGCCCAAAATTTCAAGTAATTTGTGTTGGTGGAGTGACATGGAATGACCCTAAGAATATATTTTAATATGTTGGGTAAATCCTATGTTGTTGATGATATTGTGAAACAGTTTAATTTATGACAGTGGGGGACATTTTTTTAACTGTGAAGATGGTTCTAATACATTATCTAATTAATAATGGAGATGTATTTCTGTCTGTAACAAACTACGTCATAATCGATGTCACAGCTTACATGCAACAAATTTTAGCTATATACAACGCAAAAAATTTGAGTAGGCAATTTTAAAAAGATTGTTTTTAGTACTCTCATGCCTTTTTTGTTGTTTTTAACAGTAACAAGAATTTTACTTAAAAAATTTACAAATGAGATAAACCATGACGATTGTGGAAATGAATCAAAATAATTGTGTCTGAAATTATTTACATGCAGCAACATTTATGTGTGAGAGGGACGGGGCTTGCATGTTTTCATTTCAATATTGTGTTTATAATTTTTTTTTTACTCCTTTAATAAATGTATGAGGATTGTCTTTACTTTCTGATACAAACCCTCTAGATATTGAAGTTTTTTAAACTCCCACCGGCTCGTCAGGCAATGATATTTCAAAAATTAATTTTTACGACGCACACGGAGGGTGTTTTCTGTTGACTAGTAATTCTAGACAGAAATAGAATAAGCAATATTTTGAAGTAGATACTTTAATTAAAAAGAAATATTAAGATGTTGAACACTGCAAAGTAATAATACATTTAGATTTAATATGTTTTCAGTTTGTTTATTTTTTATTTACAAGTTTAGATGTCTGGGGGCAGGGTAACTGAAAAAGCAGACGGAATAGTCCATAATTTTTTAATTCAAATCATCTTTCTCGTATGCGAATCAACACGATTGTGCTAATTCCTCAAAGAGCGGTAAGACATTTTTCTTTATAAGATAATAAGTAGATATCATTCAACAATTCTAATTTTGAAATGTAAGACGTTAAGGAAATAATGTAATTCACTCACTCACTAGCGCGTGATATAGTATGATGGATATTGGAATTGACAGTTGGAAATTAAAAAAAATAGAAATAGGAAAAAAGAAAAGACAATTTGTCTCAAACATCCGATAATAACATATTTTCGAACAATTAAACAGTTTTCTTTAAAACAATGATAATTAGTATTATTTGGATTATTCGGACTATTATGCCTCATTCTTGCATTGTTATATTGACAACGACGGATACAGGTATGTGTCTGTTCTCTAGGTCGAAGCAACGAGAGTTTTTCTGGAGTCTGGGTCTCTGTCAGTAATTTTGAGAGAGCATAAGGAAGGAGTGCACAGAGCACGAGAATCTGTTTGGTGTACACAGAAGACTGGATCTTTAGTTCAGTCCATACGCAACGGAGGTTATCCCTGTTCTCATTCCGCTAACCAATAGCTGGGGTAGCAGGTGTTAAGCTGTTGGTTATTATATTCTATGTTACTTCTACCCCTGACCAGGATTTGAACCTACAGTCTAGAGTGTCACTTAGATCTGTCCTTATACCCTAACTCCTTTAATCCACTAAGCTTGTGTCGCAATTGGCGGAACCTCTCGGACCGGGAACCTTCTGTCGTAATTGCAGTGAAATTAAAAAAAAAATAAGAATAAAAAAAAAAAAAGAAAGCATTCCCTGTCCTCAACACAGAATAATAGTGATATAGTATCTTTGCTTTGTGCACTCCGTTACTGAAAATGTTTTGATTGTTTTTTTTGTCTCCTAGCCCAGGGAGCCCATAACTGTCAGCGGCCCTGTCATTAAGGTACTTACAGGGAGATAACTACAGAAATCTGTATGTGGTCAAAATTTTGATCATTTATTCTATTATCCATACGATAATGTATCTTACGGATATCTAACAAAAAAAAAACATCACGGTAACGCGAGAGAATATTTGGTGCGTGATGATATCAGTTATATGGCGCGAAGTCTTTCTAGCTTGCATAGTTTCCGACGTGAACTTGCACTGATACGGAGAACAACACGATGATCGCACTCAACAGCAATAATCTCACAGAGAGCTAGTGAGTGTTTTTTGCAGGTGATTTTTAAAAAATCCATCCGTGAAAATCTGATCCACAATTTTCAGCAAGAAAAAGGCTTCTCTCCTGTGTGTGTTCGCAATGTGCCTTTTCAAAAGTGTTAACTCTCTGAAAATGCTGATTCCAAACACACTTCACAAGAAAAAAGGTTTCTCACCCGTTAATGTGTTCGCATGTGACCTTTTCAAATGGCCCAGCTGTGAAATACTGACCGCACAAACTTCACATGAAAAAGGCTTCTCTCCAGTGTGTGTTTGCATGTGTATTTAAAGTGATTGCGTGAAATATTGATTTACAAACTCACAAGAAAATGGTTTGTCACCAGTGTGTGTTTGAATGTGTATTTTTCAAAAGTGTCTATCTGTGAAAATGCTGATCCAACAAACTTCACAAGAAAATGGTTTGTCGCCAAAGTGTGTGTTCGTATATGCCTTTTCAAGTGTTCTTTCTCTGAAAATGCTGATCACACACTTCACATGAAAAGGTTTCTCCCAGTGGTGTGTTTCGCATGTGTCTTTTTAAATGGTCCTACGTAAAAATGCCTGACCCACAAGACTTTCACATGAAATGGTTTGTTTCCAGTGTGTATTTGCATGGTGTCCTTTTCAAAAGTGAATTGCGTGAAGATACTGATCCACAAACTTCACAAGAAAATGTTTTTGTTTCCAAGTGTGTGTTTGAATGTGTATTTCAAAGTGTCTCTCTGTGAAAAGTGCTGAATCCAAGTTTCACAAAGAAAATGGTTTCTCCTGGTGTGTGTTCGTGTGTGTCTTATATATGTGGCCCTTCTCTGCACAATGAGAACAATGGCTACTGGCACACTATATATATCAGCAGTGCGAAGTCAGTAAATGGTTTTCTCCAGTGTGTATTCGCATGTGACGTTTTTAAGAAACCCCTCCTCTGTAAAGCAGATCCACAAACTTCACATAAAAGGCTTCTCTCCAGTGTGTGTTTGCATGTGCAGTTTTTCAATTGGGACGCTCTTTGAAAATTGCTGACCCACACACTTCAAAGAGAAAGTTTCTCCCAGTGTGTGTTCGTATGTGGTCTTTCAAACTACTCCTTTTTGAATAATCTGAGTCACAATACTTCAAAGAGAAAGGTTCTCGCCGGTGTGTGTTCCGTTATGTGGTCTTTCAAACTGCTCCTCTGTGAAAATGCTGCTCCACATCCTTCACAAGGAAAGGTTTCTCTCCAGTGTGGGTTTGCTTGAGTCTTTTGAAGTACCCCTCCTGAAAAAGTTGATCAACTTCCCGAGGAAATAAAATAGAAAGGTAGAGATGATAAAGAAAATGTAATGATATGATAGGCATCAACACCAAATTTCTCTGTTGTTTGTTTTTCACAACCAATTTCTTCTCCAAAGAATAAGACACCCTAATTATGGACGTATCCGACGTCCTCTCTCTCCTTCGCCAAATTCATCCGGTTGCATGTGGCAAACAGGTTCTGAAAGGGCAGAAATATAGTTTGGGTGAAAAAAACAGGTTGAAGAACAATAACTCTAATTGTAAGTCGGGGAAGTTTGTTTTTGTTTTTGTAATAAAAGCATTTCGATTTTCAGAAAACGATTTCTACATGATTTACTTTTTTACAAAAACAAAAACAAACCTTCCCCGCTAACAATTAGAGTTATTGGTCTTCACCTGTTTTTTTCACCCCACTATATTTCTGCCTTCAGACTGTTTGCACATGCACCGGAATTGATTGGCGAAGGAGAGAAGAGGACTGTCGATACGTCCATAATTAGGGTGTCTATTCTTTGGAGAAGAAATTGGCTGTGAAAAAAAAACAACAGATGGAAAATTGGGTGTTGATGCCTATCATATCATTACATTTTTCTTTATCATCTCTACCTCTATTTTTTATTTCCTCGGGAAGTTGATCAACTTTTTCAGAGAGGGGTACTTCAAAGACTCATGCAAACCCACACTGGAGAGAAACCTTTCCCTTGTGAAGTATGTGGAGCAGCATTTTCACAGAGGAGCAGTTTGAAAGACCACATACGAACACACCCGGCGAGAAACCTTTCTCTTGTGAAGTATGTGACTCAGCATTTTCAAAAAAGGAGTAGTTTGAAAGACCACATACGAACACACACCTGGTGAGAAACCTTTCTCTTGTGAAGTGTGTGGGTCAGCATTTTCAAAGAGGTCCAATTTGAAAACTCACATGCAAACACACACTGGAGAGAAGCCTTTTTCATGTGAAGTTTGTGGATCTGCTTTTAACAGAGAGGGGTTCCTTAAAACGTCACATGCGAATACACACTGGAGAGAAACCATTTACTTGTGTTGTTTGTGGATCAGCATTTTCAGAGAGGGCCATTTAATAAGACACACACGAACACACACCAGAGAGAAACCATTTCTTGTGAACTGTGTGGATCAGCATTTTCACAGAGAGACACTTTGAAATACACATTCAAACACACACTGGAAACAAAACCATTTTCTTGTGAAGTTTGTGGATCAGTATTTTCACGCAATTCACTTTTGAAAAGACACATGCAAATACACACTGGAAACAAACCATTTTCATGTGAAGTTTTGTGGGTCAGCATTTTTACAGTTGGACCATTTAAAAAAGACACATGCGAACACACACTGGTGAGAAACCTTTTTCATGTGAAGTGTGTGGATCAGCATTTTCAGAGAAAGAACACTTTGAAAAGGCATATACGAACACACACTGGCGACAAACCATTTTCTTGTGAAGTTTGTGGATCAGCATTTTCACAGAGAGACACTTTGAAAATACACATCAAACACACACTGGTGACAAACCATTTTCTTGTGAAGTTTGTAGATCAATATTTTCACGCAATTCACTTTTGAAAATACACATGCAAACACACACTGGAGAGAAGCCTTTTTCATGTGAAGTTTGTGTCAGTATTTTCACAGCTGGGCCATTTGAAAAGTCATGCGAACACTACGGGTGAGAAAACCTTTTTCTTGTGAAGTGTTGTGGATCAGCATTTTCAGAGAGTAACACTTTGAAAAGGCCATGCGAACACACACAGGAGAGAAGCCTTTTTCTTGTGAAATTTGTGGATCAGCATTTTCACGGATGGTTCTTTTAAAAATCACCTGCAAAAAAACACACTGTGTAGAGATTATTGCTTTGAGTGGTTTTAGAATGTGAATTTGGAAGAAGCACAATTGAATATGCAGTAGAAAGAATTTCCAAGTGATTAAGAAATATTTTTGGTGTACATATTTTTTTGTTTATTGTTAATGATAACATTATCGTATGGATAATAGAAATAAATGATCAAAATTTTGACCACATACATGAATTTCTGTAGTTATCTCCCCTGTAAGTACCTTTAATGACAGTGGCGCTGACAGTTATGGGCTCCCTGGTAGGTAGACAAAAAAAAAACATCAACATTTCAGTAACGGAGTGCAACAAAGCAAAAGATACTATATCACTTATTATCAGTGTTTGAGGACAGAATTGTCTTTTCTTTTTTTTTTTTATTCTTTTTTTTTTTTTTAAATTTCACTGTCAATTATGACAAGAAGGTTCCGAGTCCGAGATGGTTCCGTCCAATTGGACACATAGCTTAGTGGATAAAGGAGTTAGGTTAAGACGATCTAAGTGACACTCTAGACTGTAGGTTCAATCCTGGTCAGGGGTAGAGTAACATAGAATAATAATTAACACAGCTTAACACACCTGTACCCCAGCTATGGTTAGCGGAATGAGAAACAGGATAACCCCGTGGACTGAATAAAGGTTTAGGTACAAAGTTCCGTGATGGCTCCCTATATGACAAGAAGTTCCCGAGCCCGACAAAGTTCCCAAGTCCGACAAGAAATACTTGAAGAAGGCCGGGGACACATCGGCCGAAACGTTGTACATATAACAATGAAGATGAGGATAATAGTCGAATAATCCAAATAATACTAATTATCATGTTTTAAAGAAACTGTTAATTGTTCGAAAAATATTGTTATTATCGGTGTTTGAGGACAGAATTGTCTTTTCTTTTTTTATTCTTATTTTTTTTTTTTAATTTCACTGTCAATTTCAATATCTACTACGGTAACTATTGGATTTCTTAAACGTCTTACATTTCAAAATTAGAATTGTTGAATGATTATCTACTTATTATCATAAGAAAAATGTCCCGCTCTTTTTGAGGAATTACAAATCGTGATTGATAGAGAAAGATGATTTGAATTAAAAAATATGACTATGTCCGTTGTTTTCAGTTACCTGCCTCCCAGAACATCTAAACTTGTAATAAAAATAAACAAACTGAAAACCAATAAATAATTGTATATACTATTGCAGTGTTTCACATCTTAATATTTCGTTTTTAATTAATATCTATTCAAAATATTTCTTATTTATTTCGTTAGAATTTACTAGCAACAGAAAACACCTCCGGGCGTCGTAAAAATTAATTTTTGAATACATTGCCTGAGAGGGTGGGAGTTAAAATTCAATATCAGAGGGTTTGTATCAGAAGTAAGACAAATCTCATATTATTAAAGGAGTAAAAAAAAAAATAAAACAATTTGAAATGAAAACTGAGCCCCGTCTCTCAAATAAAATGTTGCCTGCATGTAATAATCAAACAATTATTTTTGATATTTTCCACAAAATCGTAGGTGTTTATCTATTTGTAAATTTTTTAGTAAAATTCTTGTTACTGTTAAAAAAAAAAAAAGGATGAGAGTAAAAAACAATTTTTAAAATTGCTTACTCAAATTTTTGGTGTATATAGCATAAGAATATTGTGATGTAAGCTGTGACATCGATTTATGACGTAGTTTTTGTTACAGACAGAAATACAATCTCCATTATTAATAGATATGTATTAGAACTCTTCACAGTAAAAATGTCCCCACTGTCATAAATTAAAACTGTTTCAAATATTTCATAACAACTAGGATACCCAACATATAAAATATATTCTTGGGTCATTCCATGTCACTCACCAACACTAAATTACTTGAAATTTGGCGCAAATATAACCTGTTGGTCGCTACCAAGCTAAAGGGCTCACAGAATTTCCGAAATTGGGCCGTCAAGATCGGATTCTCTGCATCACCAAGGATTGCAGGGTCTCTATATTTGCTGAAAGTCTAGCCGAATGCCCATGTTACTAAGATCTCAAACGACTAGAAATCTGCTATAGAAACTGATTTCCGAGGTTAGTGGCGCCTAGTGGTCACATAAAAATAACGACTCTTTTTCTTCTTCAAAAATCAACAACATTTATATTAAAAATACAAGAAATACAAATAATTACTTCTCAGACGGGGGAGTGATGGACCTCAATTCAATGCGTTCTGGTCGGAATAATATTACGCGGCAATGTTGGCTAAAGTCAGTTTATCTGTCCGCTACAGGATCTTTACATTCGCACTTCAAGCTTTCTTAGCTACCGTTCTCAAGCACGCTCAGCTTCATTCTGCTTTCTCGTCAAGATCATCTCAGTTTAAATAATATTTCAATCGGAAATTCTTATTTCCAGTCAGCGTGAAGATATTAGTAACTTCCATCTTTTGTCCTAACCAGCGAATCAAATTTACTTCCGCATCAACAATCTAAGTGCCATCTCTTCCGGCCACTTCAAACAGAAGAGCTTACGGAGAATACGCTTGACCTTTATCTAAGAAAATCTTTTCATTCTTTTGACGGGCCGCCAGCCAGCCAGCCAAGCCACATAGACGCCTTTAGCACGTCTAAACAAAAGGATAGGTCTCCTATCTACCTTCGCTATTTATCTTTTCTGAATGGAGAAAAAACCTTTGTTCTGGCCTTGCACTAAATATACTAGCGTCAATATTATTGCTGATTATTATCTTTACCGTTTCAAGTGAAAAAAATCACTTTTATTTCTTTTTTTTTCTTTCCATAGATTCTGATCGCCGACAAAAAAAAATATTTTCTAAGTATTTCCGTTTTTCTTTCTTTCTTTCTTTTTCTAATTTCCAAACCTGAATCAGGTCACACAATGTTCCCCTTCATGAGTTAGAAAAGTGTGCCAAATTATTTGTGCTAGACCATATTGTTCCGATTTTAGAGGGGGTTATAATTTTTCTATTTTGCCTTTAAATTAAGGCTGTGCAGTATCGCAGAATCCATACCAGATATCCTTTTACCCTCTTCACCAAACTGGTAGGTCTCTCAACTTAATCCTACATATACAAAGAACATTTATAAAACATCTAGTTTTTTTGTTACTTTTAAAAAAAATAAGAACATAACACTGTATTGTGTAAAAACATAAATAGATGTAATGAATTTTGTTCTATAATATATTAATAATATTTTTCTTTGCATGTGTGTATGCATGCATACGTGTATGGAGGGGGATATAAGGTATAGTGTTGTCAAATTACAGGAAACATAGAGGTTTTTCAAAGATGTGCTCAATTCGAGTTTTAGGTGACTTTTGAGGCCTGATAATCCCCTTGAGAATGGCCAATTTCATGCACAAATAAAGTGCAAACTAATATGATTTTCTGATAGAGTTCAATGAGGAGTATCACATAGTAAAAGATGGTTGAGTTCTGTTGAGAATTGGGGGAGATATGGGGCTTCAAAGGTGCCCCAAAATGCCATTTTTTCAGCCATTATAAGGGATATAAGGTATGGTGTTGTCGAATTACAGGAAACATAGAGGTTTTGAAAGATGCAGTGTTTCCGCAACCACAACAGATGCAGGCAATTTATTCTATTCTATTGTAACTCTGAACATGAAAATAGAGCTTCCTAAGAAGTTAGAGGTTGGTGTTTCAGTTGCAAAAGTTTGAAGTCGATCCATGCAAAGACTGTGTCGAAACTGTTTTTTAAAACATTGCAGTCACAGAAATTATATAACTTCAGAGCACAAGAAATCTATGGTCTTCCGAGATTGCTATTCCGATGGCATCCTTCTTTAATTTTTTGGCAAAGCCATCGATGTGGGTTGAATATAGTTGACAAATATTATAATATATGTATATGTATATTATGGACTCTCTTGTCGATTTTCAATGCACGAGAAGTTCACACCACAATGAACACCCACACAGTGATTTGTTTATAGTGGTGAAGGCTTGTGTTGGACCATCCACACTTTTTGGCACAGTCGATAGGAAAGGATTGGTGCATCAGAGTTGCCACAAACCCAATCAACGACCGACCTCAGGAATTTAAATTCAGATTTATCCTTCTCCTAGACTGGTTACCTACCCAAGGCTGAAGGGCCCAGTCTGCCCTACTATTTAACCATAGCTGGAGGGAATTTTGAATTCGAGTTATCCTCTCCTAGACTGGTTTACCTACACAAGGCTGAAGGGCCCAGTCTGCCCTGAATATATATATATATAATATATATATATATATATATATGAAAATTTCTTAAAAAGTAAGAAACTGGAGGAATCAGTATACAACCAACCCGTGAAGCGTTCGAGTGATGGATATTGCTAATGTCGCCAAAATTAGCACACAATCTGGGAATTATGTTGTCAGTTTCATTTTCGCTAACATCCATATGTCCCCCTGTCAGTTTTGTCTATCTGCCTTTTTACTGTCCATTTTTCTTTTCGAACTTTTTCAACAAAATCTCCATTGGCGGCCCAGGCTGACTGCCCATCTGGCAATTTTGAGAATTAACCTTCTCTCTATTTAAAAAAACTAGAGTTTTCTCCATTTTTATTTTATTATATATTTATTATAAATTTCTAGCTATCTAGCTATCAAAGTTTGTTTTTGTCTACATATCTATCCCCATTCTAATCCATCTATCTTAAGTGTGTTTTTATCTATATATCCATCTTGTACCTCAAATTTTTATCTCTCAACAAAAAGTATAAGCGTATCAAAAGCTTGCTCTTATCTCAAAATATTAGCTCTCAAAGCAAAAAATCGACCAATTGATAGCTCGGAACCAGAAAAAATTGTAAGTTGAGGTACCATTGTATCAATCGACTAATTGATAGCTCAGAAAACAGGAAAAATTGTAAGTTGGGGTACCACTGTATCTGTATTTGAACCATATAGATGACATCTTTTATTGGTTGAATATAAAAATACTTTATGTGCTTTAAAGAAGATGGAGCCATTTTTTTGTATATACTATAATTATTTGTATATACACAATATCATTTAATGGTTGTTCAAAGTTCTGGTCAGTTAAAAATTGTGTAGTAAATTGTTCCAATTTCTATTACTTGTTTAGTCCATACAAAGACTTTTTTTTTTATTTGCAAACAAGTTTTTCAACCATCTTTATTTGTTTGTACAAAACCTTTCAGTTGCCCACATATAATGTCACAGTCGATATCTGCAGTTTAAAGTCATTTGATACACAATGAAGTCTATCTGTATTAACATTCTAATGGGTGTCATTTTTGCAGTGGGTGAAAAAGTCTCTTGGTAGTCTACATTTTCTACGTGTGAAAATCCTTTGGCTACATATCTAGCCTTAAATTGCTGTTCATTGTTCAGTCCTAATTCTATTGCATATACTCATCTGCCTCCAATAACTTTCTTGTTTTGGGGTACAGAGGTAAGTTTATAAGTTCCATTTTCTTTAAGAGCATTTATTTCATTATTCATTGCTTTTTCCTATTTTAATTTTTCAGTAGATATGATGGCTTTTTCATAGCTTTGTGGAATGTTGCTTACTCTATAACAATAATCAATAGAACAGTTTGTTGTGTCTGAGTTGTCTGAATCATTCAGTAGATATGATGGCTTTTTCATAGCTTTGTGGAATGTTGCTTACTCTATAACAATAATCAATAGAACAGTTTGGTTGTGTCTGAGTTGTCTGAATCATTCAGTAGATATGATGGCTTCTTCATAGCTTTGTGGAATGTTGCTTACTCTATAACAATAATCAATAGAACAGTTTGTTGTCTGAGTTGTCTGAATCATTCAGTAGATATGATGGCTTTTTCATAGCTTTGTGGAATGTTGCTTACTCTATAACAAATAATCAATAGAACAGTTTGTTATGTCTGAGTTGTCTGAATCATTCAGTAGATATGATGGCTTTTCATAGCTTTGTGGAATGTTGCTTACTCTATAACAATAATCAATAGAACAGTTTGTTGTGTCTGAGTTGTCTGAATCATTCAGTAGATATGATGGCTTTTTCATAGCTTTGTGGAATGTTGCTTACTCTATAACAATAATCAATAGAACAGTTTGTTGTGTCTGAGTTGTCTGAATCATTCAGTAGATATGATGGCTTCTTCATAGCTTTGTGGAATGTTGCTTACTCTATAACAATAATCAATAGAACAGTTTTGTATGTCTGAGTTGTCTGAATCATTCAGTAGATATGATGGCTTTTTCATAGCTTTGTGGAATGTTGCTTACTCTATAACAATAATCAATAGAACAGTTTGTTGTGTCTGAGTTGTCTGAATCATTCAGTAGATATGATGGCTTCTTCATAGCTTTGTGGAATGTTGCTTACTCTATAACAATAATCAATAGAACAGTTTGTTGTGTCTGAGTTGTCTGAATCATTCAGTAGATATGATGGCTTTTTCATAGCTTTGTGGAATGTTGCTTACTCTATAACAATAATCAATAGAACAGTTTGTTGTGTCTGAGTTGTCTGAATCATTCAGTAGATATGATGGCTTTTTCATAGCTTTGTGGAATGTGCTTACTCTATAACAATAATCAATAGAACAGTTTTTGTTGTGTCTGAGTTGTCTGAATCATTCAGTAGATATGATGGCTTTTTCATAGCTTTGTGGAATGTTGCTTACTCTATAACAATAATCAATAGAACAGTTTGTTGTGTCTGAGTTGTCTGAATCATTCAGTAGATATGATGGCTTTTCATAGCTTTGTGGAATGTTGCTTACTCTATAACAATAATCAATAGAACAGTTTGTTGTGTCTGAGTTGTCTGAATCATTCAGTAGATATGATGGCTTTTTCATAGCTTTGTGGAATGTTGCTTACTCTATAACAATAATCAATAGAACAGTTTGTTGTGTCTGAGTTGTCTGAATCATTCAGTAGATATGATGGCTTCTTCATAGCTTTGTGGAATGTTGCTTACTCTATAACAATAATCAATAGAACAGTTTGTTGTGTCTGAGTTGTCTGAATCATTCAGTAGATATGATGGCTTTTTCATAGCTTTTGTGAATGTTGCTTACTCTATAACAATAATCAATAGAACAGTTTGTTATGTCTGAGTTGTCTGAATCATTCAGTAGATATGATGGCTTTTCATAGCTTTGTGGAATGTTGCTTACTCTATAACAATAATCAATAGAACAGTTTGTTGTGTCTGAGTTGTCTGAATCATTCAGTAGATATGATGGCTTTTCATAGCTTTGTGAATGTTGCTTACTCTATAACAATAATCAATAGAACAGTTTGTTATGTCTGAGTTGTCTGAATCATTCAGTAGATATGATGGCTTTTCATAGCTTTGTGGAATGTTGCTTACTCTATAACAATAATCAATAGAACAGTTTGTTATGTCTGAGTTGTCTGAATCATTCAGTAGATATGATGGCTTTTTTCATAGCTTTGTGGAATGTTGCTTACTCTATAACAATAATCAATAGAACAGTTTGTTGTGTCTGAGTTGTCTGAATCATTCAGTAGATATGATGGCTTCTTCATAGCTTTGTGGAATGTTTGCTTACTCTATAACAATAATCAATAGAACAGTTTGTTATGTCTGAGTTGTCTGAATCATTCAGTAGATATGATGGCTTCTTCATAGCTTTGTGGAATGTTGCTTACTCTATAACAATAATCAATAGAACAGTTTGTTATGTCTGAGTTGTCTGAATCATTCAGTAGATATGATGGCTTCTTC
>CM042178.1:20662611-20677611 GCA_023376005.1 Doryteuthis pealeii
AAAAAGAATGAGATACGGCGGTATTTTTTTTTTTTTTTCAGTCGGGAATAATTTTTTAACCGAGTTCTGTTGTTCCAACTTATCTCTTTTCTTGTTGTACTTTCTGGGTTTTAACACGCTTTATTTTATTTATTTTCATCAGTCGAATATGAAATCCACTCAACGGTTATGCGCCAGTTAATAAAAACAGAATTACTCAATGGAAACCCAGAACAATTTATCGCGACTTCCTACTTCGTCGATCATACTTCCAAAGTGTTGAACGACTTTTCGTCTCACGCTAGTTAAACTCACTCTGGCATAGAAATAACAGAACCCGTAGATAAGGGTATCTCTATTCCTTTACTAGAAAGTGTAAAAACTGAAATAGGAGAAAACAGGTTTATAGAACGAGCCACAACACAGAGGATGTACATATATGTCTGAACAAGGCTATGGATGGGTTTAATTAAAATAACTGTTAGCAGTTCACAGATAATGACGTGAAATAAATAATGACATACGGATTAACACACAAAAGGCTTAGAAGTTAAAAGGTCAAACGAGGGGGGAGAGTCTATGAGAGAAAGTTCCATTCGAGGACAAGGGATGAACAACAAAATCTTTCTTAGTGACAAGGTTAGCGAAACGTCAAATGATATAGTCAGATACACAAGGAAAAAGTCTATTACTAATTTAATAAGAGGTTTATGAGAGTCAACTGAGGTACCTTTCTCTTTAAGGAAGAAACGAAAAGGAATTGACGCGTGGTGGATAAGCCTTGAATTTACTGCTGAATAAGTGGTAGCCGGAAAGCGGCGGTGAAATGCAAGAATAATCCCGTTTAGGAAATAAAAACACACAGTTGTCTAAGGGACGTAACTCTTAACGCAGAACTCATAAATTACAGACCGAGACAGAATTTCAATTATGGGAAATTAAAATTCATCATTCTCAAAAAAGAACGCATTTTGGAGTCTGATACAGAGGAAGTGATCCAGAGAAAAAAGTTTTTGCTCTGATGGTGCAAATGTTAGATTGTGCCAGAAACATGGAAGGTTGGCAATGAAGATATTAAGAGATCGTTATGTTGGAAACAGAAACCTGCTTCAGGATTAAGTTACGGATAAAACTTTTTTTTTTCGTTTTAACGCAAATTTTAATTGAACTAAGTGGATGGTCTCGAACTACTGGTTAGTATTTTGTTTCTCTCTCTCTCCTCTCCTCTCTCTTCTCTACCTATATGTCTATGCTCTGTATTAACCATCCTCTCACCCTCATCTTTACTTACAATCCCCCTCTATCCTCTCTCTCTCTGCTCTCTATCACTCTCTATTTCCTCTATCTCTCCTCTCTCTATATAATATATATATAATCTCTCTCTCTCGTCTATCTTCTCCCATCTATCTCTCTCTTTGTTTCTCTCTCTGTTTACGCCATCTGGAATTGTCCTTCCTCTTCTCCCTCTATATCTTCTTACACCTCCCTTCTCTCGCCCCTCTCGGCCCCTATCCTCGTTTCTCTCTTTTTCCTTTCTCTCTCTCTCTCTCCTCCTCTCCTCTCTCTCTCTTCTCTCTCTCCTCTATTTCGCTTCTCTCTTTTCCATTCTTCCTTTCTTCTTTTTATGCTAAATGTGATGCAAACTTTTGCTCGAAGATAATAAAGGCATAAGAGTAATTTACGAGGGATTTCGTTGGAGCCCTTATTCTCCGAGAAGCTATTTAAGACGAAGAAAGAAGAATGACAATATAAATGCAACACTTGTATTATCAAAAGGTACATAAAATGTTGTGCTATTTTAATAGCATTTGCTAAGACCAGACTTACTGTGAGGTGAAATACTGGTTCGTTGAAAAGTGGTGATAACAGGGTATTCTGGTCGTGGTTAGACATTTTGTTAAGACGCTCTCAGGGTTTCACTTTCTTCAGCCTTCTGTAGTATGCAGTTGTATCAACATTGAACGTTTGCTGACACAATGCCTAGAAAGTTTGCTGGTGGTAGTGTTCTGTAGTAGACAACTTCATTTCAACGTCCTTCTGTCTGTGGATAAGAAAAGTCCTAGAGATCGGCTTATTTTGCGACTTCCTAATATCTTCTCCCTGCTAATCAAGTAGGGGATCCCTATGTTAGAAGCTTCTCGTCTGGTAACTTGTTCTGTTTACCTGACGGTGGATGGCCCTTTTCAATAGACTATTTAAGGTCCTCAGCCTTCTGGTAAGTTTGCTGTCGAGAAGTACAGCCTTCAGGAAAGTAACGTGAGATAAGAAAACTTCTCCGTCCAGGGATCGCATGATCGCGCCTGTAGACAAGTAGCTAGAGGAGGTGACTGCTAGACATATGGGGTTTAAGTTTCTGGCGGCAACCATACCTGTTGGCGATTCGCCCCTCATAGGCCGACAGGGGGAAGATGAATTCAACGTATGCAGATTTTCCGATAGGCGCGCCAATTATTCAGATTATGAAAACACAGTTAAAAATGCATACCCATCACGGTCTCACTAGACAAAATATTTTTCAAGTACAGTTCGGTGCCACGTGAAATGGGTGCTGCTAAATCTGCTACTCTTTGCTGTAATAAGAAAAGTGGTACCGCAAATCTGAAGAACAGTCGTGCTCAGAATGATGACCATATGTGGATATTAAAAAGGAAGGAAGAGTATTTTCTAAACACATAAAAACTATACGAACGTCATACTTTAAAAGAAGGTAATAAGGAAGTTCTACAATTCTAGGTCGATTTGACAAAGAAGATGATTTAAAAGTTAGACAAGCTGTAAGGGGCATGAAAAAGTAAGTCATAAAAATAAATTTTGAAATTGAGCACGTGTGCTCAAGAGGAAAAAGAGTGCCAAATGAATACAAAAGCCGATAAAAAGGGCAATAAAAGTATTTGAGTTTGGATTCAGTTGTTGATGTGGTGTCCTCATGAGCCAATTTTTAATAAATGACGTCAAAATATGCACGATAAGTAAGTTCGTTGCTGACTACTCAGGATTATAGTTATGTTATTTTTCTTAAAATAAATCTTACAAGCAGCACTGCTAACAGAAAAACATTTTTTTAGGCTTGGATATGTCACCGGCCTATGGATCCTGATCAAAAGATAGAGAAACAGAGCAATGCTCTTGAATTATGATGCGTGTGACAAAAAATCTTTAAAATAAATTCCTGTAAAAATAAAACAGAATTCTCAGCCCCTTATGTCATCACACATCCATAATGGGTACCAGGCGGGCTGAAAAGGTCTTCAGAACAACTCTTTTTGAAATGGCAAAGATGTTTATTGATAGAATCTTAAATTACCAAATGGTGCGAGATTATACAGATTAGAATGAGCTGAAGAAAGAAGAGGAGATAGGCGTCGATGTCATGTGATGCATGTATCAGTGTGGGAGTGCACTCACCATCACGCACATGGGGTAAGCCGTGTGTGATTGTGGGTATGTTCAAGGCCCACGGACAGAGTGTGTACGGTCATTGCCACTCTCTCTCGCTGGATGACACCGCGCACACACACGCACGATTGTGTACGAGGATCTGTCTAGCATATACGATCGTGACATGTGTACACGACGCTCACGTGTGCACAAGCACGAGTGTCACGAATGGAAGATGATATGCGTGAGAGTCGCTGTGGGAGCACACACTCGCAACCGCTCGCGGATATGCGCACACTCAGGTTGTTGATCATACAATAGTGATACGCCTATGACGAGTAAGTGAGAGGACGCACTCACACTACTAATAGCGTGCGTCACGAGAATAGCGCGTCTCATATACTCGATGATCACCCAGAGAGCGCCACTCGTAGAGACGCACTCGCACACGGATAGCGACCGACACACCACTCGAGTAATAGTAGGCCGGATGCTGGTTCAGTCGAGCGCTAACATTCCACAGCTATGAAGAAGCCATCATATCTACTGAATGATTCAGACAGACTGCAGACCACAACAACTGGTTCAAGTTGATTATTGTTATATAGAGGAACATGATGTCAGATATGTCACGCGATATGATAGGATATACGGCAGAGTTGCAGATAGGCAGGCGATGAGTGATGAGCGTTTGTGACACGCAGTGTCAGTGATAATCGAACGTAGTGGTATCCCCACGCTCGAGTACAATGTTTATGGGATTTACGTTGTGAGAGCGCTTCAGCGCATCTGCGCGCCCACGAATCTGCGTCGCAGAGTCGATTGATGCGATATGTGTAGTGATTCAGGCAGGAGGGTGCTATTCAGGGAGCGACAGTCTAGAACTGTCGTCACACCACACACCCATACGATTATATAGATTCCCACAGAGTAAGCAACATCCACAAAGCCTATAGAGAAGCCACACATCATCTACCTCGAACACCATCAGACAACATCGACATAACAAACTGGTTCAATTGAATTATTGTTATAGAGTAAGCAACATTCCACAAAGCTATGAAGAAGGCCATCATATCTACTGATGATCAGGACAACTGCAGACATAACAAACTGTTTCTTAAAGCGGTTGGGATTAATTGTTATAAGGTAAGCAACATCTCGACACAAGGGCTTATGGTAGAAGCCATCAATAAGTTAGCTGAATGATCAGTAGGAACTCAGATCCGCAAACAAACTGTGCAGACGTGGCGTTTGGGTTATCGAGAGTAATGGCAACATTCCACAAAGTACAGAAAAAAAGCCATCATGTTCTACTGAATGTTCAGACAACTCAGACGACAAACTGTTCTATTGGATTGATTTTTTTTCTAGGCGGTTCTTGGTATAGCGAGTAAGGCAACATACCACATAAGCTAATGAAAAAGCCATCATGATAGACAAAGAAACTCAGGAGGCATAAACAAGGACTGGTTCTATTGATTTTTGGTTAATAGAGTAATACAACCAATTCCACAAAGCTACGGTGAAAAAGCCATCATATCTTGAAGCTGTGAATGCAATGGTCAGCAGACAAAGCCAGGCAGCAAACAAACTGTTTTCTATTGATAGTAGATGCAGACATCCACAACAGCTATGAGAAGGCCATCTATATCTACTGAATGATTCAAGACAACTCGACTATAAAAGCATAAGTCGTTCTATTGATTATTGTTATAGGGAGTAAGCAACGATTGGGCCACAAAGCTAGATTGAAAAAACAAGCCATCATATTCTGAGACTGAATATGATTCAGACAGACTCAGACACAACAAACTGTTCTATTGATTCTTGTGTATAGAGGGAGTACACAACAGTTCCACGAAAAGCTTGAAGAAGCCATCCATATCATACTGAATGATTAGACAACTCAGACTAACAAACTGTTCTATGTGATATGTTATAGATGGGAGTAAGCAGACATTCCGGAAAAAGCCATCATATCTACCTGAATTGATTGATCAGCCTCTAACACCAACAGAACATCTAGTTGATTATTCGTGTTATAGGGCGAGTAGCAACATTCCACAAAGCTATGTAAGAAAGCCATCTGAGTCTATGGGGATGAGCAGCAACAACCAGACATAACAAACTGTTCTATGTTTTAAGAGTAAGCAACATTCACAAAGCTATGAAAAAAGCATCATACTACTGAATGCTGATTCTCAGACAACTCAGACACAACAAAGCTGTTCGACTGATTATTGTTATAGTAGTAAGCACATTCCACAAAGCTATGAAAACCATCATGACATCTATCTGAATGATTCAGACAACTTCAGACATAACAAACTGTCTCTATTGCTGTATTGGGTTATGGAGGAGTAAGGCAACATGGAGAGCCTTAATAAGGCATCAATAACGTATCTGAATATTTAGGGCACGACTGTACAGAACTGTTCTATGATATTGGGTAGTGTAGGGAGGTAGCAACATTCACAGAAGCTATGACAAGAGCCGACTCTACTGGGGATGAGACACGATAGCGTCTCACACACAATTGGTTCTATTATATCTGGTTTATAGATAGTGTCAACGTAGCTTCCACATGAAGCATATAGAATATATGTCAGGAGCCATCAGTTCTACTAATGAAGAGCAGTACAACTCAACAGAACGAGGCTGGTTCTACACAGTGGTTATAGTGTCGAGAGGAATGAGCTGCGGGGTACGACAAAAAGAAGAAACCAGTCTGGTGTGCTCCGGCCGCCACCGCCAGCATTTAGGCCTCTAGATAGACACACGAAGAGGACTTATTCTTACGGCTTGATTGGAATATCAGGATTATTTCAGCACCACAGAGCACGGTTTCAAGATGGGTTGATTAACGAGCTAAGACCAACAGTCGCGCAGCAAAGCTAGTTGTAAGAACGGGCCCATCATGTGGAATAGAAGAGCTCAGGGAACACAAACGGCTGGTTTATGTGGTGGATTATTTGATAGAGAGGGCTATGTGAAAACATTTCCCACAAGCTATGAAGGGAAGCCATCATATCTACTGAATGGATTCCGAACAAACTCCAGCATAAAAACTTGTTCTTTTGGGATATTGTTAATAGGGATAAGGCGAAACATTACCACAAAGGCTTGAAAACGGCCATCATAACTACTGAAGATTTCCAGACAACTCAAGCATTAACAAACATGGGTCAGTTTGATTATTGGTTATAGAGTAACAACATTCCACAAAGCTATGAAAAGCCATCATATATACTGAATGATTCAGGACAACTCAGACACAACAACTGTTCTATTGATTATTGTTATAGAGTAAGCAACATTCCACAAAGCTATGAAAAGCCATCATATCTACTGAATGATTCAGACAACTCAGACATAATCAAACTGTTCTATTGATTATTGTTATAGTAAGCAACATTCCCACAAAGCTATGAAAAGCCATCATATCTACTGAAAAATTAAATAGGAAAAAGCAATGATAATGAAATAAATGCTCTTAAAGAAAATGGAACTTATAAACTTACCTCTGTACCCCAAAACAAGAAAGTTATTGGAGGCAGATGAGTATATGCAATAGAATTAGGACTGAACAATGAACAGCAATTTAAGGCTAGATATGTAGCCAAAGGATTTTCACACGTAGAAAATGTAGACTACCAAGAGACTTTTTCACCCACTGCAAAAATGACACCCATTAGAATGTTAATACAGATAGACTTCATTGTGTATCAAATGGACTTTAAAACTGCAGATATCGACTGTGACATTTATGTGGAGCAACTGAAAGGTTTTGTACAAACAAATAAAGATGGTGAAAAACTTGTTTGCAAATAAAAAAAAAAGTCTTTGTATGGACTAAACAAAGTAATAGAAATTGGAACAATTTACTACACAATTTTTTAACTGACCAGAACTTTGAACAACCATTAAATGATTATTGTGTATATACAAATAATATATAGTATATACAAAAAATGGCTCCATCTTCTTTAAAGCACATAAAGTATTTTTTTTATATTCAACCAATAAAAGATGTCATCTATATGGTTCAAATACAGATACAGTGGTACCCCAACTTACAATTTTTCTGTTTTCTGAGCTATCAATTAGTCGATTGATACAATGGTACCTCAACTTACAATTTTTCTGGGTTCCGAGCTATCAATTGGTCGATTTTTTGCTTTGAGAGCTAATATTTTGAGATAAGAGCAAGCTTTTGATACGCTTATACTTTTTGTTGAGAGATAAAAATTTGAGGTACAAGATGGATATATAGATAAAAACACATAAGATAGATGGATTAGAATGGGGATAGATATGTAGACAAAAACAAACTTGATAGCTAGATAGCTAGAAATTTATAATAAATATATAATAAAATAAAAATGGAGAAACTCTAGTTTTTTTAAATAGAGAGAAGGTTAATTCTCAAAATTGCAAGATGGGCAGTCAGCCTGGGCCGCCAATGGAGATTTTGTTGAAAAAGTTCGAAAAGAAAAAGATGGACAGTAAAAGGCAGATAGACAAAACTGACAGGAGGACATATGGATGTTAGCGAAAATGAAACTGACAACATAATTCCCAGATTGTGTGCTAATTTGTTGGCGACATTAGCAATATCCATCACTCGAACGTTCACGGTGTTGGTTGTATACTGATTCCTCCAGTTTCTTACTTTTAAGAAATTTCATATATATATATATATATATATATATATATATATATATATTCAGGGCAGACTGGGCCCTTCAGCCTTGTGTAGGTAACCAGTCTAGGAGAGGGATAACTCCGAATTCAAAATTCCCTCCAGCTATGGGTTAAATAGTAGGGCAGACTGGGCCCTTCAACCTTGGGTAGGTAACCAGTCTAGGAGAAGGATAAATCTGAATTTAAAATTCCTGAGGTCGGTCGTTGATTGGGTTTGTGGCAACTCTTGATGCACCAATCCTTTCCTATCGACTGTGCCAAAAAGTGTGGATGGTCCAACACAAGCCTTCACCACTATAAACAAATCACTGTGTGGGTGTTCATTGTGTGTGTGAACTCTCGTGCATTGAAAATCGACAAGAGAGTCCATAATATACATATACATATATATAATATTTGTCAACTATATTCAACCCCACATCGATGGCTTTGCCAAAAAAATTAAAGAAGGATGCCATCGGAATAGCAATCTCGGAAGACCATAGATTTCTTGTGCTCTGAAGTTATATAATTTCTGTGACTGCAATGTTTTAAAAAACAGTTTCGACCACAGTCTTTGCATGGATCGACTTCAAACTTTTGCAACTGAAACACCAACCTCTAACTTCTTAGGAAGCTCTATTTTCATGTTCAGAGTTACAATAGAATAGAATAAATTGCCTGCATCTGTTGTTGGTTGCGGAAACACTGCATCTTTCAAAACCTCTATGTTTCCTGTAATTCGACAACACCATACCTTATATCCCTTATAATGGCTGAAAAATGGCATTTTGGGGGCACCTTTGAAGCCCCATATCTCCCCCAATTCTCAACAGAACTCAACCATCTTTTACTATGTGATACTCCTCATTGAACTCTATCAGAAAATCATATTAGTTTGGCACTTTATTTGTGCATGAAATTTGCCATTCTCAAGGGGATTATCAGGCCTCAAAAGTCACCTAAAACTCCGAATTGAGCACATCTTTGAAAAACCTCTATGTTTCCTGTAATTTGACAACACTATACCTTATATCCCCCTCCATACACGTATGCATGCATACACACATGCCAAAGAAAAATATTATTAATATATTATAGAACAAAATTCATTACATTCTATTTTATGTTTTTACACAATACAGTGTTATTGTTCTTATTTTTTTTAAAAGTAACAAAAAAACTAGATTGTTTTATAAATGTTCTTTGTATATGTAGGATTAAGTTTGAGAGACCTACCAGTTTGGTGAAGAGGGTAAAAGGATATCTGGTATGGATTCTGCGATACTGCACAGCCTTAATTTAAAGGCAAAATAGAAAAATTATAACCCCCTCTAAAATCGGAACAATATGGTCTAGCACAAAATAATTTGGCACACTTTTCTAACTCATGAAGGGGAACATTTGTGTGACCTGATTCAGGTTTGGAAATTAGAAAAAGAAAGAAAGAAAGAAAAACGGAAATACTTAGAAAATATTTTTTTTTTGTCGGCGATCAGAATCTATGGAAAGAAAAAAAAAAGAATAAAAGTGATTTTTTTCACTGAAACGGTAAAGATAATAATCAGCAATAATATTGACCGCTAGTATATTTAGTGCAAGGCCAGAACAAAGGTTTTTTCTCCATTCAGAAAAGATAAATAGCGAAGGTAGATAGGAGACCTATCCTTTTGTTTAGACGTGCTAAAGGCGTCTATGTGGCTTGGCTGGCTGGCTGGCTGGCCCGTCAAAAGAATGAAAAGATTTTCTTAGATAAAGGTCAAGCGTAGTTTCTCCGGTAAGCTCTTCTGTTTGAAGTGGCCGGAAGAGATGGCACTTAGATTGTGATGCGGAAGTAAATTTGATTCGCTGGTTAGGACAAAAGATGGAAGTTACTAATATCTTCACGCTGACTGGAAATAAGAATTTCCGATTGAAATATTATTTAAACTGAGATGATCTTGACGAGAAAGCAGAATGAAGCTGAGCGTGCTTGAGAACGGTAGCTAAGAAAGCTTGAAGTGCGAATGTAAAGATCCTGTAGCGGACAGATAAACTGACTTTAGCCAACATTGCCGCGTAATATTATTCCGACCAGAACGCATTGAATTGAGGTCCATCACTCCCCCCGTCTTGAGAAGTAATTATTTGTATTCTTGTATTTTTTAATATAAATGTTGTTGATTTTTGAAGAAGAAAAAGAGTCGTTATTTTTTATGTGACCACTAGGGCGCCATTAACCTCGGAAATCAGTTTCTATAGCAGATTTCTAGTCGTTTGAGATCTTAGTAACATGGGGCATTCGGCTAGACTTTCAGCAAATATAGAGACCCTGCAATCCTTGGTTGATGCAGAGAATCCGATCTTGACGGCCAATTTCGGAAATTCTGTGAGCCCTTTAGCTTGGTAGCGACCAACAGGTTATATTTGCGCCAAATTTCAAGTAATTTAGTGTTGGTGGAGTGACATGGAATGACCCAAGAATATATTTTATATGTTGGGTATCCTAGTTGTTATGAAATATTTGAAACAGTTTAATTTATGACAGTGGGGACATTTTTTACTGTGAAGAGTTCTAATACATATCTATTAATAATGGAGATTGTATTTCTGTCTGTAACAAAAACTACGTCATAAATCGATGTCACAGCTTACATCACAATATTCTTATGCTATATACACCAAAAATTTGAGTAAGCAATTTTAAAAATTGTTTTTTACTCTCATCCTTTTTTTTTTTTTAACAGTAACAAGAATTTTACTAAAAAATTTACAAATAGATAAACACCTACGATTTTGTGGAAAATATCAAAAATAATTGTTTGATTATTACATGCAGGCAACATTTTATTTGAGAGGGACGGGGCTCAGTTTTCATTTCAAATTGTTTTATTTTTTTTTTACTCCTTTAATAAATATGAAGATTTGTCTTACTTCTGATACAAACCCTCTGATATTGAATTTTTAACTCCCACCCTCTCAGGCAATGTATTTCAAAAATTAATTTTTACGACGCCCGGAGGGTGTTTTCTGTTGCTAGTAAATTCTAACGAAATAAATAAGAAATATTTTGAATAGATATTTAATTAAAAACGAAATATTAAGATGTGAAACACTGCAATAGTATATACAATTTATTTATTGTTTTCAGTTTGTTTATTTTTTATTACAAGTTTTAGATGTTCTGGGAGGCAGGTAACTGAAAACAACGGACATAGTCATATTTTTTAATTCAAATCATCTTTCTCTATCAATCACGATTTGTAATTCCTCAAAAGAGCGGGACATTTTTCTTATGATAATAAGTAGATAATCATTCAACAATTCTAATTTTGAAATGTAAGACGTTTAAGAAATCCAATAGTTACCGTAGTAGATATTGAAATTGACAGTGAAATTTAAAAAAAAAAATAAGAATAAAAAAAAAGAAAAGACAATTCTGTCCTCAAACACCGATAATAACAATATTTTTCGAACAATTAACAGTTTTCTTTAAAACAATGATAATTAGTATTATTTGGATTATTCGGACTATTATCCTCATCTTCATTGTTATATGTACAACGTTTCGGCCGATGTGTCCCCCGGCCTTCTTCAAGTATTTCTTGTCGGACTTGGGAACTTTGTCGGGCTCGGGAACCTTCTTGTCATAATAGGGAGCCATCACGGAACTTTGTACCTAAACCTTTATTCAGTCCACGGGGTTATCCTGTTCTCATTCCGCTAACCATAGCTGGGGTACAGGTGTTAAGCTGTGTTAATTATTATTCTATGTTACTTCTACCCCTGACCAGGATTGAACCTACAGTCTAGAGTGTCACTTAGATCTGTCTTAACCTAACTCCTTTATCCACTAAGCTATGTGTCCAATTGGACGGAACCATCTCGGACTCGGGAACCTTCTTGTCATAATTGACAGTGAAATTTAAAAAAAAATAAGAATAAAAAAAAAAAAAGAAAAGACAATTCTGTCCTCAAACACTGATAATAAGTGATATAGTATCTTTTGCTTTGTGCACTCCGTTACTGAAATGTTTTGATTGTTTTTTTTTGTCTACCTACCCAGGGAGCCCATAACTGTCAGCGCCACTGTCATTAAAGGTACTTACAGGGGAGATAACTACAGAAATTCATGTATGTGGTCAAAATTTTGATCATTTATTCTATTATCCATACGATAATGTTATCATTAACAATAAACAAAAAAAATATGTACACCAAAAATATTTCTTAATCACTTGGAAATTCTTTCTACTGCATATTCAATTGTGCTCTTCCAAATTCACATTCTAAAACCCACTCAAAGCAATAATCTCTACACAGTGTGTTTTTGCAGGTGATTTTTAAAAGAATCCATCCGTGAAAATGCTGATCCACAAATTTCACAAGAAAAAGGCTTCTCTCCTGTGTGTGTTCGCATGTGCCTTTTCAAAGTGTTACTCTCTGAAAATGCTGATCCACACACTTCACAAGAAAAAGGTTTCTCACCCGTATGTGTTCGCATGTGACTTTTCAAATGGCCCAGCTGTGAAAATACTGACCCACAAACTTCACATGAAAAAGGCTTCTCTCCAGTGTGTGTTTGCATGTGTATTTTCAAAAGTGAATTGCGTGAAAATATTGATCTACAAACTTCACAAGAAAATGGTTTGTCACCAGTGTGTGTTTGAATGTGTATTTTCAAAGTGTCTCTCTGTGAAAATGCTGATCCACAAACTTCACAAGAAAATGGTTTGTCGCCAGTGTGTGTTCGCATATGCCTTTTCAAAGTGTTCTTCTCTGAAAATGCTGATCCACACACTTCACATGAAAAAGGTTTCTCACCAGTGTGTGTTCGCATGTGTCTTTTTAAATGGTCCAACTGTAAAAATGCTGACCCACAAACTTCACATGAAAATGGTTTGTTTCCAGTGTGTATTTGCATGTGTCTTTTCAAAAGTGAATTGCGTGAAAATACTGATCCACAAACTTCACAAGAAAATGGTTTGTTTCCAGTGTGTGTTTGAATGTGTATTTTCAAAGTGTCTCTCTGTGAAAATGCTGATCCACACAGTTCACAAGAAAATGGTTTCTCTCTGGTGTGTGTTCGTGTGTGTCTTATTAAATGGCCCTTCTCTGAAAATGCTGATCCACAAACAACACAAGTAAATGGTTTCTCTCCAGTGTGTATTCGCATGTGACGTTTTAAGGAACCCCTCTCTGTAAAAGCAGATCCACAAACTTCACATGAAAAAGGCTTCTCTCCAGTGTGTGTTTGCATGTGAGTTTTCAAATTGGACCTCTTTGAAAATGCTGACCCACACACTTCACAAGAGAAAGGTTTCTCACCAGTGTGTGTTCGTATGTGGTCTTTCAAACTACTCCTTTTTGAAAATGCTGAGTCACATACTTCACAAGAGAAAGGTTTCTCGCCGGTGTGTGTTCGTATGTGGTCTTTCAAACTGCTCCTCTGTGAAAATGCTGCTCCACATACTTCACAAGGGAAAGGTTTCTCTCCAGTGTGGGTTTGCATGAGTCTTTTGAAGTACCCCTCTCTGAAAAAGTTGATCAACTTCCCGAGGAAATAAAAATAGAGGTAGAGATGATAAAGAAAATGTAATGATATGATAGGCATCAACACCAATTTTCCATCTGTTGTTTTTTTTCACAGCCAATTTCTTCTCCAAAGAATAAGACACCCTAATTATGGACGTATCCGACAGTCCTCTTCTCTCCTTCGCCATTCAATTCCGGTGCATGTGCAAACAGGTCTGAAAGGGCAGAAATATAGTTTGGGTGAAAAAACAGGTGAAGAACAATAACTCTAATTGTAGTCGGGGAAGGTTTGTTTTTGTTTTTGTAATAAAAGCATTTCGATTTTCAGAAAACGATTTCTACATGATTTACTTTTTTAATTTTATTTAACAGAAAACGATTTCTACATGATTTACTTTTTAAATTTTTAGATAAAGCAATTTATTTCTGCTTATATGAGTGCTACCAACAGTGATGCTGATAGCTTTTTAATTGAATGCGTCTCGGGATGCACATATTTGCTTTGAATGAGTCCCCGGGAAAATTGATGGGTCCCAACTAAAGTTTCTTAATAGATTGTAGGGTTTTTATTTATGATCTGGAGAAACAACTAAAGACGCCTAACTTTTACCTCGTAACCTATTCTGTGTAATTCGTTTCTAAGAAACTATTGAAATGTATTTACAGTTTGCTTGAAATGGTGAGGGAAGAAAAAAGAAAAATACTGGGATGCATGGATGCGATTTTACTGCGTCCTTTTAGATTTTTGTGCATCAGGTTAGGGACGCAGGACACGTACCTATCAGCATCTCTGTTACCAAGTAACTCTTTCTTGCCCCAGGAATATCAGGGTGGACAAATATAACCCATTTATATATTATAGGAAACAAAATTGGTGACCGAAATTCAAATCTTAGATGAAGCTGTTTGTATTTCACTTCTTACTAATGCCCTTAAGAAAGGCAGGAATCTATCTGTTTGTTTCTCCATATCATTATAATTACTTTTTAGATGAAACTTTTATTTTCACTATTTTTAATTTAGATAGGTAGATAGAAACAAATTTAGATAGGTAGATAGATAGAAACAATTTTTAGATAGATTGATAGATAGATAGAAACAATTTTTAGATAGATTGATAGAAAAAAATTTAGGCAGATAGATAGAAACTTTAGATAGATAAAACCAATGATAAATAGATAGATAGAAATAAATAATTTTAGACAGATAGAAACAATTTTAGACAGATAGATAGATAGAAATAATTTTAGACAGATAGATAGACAGAAACAAATTTAAGTAGATAGATAGAAACAATTTTAGACAGATAGATAGAAATAATTTTAGACAGATAGAAACAAATTTAAGTAGATAGAAACAATTTTAGGTAGATAGATAGAAACAATTTTAGGTAGATAGATAGATAGAAACAAATTTAAGTAGATAGAAACAATTTTAGATAGA
>CM042178.1:20680111-20897815 GCA_023376005.1 Doryteuthis pealeii
TCTATTAAAATGATAATAATTTTTAAAAAAATCTACTAAGATGATAATAATAATAATGATAATGATAATGATAATAATAATAATAATAATAATCTGGACCTTGCCAGAGAACAGAAAAAGTTATGGAATATGAAAGTGAAAGTGATACCAATTGTAGTTGGTGCACTTGGAACGGTCCCAAAAGGATTTGGAAAGTTTGGAAATCAGAGGAAGGATTGAAACCATTCAGAACACTGCACTGCTGTAATCTGCCAGAATACTTAGAAGAGTCCTGGAGACCTGAGGAGACTTGCTGTCACTCAGACTCCAGTGAAAGACCATCAGCTAATGCTGATGTGAAAACTCAAAAAAAAAAAAGAAAAAATAATAATAATGCTATAAGGACAAATTATATAAAAGCAAAAATAGATAAGACACAACAGAATAGCAAGTGTAGAATGTGTGGGTAAAAAGATGAAACTGTCAATCACATAATAAGCGAATGCAGTAAACTCGCACAAAGAGAGTACAAGACTAGACATGACTGGGTAGGAAAGGTGATTCACTGGGAACTGTGCAAGAAATTAAATTTTCACCATTCAACTAAATAGTATATGCATAAACCTGAATCTGTCCAAGCGAATGAGACACACAAAATTCTCTGGGACAGATGGATCACCTAATCACAGCCAGGAGACCAGGCGTAGTTTTGATTGACAAGAAGAGGAAGACTTGTCATCTTGTGGATTTTGTCGTCCTGGCCTATCACAGAGTGAAAATGAAAGAGAGGGAAAAGATCGATAAATACTCAGACCTTGGCAGAGAACTGAGAAAATTGGAACATGAGGGTGAAGGTCATACCAATTGTAAATGAGACTCTTGGAATGATCCCCAGGGGTCTAGAAAAGAGGCTGGATGAATTGGAAATCAGAAGAAGAATCAAGACCATCCAGACTACAGCATCATTGGGATTGGCTAGAATACACAGAAGAGTCCTGGAAACCTGAGGAGACTTGCTGTCACTCAACCTCCAGTGAACCACCAGCTACGGCAGGTGTGAAAAACACAAATGGAGTGAAATAATGATAAGAAGAAGAAGGAAATAAGAAATTTTTTTTAAATAACATCTTTTAGAATAATAATAATGATAAAATCTATTGATATGATGATAGTAATTATTCAATAATAAAATCTATTAAAATGATAATAAATTCTAATGAATTAATAATAATAATTCAATAATAAAATCTATTAAATGATAATAATTCTAATGAATTAATAATCAATAATAAATCTATTAAAATGATAATAAATTCTAATGAATTAATAATGACAATTCAATAATAAAATCTATTAAAATGATAATAAATTCTAATGAATTAATAATAATAATTCAATAATAAAATCTATTAAAATGATAATAAATTCTAATGAATTAATAATAATAATTCAATAATAAAATCTATTAAAATGATAATAAATTCTAATGAATTAATAATAATAATTCAATAATAAAATCTATTAAAATGATAATAAATTCTAATGAATTAATAATGACAATTCAATAATAAAATCTATTAAAATGATAATAAATTCTAATGAATTAATAATGACAATTCAATAATAAAATCTATTAAAATGATAATAAATTCTAATGAATTAATAATGACAATTCAATAATAAAATCTATTAAAATGATAATAAATTCTAATGAATTAATAATAATAATTCAATAATAAAATCTATTAAAATGATAATAAATTCTAATGAATTAATAATGACAATTCAATAATAAAATCTATTAAAATGATAATAAATTCTAATGAATTAATAATAATAATTCAATAATAAAATCTATTAAAATGATAATAAAATGAATTAATAATGACAATTCAATAATAAAATCTATTAAAATGATAATAAATTCTAATGAATTAATAATAATAATTCAATAATAAAATCTATTAAAATGATAATAAATTCTAATGAATTAATAATAATAATTCAATAATAAAATCTATTAAAATGATAATAAATTCTAATGAATTAATAATGACAATTCAATAATAAAATCTATTAAAATGATAATAAATTCTAATGAATTAATAATGACAATTCAATAATAAAATCTATTAAAATGATAATAAATTCTAATGAATTAATAATGACATTTCAATAATAAAATCTATTAAAATGATAATAAATTCTAATGAATTAATAATGACAATTCAATAATAAAATCTAAAATTCAGATGAACATACAACATTTACCATATACCAGAAATTTAAGAAAATAATTCATGAAGATTTCTATTGTGTTTCACTGGAACTATCTTTTAACTAACACATACAAACAGCTTGAAAATAAACATTTTTCTGTTCACTTCTATTGTCTATGCTCAATTTAAGAAGATGTGAGGCAAGTTGGATGTAGGATTTTCTGTATTGTCAGATTTAAAAAAAAATTTTTTCAAATTTCTGTTCACTTCTATTGTCTATGCTCAATTTAAGAAGATGTGAGGCAAGTTGGATGTAGGATTTTCTGTATTGTCAGATTTTAAAAAAATTTTTTTCAAATTTCTGTTCACTTCTATTGTCTATGCTCAATTTAAGAAGATGTGAGGCAAGTTGGATGTAGGATTTTCTGTATTGTCAGATTTTTTTAAAAAAATTTTTTCAAATTTCTGTTCACTTCTATTGTCTATGCTCAATTTAAGAAGATGTGAGGCAAGTTGGATGTAGGATTTTCTGTATTGTCAGATTTTAAAAAAATTTTTTCAAATTTCTGTTCACTTCTATTGTCTATGCTCAATTTAAGAAGATGTGAGGCAAGTTGGATGTAGGATTTTCTGTATTGTCAGATTTTAAAAAATTTTTTCAAATTTCTGTTCACTTCTATTGTCTATGCTCAATTTAAGAAGATGTGAGGCAAGTTGGATGTAGGATTTTCTGTATTGTCAGATTTTAAAAAAATTTTTTCAAATTTCTGTTCACTTCTATTGTCTATGCTCAATTTAAGAAGATGTGAGGCAAGTTGGATGTAGGATTTCTGTATTGTCAGATTTTTAAAAAAATTTTTTCAAATTTCTGTTCACTTCTATTGTCTATGCTCAATTTAAGAAGATGTGAGGCAAGTTGGATGTAGGATTTCTGTATTGTCAGATTTTTAAAAAAAAATTTTTTCAAATTTCTGTTCACTTCTATTGTCTATGCTCAATTTAAGAAGATGTGAGGCAAGTTGGATGTAGGATTTTCTGTATTGTCAGATTTTTTAAAAAATTTTTTCAAATTTCTGTTCACTTCTATTGTCTATGCTCAATTTAAGAAGATGTGAGGCAAGTTGGATGTAGGATTTTCTGTATTGTCAGATTTTTTTAAAATTTTTTTCAAATTTCTGTTCACTTCTATTGTCTATGCTCAATTTAAGAAGATGTGAGGCAAGTTGGATGTAGGATTTTCTGTATTGTCAGATTTTTTTTAAAAATTTTTTCAAATTTCTGTTCACTTCTATTGTCTATGCTCAATTTAAGAAGATGTGAGGCAAGTTGGATGTAGGATTTTCTGTATTGTCAGATTTTTTTAAAAATTTTTTCAAATTTCTGTTCACTTCTATTGTCTATGCTCAATTTAAGAAGATGTGAGGCAAGTTGGATGTAGGATTTTCTGTATTGTCAGATTTTTTTAAAAAATTTTTTCAAATTTCTGTTCACTTCTATTGTCTATGCTCAATTTAAGAAGATGTGAGGCAAGTTGGATGTAGGATTTTCTGTATTGTCAGATTTTTTTAAAAATTTTTTCAAATTTCTGTTCACTTCTATTGTCTATGCTCAATTTAAGAAGATGTGAGGCAAGTTGGATGTAGGATTTTCTGTATTGTCAGATTTTTTTAAAAATTTTTTTCAAATTTCTGTTCACTTCTATTGTCTATGCTCAATTTAAGAAGATGTGAGGCAAGTTGGATGTAGGATTTTCTGTATTGTCAGATTTTTAAAAAAATTTTTTTCAAATTTCTGTTCACTTCTATTGTCTATGCTCAATTTAAGAAGATGTGAGGCAAGTTGGATGTAGGATTTTCTGTATTGTCAGATTTTTAAAAAAATTTTTTCAAATTTCTGTTCACTTCTATTGTCTATGCTCAATTTAAGAAGATGTGAGGCAAGTTGGATGTAGGATTTTCTGTATTGTCAGATTTTTAAAAAATTTTTTTCAAATTTCTGTTCACTTCTATTGTCTATGCTCAATTTAAGAAGATGTGAGGCAAGTTGGATGTAGGATTTTCTGTATTGTCAGATTTTTAAAAAAATTTTTTCAAATTTCTGTTCACTTCTATTGTCTATGCTCAATTTAAGAAGATGTGAGGCAAGTTGGATGTAGGATTTTCTGTATTGTCAGATTTTTTAAAAAATTTTTTTCAAATTTCTGTTCACTTCTATTGTCTATGCTCAATTTAAGAAGATGTGAGGCAAGTTGGATGTAGGATTTTCTGTATTGTCAGATTTTTAAAAAAATTTTTTTCAAATTTCTGTTCACTTCTATTGTCTATGCTCAATTTAAGAAGATGTGAGGCAAGTTGGATGTAGGATTTTCTGTATTGTCAGATTTTTTAAAAAATTTTTTTCAAATTTCTGTTCACTTCTATTGTCTATGCTCAATTTAAGAAGATGTGAGGCAAGTTGGATGTAGGATTTTCTGTATTGTCAGATTTTTTAAAAATTTTTTTCAAATTTCTGTTCACTTCTATTGTCTATGCTCAATTTAAGAAGATGTGAGGCAAGTTGGATGTAGGATTTTCTGTATTGTCAGATTTTTAAAAAAATTTTTTTCAAATTTCTGTTCACTTCTATTGTCTATGCTCAATTTAAGAAGATGTGAGGCAAGTTGGATGTAGGATTTTCTGTATTGTCAGATTTTTTAAAAATTTTTTTCAAATTTCTGTTCACTTCTATTGTCTATGCTCAATTTAAGAAGATGTGAGGCAAGTTGGATGTAGGATTTTCTGTATTGTCAGATTTTTAAAAAAAATTTTTTTCAAATTTCTGTTCACTTCTATTGTCTATGCTCAATTTAAGAAGATGTGAGGCAAGTTGGATGTAGGATTTTCTGTATTGTCAGATTTTTAAAAAAATTTTTTTCAAATTTCTGTTCACTTCTATTGTCTATGCTCAATTTAAGAAGATGTGAGGCAAGTTGGATGTAGGATTTTCTGTATTGTCAGATTTTTTTAAAAATTTTTTCAAATTTCTGTCACTTCTATTGTCTATGCTCAATTTAAGAAGATGTGAGGCAAGTTGGATGTAGGATTTTCTGTATTGTCAGATTTTTAAAAAATTTTTTTCAAATTTCTGTTCACTTCTATTGTCTATGCTCAATTTAAGAAGATGTGAGGCAAGTTGGATGTAGGATTTTCTGTATTGTCAGATTTTTTTAAAAAATTTTTTTCAAATTTTCTGTTCACTTCTATTGTCTATGCTCAATTTAAGAAGATGTGAGGCAAGTTGGATGTAGGATTTTCTGTATTGTCAGATTTTTAAAAAAATTTTTTTCAAATTTCTGTTCACTTCTATTGTCTATGCTCAATTTAAGAAGATGTGAGGCAAGTTGGATGTAGGATTTTCTGTATTGTCAGATTTTTTAAAAATTTTTTTCAAATTTCTGTTCACTTCTATTGTCTATGCTCAATTTAAGAAGATGTGAGGCAAGTTGGATGTAGGATTTTCTGTATTGTCAGATGAATAAAATTCAGATAAATTTCTTTTTTGTTTGTTTGTTAGAGTATGCCGTACGGATTGTTGTTGTTTTTTCTTCTGGTTCTGTGCTCCACCATGCACTATATAAAATCCAACTCTAATAAGGCAACAATGTCACGGACTGCTCAGCCAAAAGGATCTTGTCCTCAAAGTATTAAAAAAATGATAATTGGTCTTCTTCCAATCTGTAGCCATTTCAATAATATCGAACAATTCTTGGAAGCAGTACCCAACAAAACAGAAGTTATATGGCCACCTACCTCCCATCACACAAACTAACCAAGTAAAATGAACCAGACATACAGGGCACTAATATAGAAATGAGAACAAACACACAAACTTTATTCTATGGATTCGTACATATAGACACACAAAATAAAACATAAAATCAGGGTCCAGTTTATTATAATGCTTACATTATAAATCGATCCCCCGATTTACAGACAAATGACACATTAGAGTAAAGTGACAAAAATTTAGTTTTAAATACACTATATTTTATATGATTCTTTTTCTTTTTAGTCTTCCGTATTCTAAATTTTCCAGGCGTCAGGTTTTGATCGGGGATTACCAAAAACATATATACGGCTATAAAATGAGGGTCCAGTTTAGCATTATGCCTACATTGTAAATTGAACTTCACAAAATGAAACATTTTACAATATACTCATTAAAATGAATATCAGAATGCATAAAGAAAATATTTAGTACAGTAAAATTACGGGTGCAAGAAAAAAAAAAAAAGAAAGTTTATTGCAAAAAGTCGGAGAAAAAAATGAGGGTTCAGTTTATGATAACGTTTACATTGTAAATCGAACCCCCACTTTAGAACTAAATGAAATCGAAACTTTTTTCACAAAATAAACATTGAAATGAATATATTTTCAAACAAACATTTACTACGGGAATAAATCAAATTTTTAACAGAGTAATAAAAATAAATCTTTCTCTCCAAATACAAATAAATGCACATTTTATTTCTATTTTGTAAAGAAAGAAAGAAATTAAATAGTGATACTTACTTCTTTCGATACTAATTCGTCTTAATTAATTTGCCTTTACAGAAATGCAACCTTAGTGAAAAGTGATAAAAATATAAAGTTTTGTATAAACTAAATTTTACTTAGCTGAATTAAATTAAAACATCGTTGTCGTTCATCAACTGTTGAGAAATGTTTTCTAAAGAGCGATAACTAAGGGAGATAATTTTAGATGATTATGAAAATTTTATTTTATAATAATAAGTACTGGCAAGATGAACCTAAAATGCGTTTTTGACAAAATGACTTTAGCCCCCTACAGAAAACAATTTACCAAAAATCAGGGAAATATCGGATTTTAATGAAATTTTCAGTGTTTATTTATCAATGAATGATCTTTATAATGCATTGTTTATTTTATTTCAAAACTTTCTAATTTTTTTCAGGTCACTTATTTTTTACCCCCCTCCCTTATTTTGGGGGCGTAACATTTTTTTCAAGTTGGTCTTATAGTTTTCTAATTACAGTATAAATAAAGAGATAAAAGACCGAACTTATGAATAGAAACAAACAAAATTTTTACGGTATCTTTTCTATGAGAAAATAAGTACCGAAAATTGAAAAATAAAATGTAAAAAAATAATAAATAATTAAAATTAATTATTTATTATTTTTTTACATTTTATTTTTGAGATTTCTTTTTTACTCATTTCGATAATTATTTAATTAGCTATTATCTTATAAAAGAAAAAATTATACATTGATATTTTTTATGCTTAAAAGGCGGGGGGGTACATATTCAATCGAGTTTTTCTTCAAAACTTATAACTTTATGTGTCTAAAATAAGGTTTGCATTAAATAGATATTTATTGCTAGAATCTAAAAATATAACATTTCTAACTAAACATCAGGCTTTTCACATTTTAAATGAATTTTATATATTAATTTTTCATAGCAAAAATACTAAATTAAAGTTTTGAAATAAAATAACTGATGCATTATAAAATTCATTAATTGATAAATCAATACTGAAAATTTCATTAAAATCGGATAATTACCTGATTTTTGGTAAATTCTGTTAAAATCATGAATGTTACATAAAAATTGTAAACAAGCGCGTAAAACCATTGAAAAATAGACAGAATAGCGAATAGCGTCAAAATTTACCTGAATTAGAAAAAAAATTATACTAATTCTATTATTGAACTGGATAAAAGAAATGTACTGCCCTTTGATATCAAACTAAGTGAGAAATGGCCCCCTCCAGAGCAGATGAAATGGGATGTCCTGGGTAGGACACTAAACTACACCTAAACACATGGGCAATGTATAATTTACCACACCATCTGAAGATGAATCTCCATATGTAGGTTCATGATAAGGACCTTTTGTACTATTAAATGGAAAGAGATATGTGTATACAAAAAAAATGGAAAAATTAAATGCAGATATTAGGTTGGGTAAGGATCCCCATTCTCTCTTTTGTTACCCACCAGTCTTGTCACTGAGAATTAAGTAAGTAGCCAGGTAACATGCACTGATGCTCATTGCTTGTTTTCTTCGTCGTTAGGAGTATATTGGAAATTCTATAGTGAATTATCTCCCCCTGCCGCTAGGGGGCGAATCGCCAACATCGTATGTTGGCGCCAAAACCAAAAACTTTACTTATCATGGAGTACTCACTGAGGGTAGTCGCGTAAATAGCGGTCCCTAAACTTCACTTATCGCATATCAGTTACTGGAGGAGAGACGTAAAAGTAAAAGCTCTCATCACCAAGCCCAAAACAGGGCCCACTTATCACAGAACTCTACAACCAGCTCACTTCTAAGGCATTGAATCAGCAACAAGTTCTTGTATTATTTGTCAATACATGTATTAAATTTCCATTGTGTGTTTGTCTTCTTTGTCCGACAATTTGAACTTCGAATCCCGTAAATACTCTTAATATTAGTTATGAAAAAAATAAATAAATAAAAAAGAATAAAAATAAAACAGTAACACGCAATCAAGCACGAAATAAACCTCAAATAAATGTTAAACACTAGATACCTCCAAAATAGGTCACGTGATCAGTTTAGGCCATATTGAAGGAAAAAACCGAAATATTTAAAAATTGTTTGTTTTTTTTTTTTGTTGTTTTTTTTTTTTTTGTAAATCTCGCATAAAAGAAATAACCAGCATAAAGAAAAAGAAAAAAACAGTTAATTCAAAGATCAAATTATCTAGTTGGGGAAAAATTACCGTTATCTTGAAAAATAAGTAAAACAGTCCGTTTTTTTTTACAACCGTGTAAATTTCTTTATTGATGTTTTTTTTTAGCAAAATTCTGTATTCATGGTTCTTTTACTAAAAAAAGCTCTCGCATCGACACTTATAGAAATATTCTGATATAATTATTCAAACTCTTATCTTTATAGAAAAAAGAAAAGTAAAAATCGATTTTGTCGGTTCATTTTTTTTATATTTCATAAAATAGAATAGGGGGGTAGATCTCGTAAAAAAAACATTTCTCTAATACATTTTAGGAAAAAAAAACTATTTCAGACATATTTTCATTCAAAGGTAAGTAAGGAAATTTTCGTGAAAATTGGACCGTTAATTGATTTTTCAAAGAATTTTTTTAAAAGTCGGTAGTCATAACTTGTTTTTTAGCTACGTTAAATTTCAATTGATTTAATGGTGCAAAAATGTAAACATTGTTTTTCGTTCATAATTTTCATTAAAAATAATTTTTATTAGATCATCAGGAATTTAAAAAATGTTTCTTCTTTCGAATGGACAAAATATTTTCAAGATAATATTAATGTTTTTGCAAGTTTCATTGTGTTAAATATAGCGTGTAAATTTCACAGGGAAAATTGGTGGTACCTAGTGTAGGGTTTTCAAATGGTATAATTTAGGGACTAGCAAACAGAGGCTAAAGTTCATTTTTGACAAAATGACTTTAGCCCCCCTACAGAAAATAATTTACCAAAAATCAGGGAATTATCGGATTTTAATGAAATTTTCAGTGTTTATGTATCAATGAATGATCTTTATAATGCATTATTTATTTTATTTCAAAACTTTCTCATTTTTTTCAGGTCACTTAATTTTGACCCCCTTATGTTGGGGGCGTAACATTGCTTCAAGTTGGTCCTAACTTGATACTAATTACAATATAAATAAAGAGATAAAAGACCGAAGTTATGAATAGAAACAAAAATTTTTTTTTTACGGTTGCGCTTCTATGAGAAAATAAGTACCGAAAATCGAAAAATAAAATGTAAAAAAAAAAAATATAAAATAATTTTTTAGGAGATTTCTTTTTTACTCATTTCGATAATTATTTAATTGGCTATTATCTTATTTAAAAAAAATATACATCGATATTTTTTCTGCGAAAATAGAATTTTTCTTCAAAACTTATTACTTCATGAGTATAAAGTAAGGTTTGCATTAAATAGATATTTATTTCTAGAAACTAAAAATATAACATTTTAAACTTAATATCAAGAGTCACATATTTTAAAACAATTAAATTGATTTTCAATATGAAACCATAATGTTAGAACATTAATTGTATAGAAGACAAGACCAAATACATAAAACATAAAATATCTTCCTTTCTATTCAGGAGAGCTAATGTTTGTGTCAGTAATTTAACCGAAAGATTCAATATCTAATAAGTTAAGGTAAGTTCATTTCATTATTACTATTTTTAATTCAATTATTCCTTTTTAATTAAAAATATTCAAATTCTAATTGATGTTTCTGACTTTTTATCTTTAAATTAACAATTTTTTTTTTTTTTTTTACTAAAATAAAAAAAAGATTGCAATTAAAAAATATTTTCCGGCTAGACATGACGTCTAGCCGGAAAATATTATCATCTAAAATGTTTGTTTTTAATATTTTTTTCAATGGATTATTATCGATTGCACACCAATCTATCAGATTGTAAAAAAAAATTCTAAAAAGTTCTTTATTTTTCGAGTTACCCGTCGTAAATATTGGAAACGCTACAAAAAAATTTTTTTTTTCCTTCCTTCAATGGATTATTATCGTTTACACACCAATCTATCAGATTTTTTTTTAAATTCTTAAAAGTTCTTTACTTTTGAGTTTTTAGGGGTGCTCATTTTCCCGTACGTGGAAATTTTTTACGTCAATCAAACAAGACAAAAAAGTTAAAAATATTATGGCAATTATGGAATACCATACACGAAACGTAAATAATATGCAAATTTTATTTTCAATGAAACTAAATATATTTTTGATTTTTTTACATACAAAAAACGGATTTCCTTGGTTAAAAGTTAAAACGAGTGTGAAAAATTTCAGTAACATTTAATGAATATGTATTTAAAGTAACGCTTTACTTATTTCTAAAAAGAAATGTTTATAAGTATTTTTAAAATATTTTAAAGCCATTATTGAACACGATAAATCAAAATAAATTCAACGTAACTTTTTGTTGAAATTCGGACGATTTTTAATGTATAAAATGTATTAAAAATAAATTGCATATTGTAATAATATTTTTCTTTTTTAATGATGGTCATTATGTTACTACTTATCGATTTAAACAGTTTGACCTTAAATAATAGATTTAATTATTTTTAATTCGCTTTTAAAACCCCTAGCAGACGACATTAATGCTAGACCCTAGTATAATTCATTTGGTGACACCACTCAATTAATACGAAAGTAAACAAAAATAAAAATATCACCCATTTTATTTAAATCAGATAAAAAATTCGGACCATATTACCTTAAGGCACCCCTTTTCAATTTCGTGTCATTAGGACATTTTTTTCATTTACACCGTCAATATCCGGTTGTTTATTAGGGGTTAGGGTTAGAGGTTCTAACTCTAACCCTAACCCCGAACAAACAACCGGATATTGACAGTGTAAATGAAAAAATGGCCCAATGACACAAAATCAAAAAGTGGTGCCTTGTCGAAAATATTTTTCTACTTTCAGAAAAATACCGACCATTGAACTTAAAGTGACGTCAACAAAAAGGTTTGGGAAAAATGAGGCTACAAACGGTCTCGCTTGATAGTGAAAGAAGAATTTTATTTACAAAATATCTCCGCAAAGGAAAAATCAATACAAATTAGAGTTGCCTGAAATTCCCCATGCGCGTCCACTAAATGGAAAAAATACAAAATACAAAATAGGATAAAAGTGTATAAAAAGGGTTACACTTACTGTAATAGAAAGGGTGCTAATCAACAAAATAACAACCCTTTAAAAAATACATTCTCTCACACAGGAGAGGTAAAAAAAACAATTCAACAGAACTGAAAAGTCCTTTCAATGTCTCTTGTTCCTTTTCGCCAAAGAACAAGACTCATGGCGTCTGCAAGCTAAAAGTCACCCTTCTGAATTATGGTTTTCTGGAACCGGCCAAAGTCAGTATTGTAGCTCCTAGGAACTTGTCTGTCAGCGCTATAAATGGACTATCTGCTGGTTGCTTGTCAGAATCATAAAGGCATCCTTACGCTTCGCTTCCCCGAACCAAAGAAAGATTTTAGGGCACACGTGCCCGATCCCACCTCCCAGAGCTAGCCACAGGGGCCCTTTTTTCATTTATTTTCGGTGAAAGATACGAAACAAGAGGCACAGAAAGGTGGATAAAAATGGGCATCTAAATGCCATACAAAAAATGTCTTTGGATAAAAAATTTCCAATAGCTTTAAGGTCCAAAAATTCTAAAAATTCAAAATTTAAAACAATTACTAGAAATTGTGGAATTGCCCAATTTCAATAAAATGTTCGGCACTTTATTTATTAAGAACTTAATTCTATAATGAATAGCTTATCTCATTAAAAAAAACAAGTTTAATAAAAAAGAAAATTTCAAAATTTTTTTTATCAATTATGATTGTTAGCGGGGGAAGTCAACCATAGTCATTTGTGTGAAAGAAATTCCAGTTCCTAATTTTTACTTTTTTAGAAAGATCAAATTTTTGACACACCTTGTATTCTAAAAAAATAACATTTCATCCCTTCTCCATTTCTATCTTGTAAATACAGCTTTAAACTTGGGACTTTTTTGACACACCTTGTATACTGAAAAAAAATTAATGAATGGAATCTTTTTTTTTTTTCAGAATACAAGGTGTGTCAAAAAGTGCAAAAAATCTGGATACTTTTTTGACTCACCTTGTATAAACACAATGTTTCAGCAGCTGTATTCTGAGGAAGGCCAGATGATACAGCCGCCGAAACATGTTTATACATACCACAATAAAGATGAGGACAACAGTCCGAAACATCAAAATTATTCACAAACTTTTTTTTATTTATCTGAAATTCACCACAAAGAAAATGTCACTTAAGATTCTTCTTGATCTTAGAAGTTTATTTAAGATTTTATTTTTTCAAACTATAAGAAATAATATTACCTTACACAGTTAACTCCCCTTGAGCATTGCCAACGGAGAGGGTGGGCCCTTTAGCCATCACCTGATAAGAAACCTTGTATGGTTGACTAAGGGCCTTTGACGGCGACCAATCAAAACACACATTACTAGATTTAGTTTAGCCGCCAATTTCGAGGGTTCATACCATCAAACGCCCTCTTTCGTTGTGACCTGCCGCCATAACGGACGTGCTACAAGTCAACCTACTCAATCTAACAAAGGACAATTCTTACCAGAGACAGATAAGTTTCGCAAGAGCATTATTTTTGCAAACCCCTACAACCTTACACCCTACACTATTCAATTGTACAATTATAACTAGGGACTGGCAAAAAATCAGCTTCTACGAGTTTTAAAAGCGAATTAAAAATAATTAAATCTAGTATTTAAGGTCAAACTTTGTCTAAATCGATAAGTAGTAACATAATGACCATCATTAAAAAAAGAAAAATATCATTACATATGCAGTTTATTTTTAATACATTTAAAGGGATTTGTTTTGGTCAATTTCGACGCGATACGCCATTCTGTCTCTTTTCCAAGTGTTTTAAAACACTTGGAAAAGAGACGCTTGTTTACAATTTCACTGTAACATTCACGATTGCAAAGAAATTTACCAAAAAAAAAATCAGGTAATTATCCGATTTTAATGAAATTTTCAGTATTGATTTAATAATTAATGAATTTTATAATGCATCAGTTATTTTATTTCAAAACTTTAATTTAGTATTTTTGCTATGAAAAATTAATATATAAAATTCATTTAAAATAAAAATATTCGGATTTTAAGTTTAAAATGTTATATTTTTAGATTCTAAAAATAAATATCTACTTAATGCAAACCTTATTTTTTTCGAAAAAAGTATACGTTTTGAAGAAAAACTAGATTGAAAATGTACGCCCTCCCCTTTTTAAGCAGAAAAACATCGATGTATAATTTTTTCTTTTATAAAATAATAGCCAATTAAATAATTATCGAAATGAGTAAAAAAAGAAATCTCCAAAAATAAATTATTTATTATTTTTTTACATTTTATTTTTCGATTTTCGGTACTTATTTTCTCATAAAACAGCAACCGTAAAAAATTTTTTTGTTTCTATTCATAACTTTGGTCTTTTATCTCATTATTTATACTGTAATTAGTACATTATAAGACCAACTTGAAAAAAATGTTACGCCCCCAACATAAGAGGGGATCAAAATTAAGCGACCTGAAAAAAAAAATTAGAAAGTTTTGAAATAAAATAGATAATGCATTATAAAGAGCATTAATTGATGAATAAACACTGAGAATTTAATTAAAATCCGATCATTCCCTGATTTTTGGTAAATTATTTTCTGTAGTCATTTTGTCAAAAACGCATTTTAGACTCATTTTGTCAGTAGCTAATTATAACACATTTGTAAACCTCACACACATTTTGTATCTCACAAGTTACATGTTGCATATTGTATGTTGTATATGCAAGTTGTTTGATAAATGCATCGTTTTTTTTATAAAGCCTTGAGTTGTGTTCATTACCTGTTGACTTTATCTTTATCTGTCTATTATTAATTAATTTATTATTGTTTAATTTATTGTTTATTAATTGCCAATAAAACAGAGAGAATATGAATAGCATAAGAATAGATACATTTTTGACATCGAGAAAAAAATTAGAATATCAAATTATTAAATTCATTGATAACATTAACTTTGTATAATACATTCTTAAATGACCCTTTCATTAATTTTGTAATTAATTTCTTGGAACTAAAGTGGGGGTGGGGAACGATCACCAGACAATCTGGAGCCATTATTGTGTTAAAATGATCAAATTAATTTATATTATATTATTATATAATTATAATAATTATTATTAAATTAAATTATTATATGTGATTATAATATCAAAATGTGAAAATTCAATCATCAATATAATTAATATTAAAAAAAGAATTAATATTATTGAATATTAATATTAATATTAAAAAAAAATAATATTAAAAAAGAATTAATATTATTAAATTATTAAAAAAAAAGATATTATTAAAAAAAGGTATTACATATCTATATATTGATATTGATATTAATATATTAATATCAATATTAAAAAAAATTAATATTATTAAATTATTAAATTAAACTTTGTGTAACAACATTTTTAAATGACCCTTTCATTAATTTTGTAATTAATTTCCTGGAACTAAAGTGGGGGTGGGGAATGATCACCAGACAATCTGGAGCCATTATTGTGTTATGTAACGTGATCATTAAGGTCCCCCGATGGTTTGACCGAAGTATGACCCCCGGATGAAAAAAACTGAAAGCTGCCCGGAAGTCGGGTGTCGACCGGAAGCAGAAGTCACATGGTGACGAGGAACGAGGAACAACAAAATCGGCCTCTTTTGCTTTTCGGCAGCGTAGGGTTAACACGCGCGCTGGTCCCCAAAGTCGGGACACCGATATAGTTGGTGCAGTAGTTTAAGTGTCCTCCCTCACTTTCTCTCTGCCTTTCCTCCTCTCCGAAAAGAGCTATGACACGAGTCCGAAAATAAAAGCTAATCCCTTGTGACGATATATTTCACACGTTGTACCTTAGTTAGACTCGAAGTTATTTCACAAAATTTGGGGCTAGAGATCTAAAGAGAAGAGAGAGAGAGAGAGAGAGAGAGAGAGGGGGGGGGAGAAATAAAGAAATATAGATATCTAGGGCTCGAGATCTAAAGAGAAAGAGAAGAAGATGGATCTAGAGTGAGTGAAAGAGAGAGAGAGAGAGAGAGAGAGAGAGAGAGAGAGAGAGAGAGAGAGAGAGAGAGAGACTAAGAAATATATAGAGAGAAAAGAAAATGAAAGAGCCAGAGACTGAAAGAGAGAAAGAGAAAGAGAGAGATAAAGAAAGAAAAATATCTAGGGAGAAAGAGAATGAAAAAGAGGGATATAGAAAGAGAAGAAAGAAAGAGAGAGAGAGAGAGAGAGAGAGAGAGAGAGAGATATCTAGGGCTAGATATCTAAAGAGAAGATATATACATATATATATAGAGAGAGAGCGAGAGAGAGAGAGAGAGAGAGAAATAAAGAAATATAGATATCTAGGGCTCGAGATCTAAAGAGAAAGAGAAGAAGATGGATCTAGAGAGAGAGAGAGAGAGAGAGAGAGAGAGAGAGAGAGAGAGAGACTAAGAAATATAGAGAGTGAAAAGAAAGAAAGTGAAAGAGCCAGAGACTGAAAGAGAGAAAGAGAGAGATAAAGAAAGAAAAATATCTAGGGAGAAAGAGAATGAAAAAGAGGGATATAGAAAGAGAAGAAAGAAAGAGAGAGAGAGAGAGAGAGAGAAAGAGATATATCTAGGGCTAGAGATCTAAAGAGAAGATAGATAGATAGATAGATAGATAGATAGAGAGAGAGAGAGAGAGAGAGAGAGAGAGATGAAATCTTAATTTAATTTTGAAGATTTTGAAAAATATATTTCACACGTTGTACCTTTTTTTGTCGACAAGACGACCACCACGTTATAGTTAGACTCGAAGTTATTCAAAATCTATTTTTCTCTCTTTTTTTTTCTTACAATAATTTGTTTATATACATCTTTAGATATTGTATTTATCTATTTATTTATTTATTTATTCATTTTCATAAATGCATTTCAATTCTTTCTTCCTTTATTTTCTTCCTTTCACCATTCTTTTTCTTTCTTTCTATCTTGCTTCATTCATTAATTCATTCATTGATTCTTCTGAATTTCATTCCTTTTGTTTACTATAATTGCAAATATTCTCCAGTGTTTTACCTGACATAAGAAGCCAAAATCATATAGAAAACACCTGCGCCTTTTCGATTGCTAATATTTAATCTTACGCTACTTGAGCCACAGGAAAATTGGATAAATGAAGACGTCACACTGACAGTTGCAAAAAGAAACAAAAACCTTGATGATGTTTTAGCACGAGTGGGTGTATTGCCAACGACCTCAGAGCAACAAGTCTGAATCTCATGTTATCATATATTTGCATCACTTTATACTAGGGTCTAGCACTACTGTCGTCTGCTAGGAGTTTTAAAAGCGAATTAAAAATAATTAAATCTATTATTTAAGGTCAAACTTTGTTTAAATCGATAAGTAGTAACATAATGACATCAAAAAAAGAAAAATATTATTACAATATGCAATTTATTTTTTAATACTATCGGTATTAGCGCCGTGAAGCACCAATACCAACATGGGGGATATCTTCTAACTCCAGAGTACGGGTAAATTCGCTTTGTAAATATACCGGGGAAAATTGTCCTAGTTCCGATATACAAACGAATAAACCTTTCCAGTACAAAGGGAAGATAATTTCAAGGGGGCGGGAAAAATACGCAAATTCCAATTGGATGCTGAATGAAAGAAAAACACGAAACAAATACTAAAGTTTAACAATTTTAATGTAACAAACAAAATAGGTAGAAGAAAAAAAAGGAATAAATGTCAATTTGATAGAGGGTGGCGTAGTAACTAATAGATAGATAGAGAAAGAGATTTAGTTGTAAGGGTTTGCAAAAAACGATGGTTTTGCGAGGGAACTTATCTTTGTGAGCCCGGTAACGAATGTTCATTTGTCGTAAGTTCTTTGAATGTAGATTTCGTAGTTGAATGTCGAGAGTTCTTTGAATGTAGTTTTCGTGTTACAATAAGGTAGCGTATGCTACAAATTTCCTTATTGTTCTTGGTTGTTGAATTTCGAGTGAGTGCCGGATTATCCTTTTTTCATACTTGAGGGAGTTATACTCTAATTCCTCAAGGCATGTTGAATTTATCGACCTGTGAGGTAGCATTGCTACAAAGATCCTCACAGGTGGCTGTCTGCTGCGACACCGCGTGGTTGATTTTCCTAACCCAGTGTTTAAAAATACTTATAAACATTTCTTTTTAGAAATAAGTAAAGCGTTACTTTAAATACATATTCATTAAATGTTACTGAAATTTTTCACACTCGTTTTAACTTTTAACCAAGGAAATCCGTTTTTTGTATGTAAAAAAATCAAAAATATATTTAGTTTCATTGAAAATAAAATTTGCATATTATTTACGTTTCGTGTATGGTATTCCATAATTGCCATGATATTTTTTTGTGTTGTTTGATTGACGTAAAACCCGGTTTTTGACAAAATGAATTTAGCACCCCCTCCTAAAAATAAAGAACTTTTTAGAATTTTTTTTTTTACAATCTGATAGATTGGTGTGTAATCGATAATAATCCATTGAAGGAAAAAAACAAAAAATTTAAAAACAAAAATTTTAGATGGGGTTCCAGATAGTCCTGTCCGGCCAGACATGACAAGAATTTGGAATTGCATTTTTTTTATTTTAGTTAAAAAAAATGTTAATTTAAAGATAAAAAGTGAGAAAACATCAATTAGAATTTGAATATTTTTAATTAAAAAGGAATAATTGAATTAAAAATAGTAATAATGAAATGAACTTACCTTAACTTATTAGATATTGAATCTTTCGGTTAAATTACTGACACAAACAATAACTCTCCTGAATAGAGAGGAAGATATTTATAATTTTATGTTTTTAAAACATAAAACATTGTTTTATGTATTTGGTCTTCCATACAATTATTGGTCAAAAATGTTTTTTTATTGAAAATCAATTCAATTGTTTTAAAATATGTGGCTCTTGATATTAAGTTTAAAATGTTATATTTTTAGTTTCTAGAAATAAATATCTATTTAATGCAAACCTTACTTTATACTCACGAAGTAATAAGTTTTGAAGAAAAATTCTATTTTCGCAGAAAAAATATCGATATATAATTTTTTTTTTTAATAAGATAATAGTCAATTAAATACTTATGGAAATGAGTAAAAATCTCCTAAAAAAATGAGTAGAAATCTCCTAAAAAAATGAGTAGAAATCTCCTAAAAAAATTATTTTATATTTTTTTTTACATTTTATTTTTCGATTTTCGGTACTTATTTTCTCATAGGAGCTCCACCGTAAAAAATTTGTTGTTGTTTCTATTCATAACTTCTGTCTTTTATCTCTTTATTTATACTGTAATTAGTATCAAGTTAGGACCAACTTGAAGCAATGTTACGCCCCCAACATAAGGGGGGCAAAATTAAGTGACCTGAAAAAAAATGAGAAAGTTTTAAAATAAAATAAATAATGCATTATAAAGATCATTCATTGATACATAAACCCTGAAAATTTCATTAAAATCCGATAATTCCCTGATTTTTGGTAAATTATTTTCTGTAGGGGGGCTAAAGTCATTTTGTCAAAAACGAATTTTAGCCTCTGTTTGCTAGTCCCTACTTTATACATTTTGATATTGAGGATTGGCACGCGTAAACATCCGAAGATTAATAAAAGAGGCTGAGGAAATCACAGAGTTAGTGCCCGTAGGTGAATGTCTGAACGCAAAAAAAAAAAAATAAATGAATGAAATCTTAATTTAATTTTGAAGATTTATTGATAAAAAAACAAAAAATGACTTACAACATAATTGTTCTTCCTATATTTATTTATATATTTATTATAACTGAGTTAAAACTGGTAAAACTCAACTTAAAATTTGACCTTGTGTCACATCCTACCTGTGCGGAGGCATTGATAGATACATACAGGCAAAAATGCCTGACTAGTGACTATGTGGAAAAACAGTGCTTTGTAGCTGAAAATTCTCTCTATCCAACAGTGTCATTGTGCTCCCTGTGTAATGTGATGGTCAACTTCCACTACCAGTGATCTTGGTACCCGGCTGTATGACCGACAATTAGAAACAAGGGCTATAACTAGGAATTAGATTAAGGAAAAGGTTGTTAATTTTGTTTGTTTATTGGTAGGTCTGAATACGCAAAATGGATTGGATAGAAAATGAGGGTTGGCCATCTACGGCTCACAGGCTGGAACCCACCCACAATCTGAAATCATCCCTAGGAAAATCTACTTAGGGTCACTAGGAACCAAATCACCAGCTGTGGTGTGAGAAAATAGGAAAAAAATAAGTGCCATTTCATTCCAAAATCTTCTAAAGACACACGTTTTTTCATCATTCTATGATGGTGTTCTTTGATCATACTCTCGAATTTGAGATTAACATTTTAGATTTAAGTAAGTCTTTGACGGTCTATATAAAAATTTCCCTAGTTATAGGGAACATTTCCATTATTTGCCACAGTTCTTCTGCAAACCATGTGTCCATAAAGTTTAAATATCACACAGATTCCAATTAAATCATTCTTTTGTAATTTAGTACTAATTGTTAAGAAAATGTAACGATTAATAAAATGGCGGTTGCCGATTGTTTTAAAAAGGGGGGAGTAAGAATTCCAAAAATGCAATAACGGAACTAACAGACGCTGAATTCAAAATCGAGCGCCAAAAAGAAGAAGCGGGAATTCTAGGAAGAAGGAGGAGAATTCAGTTTTTTTGAGGATGACAAGCAAGTAGTCGTCACGCAAACAAGTCAGCTCCATTATCGGAAAATGATCGAAGACAAAATATGAACTTTTAAAACAAGAACAATGAAAAGGACTTTGCCCGGTATCCTGTACTACATTTTTGTAATTTTATTTAATACAGGTTGTTTATTTAAATACGACTTCATTATTTCTCCATTGTGTTGAATCATGTTTGATGCTAGTAAGATGTGTACAACATATATATAACATATATATATATCATATATATATATATATAGCATATAATGCACGACTTACTACAAAAATAATTTCTTAATTTTCAGGAGAACTAAAAACATCATGAAAAATATTTAAAATAATCTATCTATCTATATATATATATATATAGATAGATAGATAGATATGAACTGACTGAGATAGATAGATAGATAGATAGATAGATATGAACATGCTAAGATAGATAGATAGATAGATAGATAGATAGGAACATGCTGGGGTAGATATATATATATATATATATATATATAGATAGATAGATAGATATGAACTGACTGAGATAGATAGATAGATAGATGGGGCCTTGACCAGAAATACCATCTGTGCATGTCCAACAAAAAGGACTCCCTACCCCCAAAAATAATACCTTGGCCATTCGAACTTAAGTCGCAACTGAGTGTAGGTCATTTCCTAACCAAGGAGCATGTCCCTTCGGTAGAGACGATTATGCCTCGTTCAATAAAGCCTGAGTCATAAAACTACCTCTTGCCTTTGTCTCTTTCCTCTTTCGTGCTTTTTCATTCCTAAGTTCTATTTCAGCATACCAGCCTACAAGAACAAAGAACCAGCTTTCATAGGGGACAAGATACCAGTACAAACCAACGTAACTTAGCCCAATAGGTTCGATACTAGTCCTCACCAAATTATCGCAGGAGTTGCATGGCTAAGGTAATCTGATGTGTGGTAATGCATCTGAAAACTGATGGTAGATGTTGTGCTTCAACTCAGCAAAACAATCTCATTGGCCTAGCACAAGTGAAAAGGGGATAGACTCCTCATCGTTTCAGTGATAGTGACAATAAGCCACTCCACGGACTTTACTTTTTACTTACTTTAGATTTAATGTAAGTGGTATTCACCAATCAAATTTCAACTTAATTCTTCCTGTGGGTCTTACCCTAATTTCCATTCTCTGGTTTATTGTGAAAGCAAGCAGGACGTCTGATGAAGTCTCTCCGGTCAGACTGTCAGTCGAAAGGCTGTACACAATTAAGACTTTTACAGAAGGAAGGAAGACACTGATTAAGTATTTATTTAGTTGTATCATGTCGTAATTTTACCCCGAAAAAGTCTCGGAATAAAATAAACACCCTGTAGTCGTAACAGAGCACCGACGATAAAAACAAAAGAACAAAAAAACAAAACACAAAAAAAAAACAACAACATGAAATAACAAATAAACGCTGCTGAAAGCCTAAAATAATTTAATATAATTGCAAGTTGGTTCATCTTGCGAGAAACCAGTAGGACTTCCAAGGTAACACAAAATATATAAATTACATATGAAACATAAAAATTCTCCAAACTCCAATATTACAAAAGTATGTACCAAAAAGGTTGGTTGGTTTATTAATTTTAACGGCATATCAACCCGTCCAGGGTTATATCATGCCTAGCAGTTGGGTTGTTATACATATTGTGTATTCATATATATACATTTAGTAATTGGTTTTAACAATGTGTTAGCATTATTGGGAATCATACTGTATGCCATTGATTTGTTTCATGTCTATATTCTATGGTATAATTTTATTTCCCTCAAAAAGGAGAAAATATCCTCTATGTTAACATTTTCGAATAGGTCCTTCATATTGTTTGCTTTAAAATAATGTTTTCTGATGTGAGCAAAAATCTGCATTCCATCAATAAGTGTTTGACTGTCAGGGGTGTTTGACATGTTTCACATTGTGGTTGTTGTTCTTGTTTGAGTATATAAGAGTGTGTTAGTTTTGTATGACCAATGCATAATCGGGACATAATGACTTGTTCCTTTCTAGACTTCCTTAAAGTTGGTCTGCAGCCTCCCAAAGTCGGTTTGATTAGGAAGAGTTTATTGTGGATACAGTTATTCCAGTGTTGCTGCCATTTTGTATGAAGGAATCTATTAATTTTAGGTTTCAAGTCAGTATATGGTATCTGGAACTTGTCAGGGATTAAATCTAGAGCCGATTTAGCTGCAGAGTCAGCTCTTTCATTCCCCCTCACTCCTATATGACTTGGTATCCAGCATATAATAATCTCCTTAGAGTTAGACATTGAGTCTAATCTATTCAGGAGCTTAATGATGAGAGGGTCTTCCAGTTTTTTCTACTTACAATAGTAGAACAAAATTTACATAGTACAAAATTTGAATCTTTTTTCTTTTTCTTGCTTCTATCGCCAGCAACCAAGAAGGCGACAATACAAATTTTCCGAGGAATTCTCTGTGGTCCCTTCCTTTCATCCAGCTATCGTATGCCGACAAAGTTTGTGTAGAATTGTCCTTCAAAAGTCTTCCCGGCGTAGAGTTGTTATTAAAAAAAATGTCTTCTTTAAAGACGAAAAGGACAATATTGTCCCGTATCAAATTTATTTTACTTTCTTCCAAGAAGAGAGTATAAAGTTCAAAATTAGTCGGTATTTATATACCGACTATAAAAATAATATTTCTTTTCTTAGAGAAAAGAAAATAAACAAATGCAATAATATTTGGTAAGTCCAAATATTATATTCAATTCCGGATAAGACTGAATAACTTTCTCGTTAGACAATTTTCGTCTTATCCGGTAAAACAATTTTTCGGTGGCATTTTACCAACGGAGATAGAGAATATAGGACCTCCTCCTTCAAATTCCTTCTCGTATCTGCCTGAATTTGGCGCCCAAATTCAGGAACCGGAAAAATCAGTCACTGCTGCTGCTACAGGCATAATTTAGCACAAACCAAAAAATGGCCATTCTGGCAGAGATAAACAAAGGGGCGTAACTCTAAATCGTCCCCTTATTATTTCCTCTTAAAAATTCTTAAAATCATTCTTTTTATTACATCAATTTTAACCCTTTCCATTGCTGTCTATCTTTGTCTAAGTAACACTGATATTTGTTATTTAAAAACAATCAAAGTTCTTAGTAATTGGAGGATGGTACAAGGCCTTCAGTTCATGAGGTCTTCTTAGAGTGTCACGGATTCTAGTAAAAGCTGAGGATTTTCTGCCAAGATGTAAAAATCTCCGGCTTATATGGAATCCGACCCTCAGTGGATGTAGGGGTGGACGACCAGGGAGTGTTACTAAATTAGTTTCATCACAAATTTGGGGAATTATCCAACCCTCTTTTCAAAGGGTTAGAAATTTCTGATCCACCCTCTTAACTCCAACTTTAATTTGTATCTCCCACCCATGACTATAACAGTTTTGACCAATAGCTACTGTTAACTACATTAAGCCCAAAACATTAAAAAAAAAAAAAAGGGCCGAATCAAAAGAACATACAAGGCTGGCTCCTGCTACTAATTTAAAGGGGTGGGGGTATTCCTTTTCAAAAAAAAAAAAAAAAAAAAAGAAAAAGCTGAACAATTCTAAACCAGGAGTCACCAGATTATGGCCCGCAGGCCGGATCCAGCTCACGAAGGCATTTTATTAGGCCTGCCGACAGTACTTGAATTTCTTTGATAAAATGTATGGAATGCGAATATAAATATGTTGGTTAAATTTATTTTTGTGCATCTTACGCCACTCTTTGTTTACATCCGCCCAGCTTCATTCTGAATAGTCTTAGGGCCCCTAAGACTATCAAAGGTTGTTTGCAATTCACGTGAATAAATACATCTACATAAAACATATATATCCGTGTGAATACACTTATTTCAATGACCATTATCGGCAGATCTTGAAGCTTCCCTATTCCTTGTACTCTCTATATTCATCTGATGCTAATACCATTGGGAAAGGTATGGTAAATTGTAGAGAAGACTGAGTTCTTTAACCATGGCTAGGTAACTAGTCTTGAAGAAGGAAAACTGAATTTAAACCTGTTAAGCTCAGCTTAAGAACTTGACCTTGTATCCCAACCTGCTCAAGTGTGTATAAGTAGAGTGATATCCGCCTGTGTGTTGTCTGAATAGACTGGTCTGCCCTTTGGAGAATGGGTATAAATAAAAGAGCCGAGAGGTGGCCATTGGCAATCCGTCAACCGATGTTTCAATTGTCGACTACGCCTATTGAGAATTCTGGGGTATGGGGGTTATCGTCCTTTGTCTGCGAGCCTCTGTTTCAAACCAACCAATTACGAGCCAGCATACTTTGGTGGCAAAGCCGAATAAGCAAACTCGTGCTCTCTTCTGATCCAGCTAGCACTAGGGACAGACCTAAAATAGGGTCGCTCCTCTTCCTCAACAACCAGAATCAGAGTCGGACGCAATACAGAAGTCCATCATATCCGAACTATCAAAAGGCCGTAGCAAGGGCTCCGATAATTCCCTATCTCAGGACTCAGATAAGTTTATTACAAATTATTATTTGTGCAAACGAACTAAAGTTTGCAACCTATTGTTATTCTGTAATACAGTTTTTTATTCATATTTCTAGTGGTTTGGTTATGGTATGCAATAATTGTGGATTGACAGGGCACTTGAAAGTTTGCCGGAAGTTCGTGGCATCCAGGACGGTAGCTACGAGCAGAGCGTCAAGAAGTGAAGAGTCACTCATGTTTGCCAACAATACTCAGATAGCTACTCCACTTATACGGCCCACAAGCACAATAGGGTGCAATTAACTGCAGTGCCTCACCTTGTGTGGAATGGGGAACGATTTTCAGATAAGCCCTCCGAGCCACCCCCTTCGGTAACAGTGGAGATAGTAATGATGCCTAGAGCCCATGTCGCATTCGGACTGGTACCGACGGACCCAATAAGCCATTTGTGGACACAGGAGCTCAAATTTGCTCGAGTGGACCTGAGATCCAAAGACTACTCGGGTACCCAGATGGGTACCTTGTGCTAACAACCCACCGAATACGCGGCATAACAGTCAGCTACACGTAAAGGGCATCTTATTTTTGCGCATAAGAATTGGTTCACGGGAGAGAGAGAGACAAAGAGATAGAGAAAGAAAGAGACAGAGAGAGAAAGAAAGAGACTGTCTCTCTTTCTCTCTCTTTTTCCAGAAGCATTGCAACTGCCCTAGAGAAGCAGGCATGAGTTGTAGGGATGGTCACTGGAAGCTCATTCTGGTTGGATCTCGCTTTACCAATGATGTGGAATCATGCTACTCACCAGTTGAGGAAGAAGCTTGGCCCTCATCGAATGTTTGTACTGGAGTGATCTGATTTGCTGGTGATGGTGGATCACCAACCACTAACACAAATATTCTCGGAAACATAAAGAATCCCCATCTGTTTAATTTCAAGGAACGTGTATGAATGTACAAATTCAGGATTAAACACCAACCCCGGGAAACTCAATGCAGCACCTGATTGCGCTTCTCGATGCCCAGCAGGTACCCCATCAGAGAACTCATGGGAACGCATCAGCGCGCCAACAAAAACAGGTAAAACAAGAATGGATGCAAATGCCCTAGAGTGTGATACAGGTTACTCAGCCAACATGATCGACAACGCGGCCAAAGCAGCATTTTTCAATGTATGACAGCGACCCTAAGCAAAGGCTCGTACTTGGGAGTGGACTGTCGCCACGGCGTCCACAGATGAAGAATGTCAGTTCTTAGCAGACCTAGTGCAAAATGGCTTCCCAAAGTCACGTAATGAGTTCCCATCCATAGCTGGTGTTTTCTGGTCTATGCGTGAGGAAATATACTGCTTGGAAGGAGTAATAATGAAAAGCAACAAGATCCTCATGCCTCGACAACTTCGGGCTGAGGTACGAGAGTCACTCCATTTCGCACATCAAGGTGTTAACGGCATGCTCGCAAATACAAGACAACAAATGTTCTGGCAAGGACTGGGTGCTAGCGTCAGACAAACCAGGCCCCAGTGCCGTACTTACAACAGGATTGCGCTATCCAGCCTAGGGAGCCCTTGATGTCACCAGTAGATCCAGAATTTATTTTCCAGCAAGCTGTGGCAGACTTTGTTGACATACACGGCAAAAACTACCTTGTATACGTGGATTGATATACCGGATGGGTGGAGGTGGCCCTAATGTCTTCAGGAGAAGCCAAAACAGTATGTGACACATTAAGAACTTGATTTTGTACGTATGGCGCGCCAGAAGACCTCTTCTTGGATGGAGGACCACCATTCGAAAAAACTGGGGTATACAAAAACGGATGTCATCAGCCTATTATCCTCAAAGCAATGGTCGTGTAGAATTAGCCGTAAAAACAGCAAAGCGTATAATCGCTGACAATACAAACTGCAGTCGCCTATGCCATGATCGTACAGCTTGGGCATTGCTGACCCATTGCAACACACCCATTCAAGACCTAAACATGTCCCCAGCTATAATGCTGTTTGAACAAATTATTAAGGACCACCTTCCAGTCCTACGGGACAAGTACCAAACATGGAAGCAGTGGAAAGAAATAGGGGAGTTAAGGGAGGTTGCGATGGCTAAGAGGCACAGGCAGAATGAACAGTTCTATAATAGGCACTGCCATACGCTTCTGGAACTACGGATCTGCGACTTTGTCCAAATCCAAAACCAGGATGGTCACTATCCACGTCGATAGATAAAAACAGGGAGGATCGTGGAGACATGTGGTAACTGACAGTACCAAGTATGGGTGGATGGGAGCAATCGGATAACACGGCACAACCTTCGCTTTCTCCATAGAATATATCCAGTGGTTGACGGCTCACATTGTTCCACACCGGAAACTTGACATCCACCCACGGATTTTGAGCTCCCACAGCAATGTCAACCTGATGAGGCCATGAATGTTGCATCGCCTGGCATGCAGCACGAGCCCGGGGGGAGGGAATGGAGGTTGACAATGTCACAAGTGTGGCAGAGGGTGATGTAGGAGAGTGCCTACAGCAATTCAAACTCCCATCATTGAGACAATGCTCGTGTCGCAGGAAACGAGCACCAAGAACCTTGTCTCCACAAATGCGTGGACAATTACATGAATACTCAGATGCATACAAACCATGATGACCATATCAGTTCATCCATGGTCAAGGGGGGTGGGAGGAGAGGCATGTATAAGTAGAGTGATATCCCCCTGTGTGTTGTCTGAATGGACTGGTCTGCCTTTGGGAGAATGGACCTATAAAGAGCCAAGAGGTGGCCATGGGCAATTTGTCGACCAATGTTTGAACTGCTAACCATGTCTTTTGTACTTTATAACGTGGAGAGGTTTGTAAATACATATATTCAATTGGCTTTACTGACTACACTGGTCTTTATCATAGGAATAATTCTTTCTAGAGAGTGAAGAGAAAATCTCACTGTAACAAAATCATTAATAATCATTGGCAATGTATTTCTATGGTTAAAATTCATTCCCACAGTACCTTTATAAAAAAAAAAAATAATTTCCATTTTTATAAATAAATCAATTCCACTGTACCTTTATAGAAAAAAGAATTATTTTCTTTGTTATTAAAAACAAATTTCACTGTATTTTTATAATCAAATCAATTCCAATGTACCTTTATAGAAAACAAATAATTTCCATTTTTATAATTAAATCAATTCTACAATATCTTTATAGAACAAAAAATCATTTCCATTTTTATAATTAAATCATTTCTACTGTATCTTTATAGAAAAAAAAACATTTCCATTTTTATAATTAAATCAATTCTACAATATCTTTATAGAACAAAAAATCATTTCCATTTTTATAATTAAATCATTTCTACTGTATCTTTATAGAAAAAAAACCATTTCCATTTTTATAATTAAATCAATTCTACAATATCTTTATAGAACAAAAAAACCATTTCCATTTTTATAATTAAATCAATTCTACAATATCTTTATAGAAAAAAACCATTTCCATTTTTATAATTAAATCAATTCTACAATATCTTTATAGAACAAAAAATCATTTCCATTTTTATAATTAAATCAATTCTACAATATCTTTATAGAACAAAAAATCATTTCCATTTTTATAATTAAATCAATTCTACTATATCTTTATAGAACAAAAAATCATTTCCATTTTTATAATTAAATCAATTCTACTGTATCTTTATAGAACAAAAAACCATTTACATTTTTATAATTAAATCAATTCTACAATATCTTTATAGAACAAAAAATCATTTCCATTTTTATAATTAAATCAATTCTACAATATCTTTATAGAACAAAAAATCATTTCCATTTTTATAATTAAATCAATTCTACAATATCTTTATAGAACAAAAAATCATTTCCATTTTTATAATTAAATCAATTCTACAATATCTTTATAGAACAAAAAATCATTTCCATTTTTATAATTAAATCAATTCTACAATATCTTTATAGAACAAAAAATCATTTCCATTTTTATAATTAAATCAATTCTACAATATCTTTATAGAACAAAAAATCATTTCCATTTTTATAATTACCAATTCCAGAGGAGAATAAATAATAATTTTTTTATGTGGTCCTATTTCAAAGAAATGTCAAAAAGGAAGACAACTTCAGTGAACAAAAGAAATTTGTTTTATTTCTAAAAGCAGAAAAACATGACCTTTATCTTTTTTTTCTTTTTAGCAAACTTCCATTGTCATGTGGATATTGGCAATAAAGAAAAAAATTCAGTTAAAGAAAACATTACTGCAAATATATCAAGATGATGAAATATTGTAATAAAAAAAAGATATTAAATATAGCAATAACATAACTTCATTTTGTTGAATATAGCAAATATACAGCACATAGATATTTCTTTTTGAAATTCACATTCTAAATTCCACTAAAAACACTGACATCTACAAAAAAGAACCTTATAGAATTTGACAATAAACAGGATAACATTTACATGTAAATAAAAAGATGCAGGCTTGCTCAATGATGTGTTTGCAAGTGTATTTCCACATGTGAAATATTTGAAAATGCTGATCCACAAACTTCACAAGAATTTTTTTTTATTTCCATTGTGTTTCCAGGTACCTTTTCATATGCTGATCCACACTCTTCACAAGGAAAAACTTTTTATTCAGTGTGTGTTCGCATGTGTTTTTTCAAATGTAAATTACGTGAAAATGCTGACCCACAAACTTTACAAGTAAAGGCTTTGTCTCCAGTGTGTTTTTGCATATGTTCTTTCAAAGACACTCTTTGTGAAAATGCTGATCCACATACTTCACAAGAAAAAGGTTTCTCACCAGTGTGTGTTTGTACGTGTCTTTTCAAAATGTCCATCCGTGAAAATGCTAATTTACACACTTCACAAGAAAAAGGTTTCTCTCCAGTGTGTGTTCGCATGTGTTTTTCCAATGGTTGCTTCAATGAAAATGCTGATCCACATATTTCACAAGAATATGGTTTCTCCCCAGTATGTGTTTTCATGTGGCTTTTCAATTCAGACTTCCGTGGAAATGCTGATTTGCACACTTCACAAGAAAAAGGTTTCACACCGGTGTGTGCTTGGATGTGTCTTTTCAAATGTGCTCTTTTGAAAATGCTGATCCACATAAATCACAAGAAAATGGTTTCTCTCCAGTGTGTATTCTCTTGTGGCTTTTCAAATTGCCTTTTTCTGAAAATGCTGATCCACAAACATCACAAGCAAATGGTTTCTCGCCAGTATGTATTCGCATATGGCTTTTCAAATTGTCTATCCGTGAAAATGCTGATTTACAAACTTCACAAGAAATGGCTTGTCTCCAGTGTGTATTTGCATGTGTATTTTCAAATGTGAATCATGAGAAAATGCTGATCCGCAAATTGCACAAGAAAATGGTTTGTCTCCAGTGTGTGATCTCATGTGGGTTTTCAAATTGCATTTTATATGAAAATGCTGATCCACAAATATCACAAGAAAACGGTTTCTCACCAGTGTGTGTTCGTATGTGGCTTTTTAAACTGTCTCTCCGTGAAAATGTTGACTCACAAACTTCACAAGAAAACGGTTTGTCTCCAGTGTGTGTTTGCATTTTTCTTTTCAAAATCCAACTACTTAATATGAACTCTGTTAATATGCAGGTTCACTCACCTCACAAGAATAGGTTTACTCTTTAGTCTTTTTAAAAAATTGTAAAGTGTCCTCCACTGAATTTGATATCTGCAAAGCAAGAAGAGATATTATTTAAAAAAATGTAAAATGTCCTCCACTGAATTTGATATCTGCAAAGCAAGAAGAGATATTATTTAAAAAAATGTAAAATGTCCTCCACTGAATTTGATATCTGCAAAGCAAGAAGAGATATTATTTAAAAAAAATAAGAGACTCATGCTTTATTTGAAGTGAGAAATTTAGATTAAATCACTTTGTATTTCAATTAATAGTGACATATGTTATTCATGTTCTGACATAAAGAAAATATAATGATTTTAGAAACATATTTATATGGAAATTTTACTTTGGCCAAAGATTTATTTAGAAAGAAAAGGACACTCTATTGTTGATGAGTATATGAGAAAATTATTCACACTTAAATATGTAGCCAACAAAAAATTTACTTCAGTCAGAAATTCTATAATCCTTGAAAAACAATTGAATGAAATGTAGGAAAACAAGAAAGAAATGGACACACTATAGTTGAAGAATATATGAGAAAATTATTCACCCTCAAAGATTTATTTAGAAAGAACACTTCATTGTTGATAAACACAAGAGAAAATTATTCACACTTGAATTTGTAGGATATGTTTTTCTTCTATTAGAAATGGGGATAATCATTCCAATGTTTTTTCTTCAATGGAATTAATGACCATGGAGTGTGTGACACTATGGTTAAGCGAGAACATGGTCAGAAAAAAAATAGAATGTGTTAAACCCAGGCATATGTATATGAGTGGGTGGTTGTCCTTTAAGAACACAAAGAATTGGGCAGTAAAGTTTAAGAGAATTGAATGGCCACCATGAAGTTAAGTTAGTTAGAGACAATATCTTTAGGTATCTATGTGTTAAAAGAAAAAAAAAAAGCTGTTTTTATGAGAAAATCTCTTTTGGGGAAATTAATGGTCTGATGGTTTAAAAATTGTAGAATTTGATATCTGCAAATCAAGAAGAGATATCATTAAAAGAAAAAACTTTGTATTTCAATTAATAGTGACATATGTTATTCATATTTAAACAAGTGATAATTAATGATTCCCAAAACATAATTAAATGGAATATAATTTAAATAACAGATATTTTACTTTGGCCAAAGATTTATTTAGAAAGAAAAGGACACTCTATTGTTGATGAATATACAAGAAAAATATTCACCCTTAAATAAACAGCCAACAAAACAAATTGAGTGATATGTAGGAAAGACAAGTTTTCATTTTTATATGTAGTTGGGAAATAGTTGAAAATTTATGGGGTTTTTTCTCTTTTGGGAATTAGCACTTTAAAGTTCCCATATTTACCTGCTTATTTTTAATTAATTTTGACATAGATGAGACCCTTACCCAGCCTGTGTCTTGCAGCCCTCAAGGCAGATGTGTGTGGAATTCCTCCAAATTTCTATAATGACAATGAGCTGTAACCCATCAGACCTGAAATATTTTGTGGAGTTCCAAACATTTTGCCACACCCTTTGGTATATGCAAAGGTTTTGCGAGGAGACACTTTTATTTCTATTCCGTGGAATTTCTTCATCTTAAGAAGAAGGTCTGATTTTTTTTTGTTATTTATTTCAAAAAGTGTTCCATTTTTCATTCTATCTACGGTTTTTGGTGTTAATTTGTAGGATATGTTTTTCTTCTATTATAAATTGGGATAATTATTCCAATGTTTTTTCTTCAATGGAATTAGTGACCATTAGGTGAAGGAAGTTTGGTGTCTAATTTCCTGTATTGTCAGATTAAGATAGATTTCTTATAGTTTTTTTGTTGTTGTTAGAGTACAGCATATATATTGTTTTACCATGGGTCCTGTGCTCAAGCACCCACCACGGAACCCAACATCTATTGGAAATTTACCAAGGGGGAAACCCATTCAGTAAAAAACAAGTAAGAAACAGTAAAATAAAATTATTTACTGATAAAATTTCCATTCTCTCTAATGACTTGAAATAGAAGTTAATTTCTTCAGAGATAATGATTTTAAAAAAAAACTGCTAAAAATGCTTTCAAAAGTTTTGGATACAAATTATTTGTTACCTTGACATAAATATTAACTTAGATTAGATATCTAATTATAAGGGTTCCCTAATTTTCTTTTTAAGAAATTTTTCTCTTTTTAGATGTTTACGCTTTTACGCAGTCCGTATTTTTAATCACTTTGATTTAAAACACCAAAGAATTTACTCAGACGAAGGTCGTTATTTCCTCTATACTAAAAAAGACAAAATTTCTTAGAGAAAGAAAATAAACAAATGCAATAATATTTGGTAAGTCCAAATATTATATTCAATTCCGGATAAGACTGAATAACTTTCTCGTTAGACAATTTTCGTCTTATCCGGTAAAACAATTTTTCGGTGGCATTTTACCAACGGAGATAGAGAATATAGGACCTCCTCCTTCAAATTCCTTCTCGTATCTGCCTGAATTTGGCGCCCAAATTCAGGAACCGAGAAAAATCAGTCACTGCTGCTGCTACAGGCATAATTTAGCACAAACCAAAAAAATGGCCATTCTGGCAGAGATAAACAAAGGGGCGTAACTCTAAATCGTCCCCTTATTATTTCCTCTTAAAAATTCTTAAAATCATTCTTTTTATTACATCAATTTTAACCCTTTCCATTGCTGTCTATCTTTGTCTAAGTAACACTGATATTTGTTATTTAAAAACAATCAAAGTTCTTAGTAATTGGAGGATGGTACAAGGCCTTCAGTTCATGAGGTCTTCTTAGAGTGTCACGGATTCTAGTAAAAGCTGAGGATTTTCTGCCAAGATGTAAAAATCTCCGGCTTATATGGAATCCGACCCTCAGTGGATGTAGGGGTGGACGACCAGGGAGTGTTACTAAATTAGTTTCATCACAAATTTGGGGAATTATCCAACCCTCTTTTCAAAGGGTTAGAAGTTTCTGATCCACCCTCTTAACTCCAACTTTAATTTGTATCTCCCACCCATGACTATAACAGTTTTGACCAATAGCTACTGTTAACTACATTAAGCCCAAAACATTAAAAAAAAAAAAAAGGGCCGAATCAAAAGAACATACAAGGCTGGCTCCTGCTACTAATTTAAAGGGGGGGGGTATTCCTTTTCAAAAAAAAAAAAAAAAAAAAAGAAAAAGCTGAACAATTCTAAACCAGGAGTCACCAGTTATGGCCCGCAGGCCGGATCCAGCTCACGAAGGCATTTTATTAGGCCTGCCGACAGTACTTGAATTTCTTTGATAAAATGTATGGAATGCGAATATAAATATGTGTGGTAAATTTATTTTTGTGCATCTTACGCCACTCTTTGTTTACATCCGCCCAGCTTCATTCTGAATAGTCTTAGGGCCCCTAAGACTATCAAAGGTTGTTTGCAATTCACGTGAATAAATACATCTACATAAAACATATATATCCGTGTGAATACACTTATTTCAATGACCATTATCGGCAGATCTTGAAGCTTCCCTATTCCTTGTACTCTCTATATTCATCTGATGCTAATACCATTGGGAAAGGTATGGTAAATTGTAGAGAAGACTGAGTTCTTTAACCATGGCTAGGTAACTAGTCTTGAAGAAGGAAAACTGAATTTAAACCTGTTAAGCTCAGCTTAAGAACTTGACCTTGTATCCCAACCTGCTCAAGTGTGTATAAGTAGAGTGATATCCGCCTGTGTTGTTGTCTGAATAGACTGGTCTGCCCTTTGGAGAATGGGTATAATAAAAGAGCGCCAGAGGTGGCCATGGCAACCGTCAACCGATGTTTCAATTGTCGACTACGCCTATTGAGAATTCTGGGGTATGGGGGTTATCGTCCTTTGTCTGCGAGCCTCTGTTTCAAACCAACCAATTACGAGCCAGCATACTTTGGTGGCAAAGCCGAATAAGCAAACTCTGTGCTCTCTTCTGATCCAGCTAGCACTAGGGACAGACCTAAAATAGGGTCGCTCCTCTTCCTCAACAACCAGAATCAGAGTCGGACGCAATACAGAAGTCCATCATATCCGAACTATCAAAAGGCCGTAGCAAGGGCTCCGAATAATTCCCTATCTCAGGACTCAGATAAGTTTATTACAAATTATTATTTGTGCAAACGAACTAAAGTTTGCAACCTATTGTTATTCTGTAATACAGTTTTTTATTCATATTTCTAGTGGTTTGGTTATGGTATGCAATAATTGTGATTGACAGGGCACTTGAAAGTTTGCCGAAGTTCGTGGCATCCAGGACGGTAGCTACGAGCAGAGCGTCAAGAAGTGAAGAGTCACTCATGTTTGCCAACAATACTCCAGATAGCTACTCCACTTATACGGCCCACAAGCACAATAGGGTGCAATTAACTGCAGTGCCTCACCTTGTGTGGAATGGGGAACGATTTCAGATAAGCCCTCCGAGCCACCCCCTTCGGTAAACAGTGGAGATAGTAATGATGCCTAGAGCCCATGTCGCATTCGGACTGGTACCGACGGGGACGCCAATAAGCCATTTGTGGACACAGAGCTCAAATTTGCTCGAGTGGACCTGAGATCCAAAGACTACTCGGGTACCCAGATGGGTACCTTGTGCTAACAACCCACCGAATACGCGGCATAACAGTCAGCTACACGTAAAGGGCATTCTATTTTTGCGCATAAGAATTGGTTCACGGAGAGAGAGAGCAAAAGAGATAGAGAAAGAAAGAGACAGAGAGAGAAAGAAAGAGACTGTCTCTCTTTCTCTCTCTTTTTTCCAGAAGCATTGCAACTGCCCTAGAGAAGCAGGCATGAGTTGTAGGGATGCGTCACTGAAGCTCATTCTGGTTGGATCTCGCTTTACCAATGATGTGGAAATCATGCTACTCACCAGTTGAGGAAGAAGCTTGGCCCTCATCGAATGTTTGTACTGGAGTGATCTGATTTGCTGGTGATGGTGGATCACCAACCACTAACACAAATATTCTCGGAAACATAAAGAATCCCCATCTGTTTAATTTCAAGGAACGTGTATGAATGTACAAATTCAGGATTAAACACCAACCCCGGGAAACTCAATGCAGCACCTGATTGCGCTTCTCGATGCCCAGCAGGTACCCCATCAGAGAACTCATGGGAACGCATCAGCGCGCCACAAAAACAGGTAAAACAAGAATGGATGCAAATGCCCCTAGAGGTGTGATACAGGTTACTCAGCCAACATGATCGACAACGCGGCAAAGCAGCATTTTTCAATGTATGACAGCGACCCTAAGCCAAAGGCTCGTACTTGGGAGTGGACTGTCGCCACGGCGTCCACAGATGAAGAATGTCAGTTCTTAGCAGACCTAGTGCAAAATGGCTTCCCAAAGTCACGTAATGAGTTCCCATCCATAAGCTGGTGTTTTCTGGTCTATGCGTGAGGAAATATACTGCTTGGAAGGAGTAATAATGAAAAGCAACAAGATCCTCATGCCTCGACAACTTCGGGCTGAGTACGAGAGTCACTCCATTTCGCACATCAAGTGTTAACGGCATGCTCGCAAATACAAGACAACAAATGTTCTGGCAAGGACTGGGTGCTAGCGTCAGACAAACCAGGCCCCAGTGCCGTACTTTACAACAGGATTGCGCTATCCAGCCTAGGGAGCCCTTGATGTCACCAGTAGATCCAGAATTTATTTTCCAGCAAGCTGTGGCAGAACTTTGTTGACATACACGGCAAAAACTACCTTGTATACGTGGATTTGATATACCGGATGGGTGGAGGTGGCCCTAATGTCTTCAGGAGAAGCCAAAACAGTATGTGACACATTAAGAACTTGATTTTGTACGTATGGCGCGCCAGAAGACCTCTTCTTGGATGGAGGACCACCATTCGAAAAAACTGGGGTATACAAAAAACGGATGTCATCAGCCTATTATCCTCAAAGCAATGGTCGTGTAGAATTAGCCGTAAAAACAGCAAAGCGTATAATCGCTGACAATACAAACTGCAGTCGCCTATGCCATGATCGTACAGCTTGGGCATTGCTGACCCATTGCAACACACCCATTCAAGACCTAAACATGTCCCAGCTATAATGCTGTTTGAACAAATTATTAAGGACCACCTTCCAGTCCTACGGGACAAGACCAAACATGGAAGCAGTGGAAAGAAATAGGGGAGTTAAGGGAGGTTGCGATGGCTAAGAGGCACAGGCAGAATGAACAGTTCTATAATAGGCACTGCCATACGCTTCTGGAACTACGGATCTGCGACTTTGTCCAAATCCAAAACCAGGATGGTCACTATCCACGTCGATAGATAAAAACAGGAGGATCGTGGAGACATGTGGTAACTGACATACCAAGTATGGGTGGATGGGAGCAATCGGATACACGGCACAACCTTCGCTTTCTCCATAGAATATATCCAGTGGTTGACGGCTCACATTGTTCCACACCGGAAACTTGACATCCACCCACGGATTTTGAGCTCCCACAGCAATGTCAACCTGATGAGGCCATGAATGTTGCATCGCCTGGCATGCAGCACGAGCCCGGGGGGAGGGAATGGAGGTTGACAATGTCACAAGTGTGGCAGAGGGTGATGTAGGAGAGTGCCTACAGCAATTCAAACTCCCATCATTGAGACAATGCTCGTGTCGCAGGAAACGAGCACCAAGAACCTTGTCTCCACAAATGCGTGGACAATTTACATGAATACTCAGATGCATACAAACCATGATGACCATATCAGTTCATCCATGGTCAAGGGGGGTGGGAGAGAGGCATGTATAAGTAGAGTGATATCCCCCTGTGTGTTTGTCTGAATGGACTGGTCTGCCTTTGGGAGAATGGACCTATAAAGAGCCAAGAGGTGGCATGGGCAATTTGTCGACCAATGTTTGAACTGCTAACCATGTCTTTTGTACTTTATAACGTGGAGAGGTTTGTAAATACATATATTCAATTGGCTTTACTGACTACACTGGTCTTATCATAGGAATAATTCTTTCTAAGAGAGTGAAGAGAAAATCTCACTGTAACAAAATCATTAATAATCATGGCAATGTATTTCTATGGTTAAAATTCATTCCCACAGTACCTTTATAAAAAAAAAAAAATAATTTCCATTTTTATAAATAAATCAATTCCACTGTACCTTTATAGAAAAAAGAATTATTTTCTTTGTTATTAAAACAAATTTCACTGTATTTTATAATCAAATCAATTCCAATGTACCTTATAGAAACAAATAATTTCCATTTTTATAATTAATCAATTCTACAATATCTTTATAGAACAAAAAATCATTTCCATTTTTATAATTAATCATTTCTACTGTATCTTTATAGAAAAAAAAACATTTCCATTTTTATAATTAAATCATTCTACAATATCTTTATAGAACAAAAAATCATTTCCATTTTTATAATTAAATCATTTCTACTGTATCTTTTAGAAAAAAACCATTCCATTTTATAATAAATCAATTCTACAATATCTTATAGAACAAAAAACCATTTCCATTTTATAATTAAATCAATTCTACAATATCTTTTATAGAAAAAACCATTTCATTTTTATAATTAAATCAATTCTACAATATCTTATAGAACAAAAAATCATTTCCATTTTTATAATTAAATCAATTCTACAATATCTTTATAGAACAAAAAATCATTTCCATTTTTATAATTAAATCAATTCTACTATATCTTTATAGAACAAAAAATCATTTCCATTTTTATAATTAATCAATTCTACTGTATCTTTAATAGAACAAAAACCATTTACATTTTTATAATTAAATCAATTCTACAATATCTTTATAGAACAAAAAATCATTTCCATTTTATAATTAAATCAATTCTACAATATCTTTATAGAACAAAAAAATCATTTCCATTTTTATAATTAAATCATTCTACAATATCTTTATAGAACAAAAAAATCATTTCCATTTTTATAATTAAATCAATTCTACAATATCTTTATAGAACAAAAAATCATTTCCATTTTATAATTAAATCAATTCTACAATATCTTTATAGAACAAAAAATCATTCCATTTTTATAATTAAATCAATTCTACAATATCTTTATAGAACAAAAATCATTTCCATTTTATAATTTAAATCAATTCTACAATATCTTTATAGAAACAAAAAATCATTTCCATTTTTATAATTAAACCAATTCCAGAGGAGAATAAATAATTAATTTTTTTATGTGGTCCTATTCAAAGAAATTCAAAAAGGAAGACAAACTTCAGTGACAAAAGAAATTTGTTTATTTCTAAAAGCAGAAAAACATGACCTTTATCTTTTTTTTCTTTTTAGCAAACTTCCATTGTCATGTGGATATTGGCAATAAAGAAAAAAATTCAGTTAAAGAAAACATTACTGCAATATATATCAAGATGATGAAATATTGTAATAAAAAAAAGATATTAAATATAGCCAATAACATAACTTCATTTTGTTGAATATAGCAAATATACAGCACATAGATATTTCTTTTTGAAATTCACATTCTAAATTCCACTAAAAACACTGACATCTACAAAAAAGAACCTTATAGAATTTGACAATAAACAGATAACATTTACATGTAAATAAAAAGATGCAGGCTTGCTCAATGATGTGTTTGCAAGTGTATTTCCACACTGTGAAATATTTGAAAATGCTGATCCACAAACTTCACAAAGAATTTTTTTTTATTTCCATTGTGTTTCCGGTACCTTTTCATATGCTGATCCACACTCTTCACAAGGAAAAACTTTTTATTCAGTGTGTGTTCGCATGTGTTTTTTCAAATGTAAATTACGTGAAAATGCTGACCCACAAACTTTACAAGTAAAGGCTTTGTCTCCAGTGTGTTTTTGCATATGTTCTTTCAAAGACACTCTTTGTGAAAATGCTGATCCACATACTTCACAAGAAAAAGGTTTCTCACCAGTGTGTGTTTGTACGTGTCTTTTCAAAATGTCCATCCGTGAAAATGCTAATTTACACACATCACAAGAAAAAGGTTTCTCTCCAGTGTGTGTTCGCATGTGTTTTTCAATGGTTGCTTCAATGAAAATGCTGATCCACATATTTCACAAGAATAATTGGTTTCTCCCCAGTATGGTGTTTCATATGGGCTTTTCAATTCAGACTTCCGTGGAAATGCTGATTTGCACACTTCACAAGAAAAAGGTTTCACACCGGGTGTGCTTGGATGTGTCTTTTCAAATGTGCTCTTTTGGAAAATGCTGATCCACATAAATCACAAGAAAATGGTTTCTCTCCAGTGTGTATTCTCTTTGGCTTTTCAAATTGCCTTTTTCTGAAAATGCTGATCCACAAACATCACAAGCAAATGGTTTCTCGCCAGTATGTATTCGCATATGGCTTTTCAAATTGTCTATCCGTGAAAATGCTGATTTACAAACTTTACAAGAAATGCTTGTCTCCAGTGTGTATTTGCATGTGTATTTTCAAATGTGAATCATGAGAAAATGCTGATCCGCAAATTGCACAAGAAAATGGTTTGTCTCCAGTGTGTGATCTCATGTGGGTTTTCAAATTGCATTTATAGTGAAAATGGTACAACATAATATAACATACATATAATGCATGACTTACTACAAAAATAATTTCTTAATTTTCAGGAGAACTAAAAACATCATGAAAAATATTTTAAAATAATCTATCTATCTATATATATAATATATAGATAGATAGATAGATATGAACTGACTGAAGATAGATAGATAGATAGATAGATATGAACATGCTAAGATAGATAGATAGATAGATAGGAACATGCTGGGGTAGATATATATATATATATATATATATAGATAGATAGATAGATGAGAGATAGATAGATAGATGGGGCCTTGACCAGAAAATACCATCTGTGCATGTCCAACAAAAAGGACTCCCTACCCCCAAAAATAATACCTTGGCCATTCGAACTTAAGTCGCAACTGAGTGTAGGTCATTTCCTAACCAAGGAGCATGTCCCTTCGGTAGAGACGATTATGCCTCGTTCAATAAAGCCTGAGTCATAAAACTACCTCTTGCCTTTGTCTCTTTCCTCTTTCGTGCTTTTTCATTCCTAAGTTCTATTTCAGCATACCAGCCTACAAGAACAAAGAACCAGCTTTCATAGGGGACAAGATACCAGTACAAACCAACGTAACTTAGCCCAATAGGTTCGATACTAGTCCTCACCAATATATCGCAGGAGTTGCATGGCTAAGGTAATCTGATGTGTGGTAATGCATCTGAAAACTGATGGTAGATGTTGTGCTTCAACTCAGCAAAACAATCTCATTGGCCTAGCACAAGTGAAAAGGGGATAGACTCCTCATCGTTTCAGTGATAGTGACAATAAGCCACTCCACGGACTTTACTTTTTACTTACTTTAGATTTAATGTAAGTGGTATTCACCAATCAAATTTCAACTTAATTCTTCCTGTGGGTCTTACCCTAATTTCCATTCTCTGGTTTATTGTGAAAGCAAGCAGGACGTCTGATGAAGTCTCTCCGGTCAGACTGTCAGTCGAAAGGCTGTACACAATTAAGACTTTTACAGAAGGAAGGAAGACACTGATTAAGTATTTATTTAGTTGTATCATCGTAATTTTACCCCGAAAAAGTCTCGGAATAAAATAAACCACCTGTAGTCGTAACAGAGCACCGACGATAAAAACAAAAGAACAAAAAAACAAAACACAAAAAAAAACAACAACATGAAATAACAAATAAACGCTGCTGAAAGCCTAAAATAATTTAATATAATTGCAAGTTGGTTCATCTTGCGAGAAACCAGTAGGACTTCCAAGGTAACACAAAATATATAAATTACATATGAAACATAAAAATTCTCCCAAACTCCAATATTACAAAAGTATGTACCAAAAAGGTTGGTTGGTTTATTAATTTTAACGGCATATCAACCCGTCCAGGGTTATATCATGCCTAGCAGTTGGTTGTTATACATATTGTGTATTCATATATATACATTTAGTAATTGGTTTTAACAATGTTTAGCATTATTGGGAATCATACTGTATGCCATGATTTGTTTCATGTCTATATTCTATGGTATAATTTATTTCCCTCAAAAAGGAAAAATATCCTCTATGTTAACATTTTCGAATAGGTTCCTTCATATTGTTTGCTTTAAAATAATGTTTTCTGATGTGAGCAAAAAATCTGCATTCCATCAATAAGTGTTTGACTGTCAGGGGTGTTTGACATGTTTCACATTGTGGTTGTTGTTCTTGTTTATATAAGAGTGTGTTAGTTTTGTATGACCAATGCATAATCGGGACATAATGACTTGTTCCTTTCTAGACTTCCTTAAAGTTGGTCTGCAGCCTCCCAAAGTCGGTTTGATTAGGAAGAGTTTATTGTGGATACAGTTATTCCAGTGTTGCTGCCATTTGTATGAAGGAATCTATTAATTTTAGGTTTCAAGTCAGTATATGGTATCTGGAACTTGTCAGGGATTAAATCTAGAGCCGATTTAGCTGCAGAGTCAGCTCTTTCATTCCCCCTCACTCCTATATGACTTGGTATCCAGCATATAATAATCTCCTTAGAGTTAGACATTGAGTCTAATCTATTCAGGAGCTTAATGATGAGAGGGTCTTCCAGTTTTTTCTACTTACAATAGTAGAACAAAATTTACATAGTACAAAATTTGAATCTTTTTTCTTTTTCTTGCTTCTATCGCCAGCAACCAAGAAGGCGACAATACAAATTTCCGAGGAATTCTCTGTGGTCCCTTCCTTTCATCCAGCTATCGTATGCCGACAAAGTTTGTGTAGAATTGTCCTTCAAAAGTCTTCCCGGCGTAGAGTTGTTATTAAAAAAATGTCTTCTTTAAAGACGAAAAGGACAATATTGTCCCGTATCAAATTTATTTTACTTTCTTCCAAGAAGAGAGTATAAAGTTCAAAATTAGTCGGTATTTATATACCGACTATAAAAATAATATTTCTTTCTTAGAGAGAAAAGAAAATAACAAATGCAATAATATTTGGTAAGTCCAAATATTATATTCAATTCCGGATAAGACTGAATAACTTTCTCGTTAGACAATTTTCGTCTTATCCGGTAAAACAATTTTCGGTGGCATTTTACCAACGGAGATAGAGAATATAGGACCTCCTCCTTCAAATTCCTTCTCGTATCTGCCTGAATTTGGCGCCCAAATTCAGGAACCAGAAAAATCAGTCACTGCTGCTGCTACAGGCATAATTTAGCACAAACCAAAAAATGGCCATTCTGGCAGAGATAAACAAAGGGGCGTAACTCTAAATCGTCCCCTTATTATTTCCTCTTAAAAATTCTTAAAATCATTCTTTTTATTACATCAATTTTAACCCTTTCCATTGCTGTCTATCTTTGTCTAAGTAACACTGATATTTGTTATTTTAAAAACAATCAAAGTTCTTAGTAATTGGAGGATGGTACAAGGCCTTCAGTTCATGAGGTCTTCTTAGAGTGTCACGGATTCTAGTAAAAGCTGAGGATTTTCTGCCAAGATGTAAAAATCTCCGGCTTATATGGAATCCGACCCTCAGTGGATGTAGGGGTGGACGACCAGGAGTGTTACTAAATTAGTTTCATCACAAATTTGGGGAATTATCCAACCCTCTTTTCAAAGGGTTAGAAGTTCTGATCCACCCTCTTAACTCCAACTTTAATTTGTATCTCCCACCCATGACTATAACAGTTTTGACCAATAGCTACTGTTAACTACATTAAGCCCCAAAACATTAAAAAAAAAAAAAGGGCCGAATCAAAAGAACATACAAGGCTGGCTCCTGCTACTAATTTAAAGGGTGGTATTCCTTTTCAAAAAAAAAAAAAAAAAAAAAAAAAGAAAAGCTGAACAATTCTAAACCAGGAGTCACCATGTGACCTGATTCAGGGGTGGAAATTAGAAAAAGAAAGAAAGAAAAACGGAAATACTTAGAAAATATTTTTTGTCGGCGATCAGAATCTATGGAAAGAAAAAAAAGAATAAAAGTAATTTTTTCACTGAAACGGTAAAGATAATAATCAGCAATAATATTGACCGCTAGTGTATCTAGTGCAAGGCCGCGATTGAGATGTCCGTAGCGGGGGTGGAATCTTAAGTAGGTCAGAAGACCCGTGGGGTGAATCCAGTCAAGTAGCCGGAAGAGATAGCACATGGATTAGTCAGCGGTACTTATCCTCTGATATGCGAGACGATCCTTTGAAGTAACTTGACTGATGTCGCTCGGAAGAGATTGATCATGATTGTCTGGAAGACACTTAAAAAAAAGAGATAAAAAAATCGGAAGTAAAGAAAACTCCTAATATTTCCACGCTGACCGGAAATAAGAATTTCCGATTGAAATATTATTTAAACTGAGACGATCTTGACGAGAGATCAGAATGAAGCCGGGTGCTTGAGAACGGCAGCTGAGAAGAGGCCGAATGGGCAGATGAGGCCAAACGGGCAGATGAAGTTGTGATCGCTTGAGAATCGGGCTAGCTGACAAGATTAACGCAATACTGAGAGCCGAGAGTAACTGACTTCAGCTAAGACCATTTTGAAAACTTAGTCAACTTACGAACTGTTTTGCACAATACTTTGCAGAAGACCAGAAGTATTTAATTACGGGCACATCACTCCCACAAACCTTGAGAAGTAATTATTTGTATTCCTGTATTTTTGAATATAAATGTTGTTGATTTTTGAAGAAGAAAAAGAGTCGTTATTTTTTTTCATGTGACCAATCGGCCGCCATTAATCTCGGAAATCAGTTTCTATAGCAGATTTCTAGTCGTTTGAGATCTTAGCACAACGTGGGGCATTCGGCTAGACTTCCCGCAAATATAGAGACCCTGCAATCCTTGGTTGATGCAGAAAATCCGATCTTGACGGCCAATTTCGGAGATTCTGTGAGCCCTTTAGCGCGGGAGGACCGACGGGTTATATTTGGTGCCGTGACCAGGATTTTTCGACCGGACTGTGACCACAGAAGAAAAAAAAAACCTCAAGAAGAAACCACCCCAGGAACCCAGACAGCAAGGACGCTGAAACGTTGAGACCCAAGAACCCAGGAGCTTTGAACGAGACGACAGTTTTTAAAAGAAAAACAAAAACAAAAGAGACTCAAGTCGATTTGACTTTTAAAAAATAATTCTGAGAGAACCAGCTACCCAGAAACTGAGGAGCCAAGGATCATTTAAAGGTAGGACACTCTTTTGGTTTTTCCCTTTTTCTTTGTTATCATATATCTCTTGCCAGTGTTTTTGAGTATAATGAGTATGAGCGGGTCTCAAGATAGTTTGAATAGGGGGTGTCAGGAAGCTGATGAGGGTGGATTAGGAAGAGGAAACCTTCATAGGATATTAGGTGGGATGCGAGTGCCAGTGTTTAAGGGCGATTCTACCAGACTGCAAGACTGGATAGAGTCGATAGAAAAAAAGAAATTGATCTATGGACTATCAGATAGAGAATCGGTGCTGTTAGCATTTGAGGCAACAGCGGGACCGGTTTCGAAATCCATAAGAAGATGGATTGAAGAAAGTCCCGGTTTGGGATGGGAAGACTTGAAAGGGAAAGTAATAGAAAAGTATGCTAGTGTTCGTACCGAGATAGAGGCAAATAGGAAGTTACTTAGGCTGAAGCAGGAATCTGGAGAAACCCCTTCAGAGTTAGGTGAGAGAGCGACCGAATTGGCGTTGCTTGCCTACCCGGAGGAGGTGGCTCGGGAATGTAAGGTGATCCAGGCCCAGCTGGTGGATCTGTATATAGATGCCTTACAGGACGACGAAGTGAGAAATGAAATACTTCGTGGGAGACCGGCCAGGTTGGCCGATGCGTTAGAGCTAGCCCGAGATGGAGAGAGATTCTGGGATCGATCTCGAATTAGAAAGAGCCAAGCTCAGGAAAGGATTCAGGAAGGAGCGAGAAATATTTGGGAAAGGAGGGTCCCAGATCCAAGAGGGGGACGGAGAATACTCCATGAAATAAGTGAAAATTGGGAGGAGGATATAGACCCCAGGCGTGAAACATGGTCAGTGTGGCGTGGATTTCATAATCCCCCACCGAGACATAACAGGACGGTTTGTTGGACCTGTAAAGGTGAAGGACATAGGTCCGTAGAGTGTCCGACAGGTAGAAAGAGACAAGAAGCTGGGTGGGATAGACGAGATAAGGATAGGCCTAAAGGATCTCCAGTAGCTAGTCCCAAAGCTGTCCCAAGAAATCAGGGAAAAGCCTATGGAACAACCAGAGTAATTAGGACCAGGGTGGCCCCAATTAGAACGATAAGATTTAGATGTTGGCACTGTGCACAACCAGGCCACATATCTGCCAACTGTCCTCATAGAAAGTGCTGGGTTTGTGACCAGTTAGGTCACGTGAAGAAGTCCTGTCCCAGGCGAATAAGAAGAGAAAACAGGACTGGGAATAAGACAAAGTGTTGGAAGTGCCTTAGATTGGGCCACATTAGCAAATACTGTTTTAGTGGAACAGAAAATAAGATAGAGTCGGAAAGTTGTGACTCGGAGGCAGGAACGGATAATGCAAATTATCTGTTGCCAGTCCCAATGTCTGGAAATATACAGGGCTGGAGAAAACGTAAGTCAGAAGGAAAGGCTCAGGTATTCTCGCTCTTATCTGGGGAGAAACAACTGACCTGTAGAGTTAGATTAGGGAAAATTAAAGTAGAAGCGTTAATTGACTCTGGGGCGTCCGTGTCATTGATCAGTAGGGTCGTTTATGATCGCCTGAAGACCCGGAAAGAATTAGGGAAATCAGACCTAAGTATTAGTCAGGCTAGTGGTGAAGATTTGACAGTATTAGGTATGACATGGCTACCATTGAGGGTAGGTGGGATGGAAAAGAACCACAAGCTTTATGTAGTACCTGGTTTGCACAACGAGATAATTTTAGGGAGAGACTGGCTAGGACGAAATAGGGCACAGTTGACGTTTAACCCCCCAATGTTGTCAGTGGGTGGGGTAGAGGTGTCCATGGGAGGCGGTGAAGAAAAGGTAGTAGGAATACTAGCCAAGAAGGATGTAAAATGTCCGCCCAGAAAGATAGTCGCAAGTAAAGATGAGGGAGAGGAAGTAGTTCCTATCTCCCAACTACGAGAGAGACTTGGAAAAGAAGAAAGTGTAGAGAGTGAGCCTGAGTTGCCACTCAAATTGAGGATAAGGGGGAGCACAGGCGATGAAACCTCAAGGGGGAGTAGTGCTGGCCCCCAACAATGAGTAGGTAAGAAGGTAATGGGAAAGTGAATAATGTCTTGGGTTGTTCGCGTGTGCTGCCGTTCGTGTGGAAGGGCCCCCATGCGGGGGTGGTGCTCGCGGATATTTTGAGACTGAATTCACCAAGCATTAGGGTAGGTAACCGAAGAGATAGATATCTGTATGAATTGATAGAAATACTAGTGGTGGTTACCTATAAGTAAAATAGGAGACTCACTCGTCTCTTTTAAGGATGAATAAAACGAGTGAGGTGATCATAGCCAGATCAAGGTGGCTGATAGTGATAGACTTAGGGCTGTATGTGGAGATATTGACCAGGTTGGTAAAAGAATTAGCTGAACTTAGGAAAATTATAGTTCACTGAGAGGAATTCGGATGATGATAAGTATCTAAGGTTGTTAGATTTCTTGGAGCAGGAGGCCTCTATGGTAGCATACTGTGGGAAGAAAATGCAGAATTATTTGAAAGGGGGTAGAGTTGTTGCAAACCAGACCAAAAAGAGCGGTGGTACCCATAGCAGGAAATGCCCTAAGTGTGTTGTTCGGAACAGTATCCGAAAGCGACAAGAAAATTGAAAGATGTAAAAGAGGGTCAGAAAGTGTTAGCCCAGGTAGCTAAGGAAAGCGTATCCATTTTAAACATGACAAGGGTGGAGTTAGCTAAGAACAGAGGCACTATAAATTGGCTTATTGGTAGTATGGAAACCTTGCAGGGAGAAGTGGGGAATGTGACAGACAAGTTATGGTAACCCCTGGTCGTCTTAGAAGTATTCTCGTAGGTATACGGGCAGGGCTCTCTCATCATTTGAGATTGCCAGTTGACCCTACTAAAGAATTGTGGATGTATTATAGTGCCTTGGGCTGTGTTACGTTGTTAGAAGATGATAGACTGTTGGTATTGTTATCCGTTCCCCTACTGGATAGAGATAGTATTTTTGAAAGATATCAGGTGATGAATTGACATCTCCCATAACCCCGGGTAGACCAGACACTTGGAGCAGTTGCTCGATATAAAATTGAAACTGAATTTCTCGTTTTGAGCTTGGTTCGACTAGAATTCCTGCTGTTGTCAGAGGTAGAAGCAATAAGGTGTAAAAGTGATGTCTTAGGAACTTGCGACTCTGTGAGTCCCATATATGTAATGGATAATCGTAAGTTGTGTATACTAGAGTTATACAAAGAGAAGTTTCAAAAAAAAAAAAAAAAAAGAATCAATTTTTAACTTATTGGGGACCAATATTGGCGATTGGGTGGAGTTGTGGAAACCCCTAGTGAAGGATTTTCTGAGGCAACGTTAAGAAAGATACCTAAGCTTTTAGGGCCAGTTGAGAGGATTGATTTAGACCAGTTACAGGATAAGTTAAGTTCAGTAGGGACATCGAATTCAGTGTGGAAGGGAACGTCGGGGATAGTGATAAACTGGTCGGTTATGATAGGAATTTGGCTGATCATAGTGATGATACTATCAGCAGTATTCTTGTTGAAAAGACGTAGGAAAGTACTAAGTAGGAAAAGAGCACTGGCAGGTGTGTGTGAGAGCAAGGAGGGAAACCCACTAGGTGTCTCTGTGGAAGGCAAGGGAAACTCAAATGAACCATTGCCAATGATTGATACAAAGAAAAAAAAACTCTTGACGAAGGACTGGAGGCTGCTGTTAAAGCAAAAGCTTGTTGCTAAATATATGTGTGCGTGTGTGTACACATATATTACATGTGTTGATATTCTGAACATAATCTACGGATTGGATTGAGTAATTGGTAAGGAGCGCTGAGAGCTCTGTTTGAATTCTATCCTACTGCATAAAAAGAACATTTGAAAGAAAAAAAAAAACTCTACTGCATGATTAGTAGAAAGAAAATTAATATGAACGAAAAAAAAAACTGAGAAATAACTGGAACAATTGCATGATCAAGGAAGAAGTAAAGACGTTTTCTGTTTCTACTGCATGATTAGTAGAAACCTTATGTATGAATTATTTTTTAACTTACCAGTTGGTAGGTGGGTTGATATGTCATTTACAAGTAAATGACAAAAGGCGAAGGGAGTGATGTGACCTGATTCAGGGGTGGAAATTAGAAAAAGAAAGAAAGAAAAACGGAAATACTTAGAAAATATTTTTTGTCGGCGATCAGAATCTATGGAAAGAAAAAAAAGAATAAAAGTAATTTTTTCACTGAAACGGTAAAGATAATAATCAGCAATAATATTGACCGCTAGTGTATCTAGTGCAAGGCCGCGATTGAGATGTCCGTAGCGGGGGTGGAATCTTAAGTAGGTCAGAAGACCCGGGGTGAATCCAGTCAAGTAGCCGGAAGAGATAGCACATGGATTAGTCAGCGGTACTTATCCTCTGATATGCGAGACGATCCTTTGAAGTAACTTGACTGATGTCGCTCGGAAGAGATTGATCATGATTGTCTGGAAGACACTTAAAAAAAAGAGATAAAAAAATCGGAAGTAAAGAAAACTCCTAATATTTCCACGCTGACCGGAAATAAGAATTTCCGATTGAAATATTATTTAAACTGAGACGATCTTGACGAGAGATCAGAATGAAGCCGGGTGTGCTTGAGAACGGCAGCTGAGAAGAGGCCGAATGGGCAGATGAGGCCAAACGGGCAGATGAAGTTGTGATCGCTTGAGAATCGGGCTAGCTGACAAGATTAACGCAATACTGAGAGCCGAGAGTAACTGACTTCAGCTAAGACCATTTTGAAAACTTAGTCAACTTACGAACTGTTTTGCACAATACTTTGCAGAAGACCAGAAGTATTTAATTACGGGCACATCACTCCCACAAACCTTGAGAAGTAATTATTTGTATTCCTGTATTTTTGAATATAAATGTTGTTGATTTTTGAAGAAGAAAAAGAGTCGTTATTTTTTTTCATGTGACCAATCGGCCGCCATTAATCTCGGAAATCAGTTTCTATAGCAGATTTCTAGTCGTTTGAGATCTTAGCACAACGTGGGGCATTCGGCTAGACTTCCCGCAAATATAGAGACCCTGCAATCCTTGGTTGATGCAGAAAATCCGATCTTGACGGCCAATTTCGGAGATTCTGTGAGCCCTTTAGCGCGGGAGGACCGACGGGTTATAACCAGATTATGGCCCGCAGGCCGGATCCAGCTCACGAAGGCATTTTATTAGGCCTGCCGACAGTACTTGAATTTCTTTGATAAAATGTATGGAATGCGAATATAAATATGTTGGTTAAATTTATTTTTGTGCATCTTACGCCACTCTTTGTTTACATCCGCCCAGCTTCATTCTGAATAGTCTTAGGGCCCCTAAGACTATCAAAGGTTGTTTGCAATTCACGTGAATAAATACATCTACATAAAACGTATATATCCGTGTGAATACACTTATTTCAATGACCATTATCGGCAGATCTTGAAGCTTCCCTATTCCTTGTACTCTCTATATTCATCTGATGCTAATACCATTGGGAAAGGTATGGTAAATTGTAGAGAAGACTGAGTTCTTTAACCATGGCTAGGTAACTAGTCTTGAAGAAGGAAAACTGAATTTAAACCTGTTAAGCTCAGCTTAAGAACTTGACCTTGTATCCCAACCTGCTCAAGTGTGTATAAGTAGAGTGATATCCGCCTGTGTGTTGTCTGAATAGACTGGTCTGCCCTTTGGAGAATGGGTATAAATAAAGAGCCGAGAGGTGGCCATTGGCAATCCGTCAACCGATGTTTCAATTGTCGACTACGCCTATTGAGAATTCTGGGGTATGGGGGTTATCGTCCTTTGTCTGCGAGCCTCTGTTTCAAACCAACCAATTACGAGCCAGCATACTTTGGTGGCAAAGCCGAATAAGCAAACTCGTGCTCTCTTCTGATCCAGCTAGCACTAGGGACAGACCTAAAATAGGGTCGCTCCTCTTCCTCAACAACCAGAATCAGAGTCGGACGCAATACAGAAGTCCATCATATCCGAACTATCAAAAGGCCGTAGCAAGGGCTCCGATAATTCCCTATCTCAGGACTCAGATAAGTTTATTACAAATTATTATTTGTGCAAACGAACTAAAGTTTGCAACCTATTGTTATTCTGTAATACAGTTTTTTATTCATATTTCTAGTGGTTTGGTTATGGTATGCAATAATTGTGGATTGACAGGGCACTTGAAAGTTTGCTGGAAGTTCGTGGCATCCAGGACGGTAGCTACGAGCAGAGCGTCAAGAAGTGAAGAGTCACTCATGTTTGCCAACAATACTCCAGATAGCTACTCCACTTATACGGCCCACAAGCACAATAGGGTGCAATTAACTGCAGTGCCTCACCTTGTGTGGAATGGGGAACGATTTCAGATAAGCCCTCCCGAGCCACCCCCTTCGGTAACAGTGGAGATAGTAATGATGCCTAGAGCCCATGTCGCATTCGGACTGGTACCGACGGACCCAATAAGCCATTTGTGGACACAGGAGCTCAAATTTGCTCGAGTGGACCTGAGATCCAAAGACTACTCGGGTACCCAGATGGGTACCTTGTGCTAACAACCCACCGAATACGCGGCATAACAGTCAGCTACACGTAAAGGGCATCTTATTTTTGCGCATAAGAATTGGTTCACGGGAGAGAGAGACAAAGAGATAGAGAAAGAAAGAGACAGAGAGAGAAAGAAAGAGACTGTCTCTCTTTCTCTCTCTTTTTCCAGAAGCATTGCAACTGCCCTAGAGAAGCAGGCATGAGTTGTAGGGATGGTCACTGGAAGCTCATTCTGGTTGGATCTCGCTTTACCAATGATGTGGAATCATGCTACTCACCAGTTGAGGAAGAAGCTTTGGCCCTCATCGAATGTTTGTACTGGAGTGATCTGATTTGCTGGTGATGGTGGATCACCAACCACTAACACAAATATTCTCGGAAACATAAAGAATCCCCATCTGTTTAATTTCAAGGAACGTGTATGAATGTACAAATTCAGGATTAAACACCAACCCCGGGAAACTCAATGCAGCACCTGATTGCGCTTCTCGATGCCCAGCAGGTACCCCATCAGAGAACTCATGGGAACGCATCAGCGCGCCAACAAAACAGGTAAAACAAGAATGGATGCAAATGCCCCTAGAGTGTGATACAGGTTACTCAGCCAACATGATCGACAACGCGGCCAAAGCAGCATTTTCAATGTATGACAGCGACCCTAAGCCAAAGGCTCGTACTTGGGAGTGGACTGTCGCCACGGCGTCCACAGATGAAGAATGTCAGTTCTTAGCAGACCTAGTGCAAAATGGCTTCCCAAAGTCACGTAATGAGTTCCCATCCATAGCTGGTGTTTTCTGGTCTATGCGTGAGGAAATATACTGCTTGGAAGGAGTAATAATGAAAAGCAACAAGATCCTCATGCCTCGACAACTTCGGGCTGAGGTACGAGAGTCACTCCATTTCGCACATCAAGGTGTTAACGGCATGCTCGCAAATACAAGACAACAAATGTTCTGGCAAGGACTGGGTGCTAGCGTCAGACAAACCAGGCCCCAGTGCCGTACTTACAACAGGATTGCGCTATCCCAGCCTAGGGAGCCCTTGATGTCACCAGTAGATCCAGAATTTATTTTCCAGCAAGCTGTGGCAGACTTTGTTGACATACACGGCAAAAACTACCTTGTATACGTGGATTGATATACCGGATGGGTGGAGGTGGCCCTAATGTCTTCAGGAGAAGCCAAAACAGTATGTGACACATTAAGAACTTGATTTTGTACGTATGGCGCGCCAGAAGACCTCTTCTTGGATGGAGGACCACCATTCGAAAAACTGGGGTATACAAAAACGGATGTCATCAGCCTATTATCCTCAAAGCAATGGTCGTGTAGAATTAGCCGTAAAAACAGCAAAGCGTATAATCGCTGACAATACAAACTGCAGTCGCCTATGCCATGATCGTACAGCTTGGGCATTGCTGACCCATTGCAACACACCCATTCAAGACCTAAACATGTCCCCAGCTATAATGCTGTTTGAACAAATTATTAAGGACCACCTTCCAGTCCTACGGGACAAGTACCAAACATGGAAGCAGTGGAAAGAAATAGGGGAGTTAAGGGAGGTTGCGATGGCTAAGAGGCACAGGCAGAATGAACAGTTCTATAATAGGCACTGCCATACGCTTCTGGAACTACGGATCTGCGACTTTGTCCAAATCCAAAACCAGGATGGTCACTATCCACGTCGATAGATAAAAACAGGGAGGATCGTGGAGACATGTGGTAACTGACAGTACCAAGTATGGGTGGATGGGAGCAATCGGATAACACGGCACAACCTTCGCTTTCTCCATAGAATATATCCAGTGGTTGACGGCTCACATTGTTCCACACCGGAAACTTGACATCCACCCACGGATTTTGAGCTCCCACAGCAATGTCAACCTGATGAGGCCATGAATGTTGCATCGCCTGGCATGCAGCACGAGCCGGGGGAGGGAATGGAGGTTGACAATGTCACAAGTGTGGCAGAGGGTGATGTAGGAGAGTGCCTACAGCAATTCAAACTCCCATCATTGAGACAATGCTCGTGTCGCAGGAAACGAGCACCAAGAACCTTGTCTCCACAAATGCGTGGACAATTACATGAATACTCAGATGCATACAAACCATGATGACCATATCAGTTCATCCATGGTCAAGGGGGGTGGGAGGAGAGGCATGTATAAGTAGAGTGATATCCCCCTGTGTGTTGTCTGAATGGACTGGTCTGCCTTTGGGAGAATGGACCTATAAAGAGCCAAGAGGTGGCCATGGGCAATTTGTCGACCAATGTTTGAACTGCTAACCATGTCTTTTGTACTTTATAACGTGGAGAGGTTTGTAAATACATATATTCAATTGGCTTTACTGACTACACTGGTCTTTATCATAGGAATAATTCTTTCTAGAGAGTGAAGAGAAAATCTCACTGTAACAAAATCATTAATAATCATTGGCAATGTATTTCTATGGTTAAAATTCATTCCCACAGTACCTTTATAAAAAAAAAAAATAATTTCCATTTTTATAAATAAATCAATTCCACTGTACCTTTATAGAAAAAAGAATTATTTTCTTTGTTATTAAAAACAAATTTCACTGTATTTTTATAATCAAATCAATTCCAATGTACCTTTATAGAAAACAAATAATTTCCATTTTTATAATTAAATCAATTCTACAATATCTTTATAGAACAAAAAATCATTTCCATTTTTATAATTAAATCATTTCTACTGTATCTTTATAGAAAAAAAAACATTTCCATTTTTATAATTAAATCAATTCTACAATATCTTTATAGAACAAAAAATCATTTCCATTTTTATAATTAAATCATTTCTACTGTATCTTTATAGAACAAAAAATCATTTCCATTTTTATAATTAAATCAATTCTACTATATCTTTATAGAACAAAAAATCATTTCCATTTTTATAATTAAATCAATTCTACTGTATCTTTATAGAACAAAAAACCATTTACATTTTTATAATTAAATCAATTCTACAATATCTTTATAGAACAAAAAATCATTTCCATTTTTATAATTAAATCAATTCTACAATATCTTTATAGAACAAAAAAATCATTTCCATTTTTATAATTAAATCAATTCTACAATATCTTTATAGAACAAAAAATCATTTCCATTTTTATAATTAAATCAATTCTACAATATCTTTATAGAACAAAAAATCATTTCCATTTTTTAAATCAATTCTACAATATCTTTATAGAACAAAAAATCATTTCCATTTTTATAATTAAACCAATTCCAGAGGAGAATAAATAATAATTTTTTTATGTGGTCCTATTTCAAAGAAATGTCAAAAAGGAAGACAAACTTCAGTGAACAAAAGAAATTTGTTTTATTTCTAAAAGCAGAAAAACATGACCTTTATCTTTTTTTTCTTTTTAGCAAACTTCCATTGTCATGTGGATATTGGCAATAAAGAAAAAAATTCAGTTAAAGAAAACATTACTGCAAATATATCAAGATGATGAAATATTGTAATAAAAAAAAGATATTAAATATAGCAATAACATAACTTCATTTTGTTGAATATAGCAAAATATACAGCACATAGATATTTCTTTTTGAAATTCACATTCTAAATTCCACTAAAAAACACTGACATCTACAAAAAAGAACCTTATAGAATTTGACAATAAACAGGATAACATTTACATGTAAATAAAAAGATGCAGGCTTGCTCAATGATGTGTTTGCAAGTGTATTTCCACATGTGAAATATTTGAAAATGCTGATCCACAAACTTCACAAGAAATTTTTTTTATTTCCATTGTGTTTCCAGGTACCTTTTCATATGCTGATCCACACTCTTCACAAGGAAAAACTTTTTATTCAGTGTGTGTGTTCGCATGTGTTTTTTCAAATGTAAATTACGTGAAAATGCTGACCCACAAACTTTACAAGTAAAGGCTTTGTCTCCAGTGTGTTTTTGCATATGTTCTTTCAAAGACACTCTTGTGAAAATGCTGATCCACATACTTCACAAGAAAAAGGTTTCTCACCAGTGTGTGTTTGTACGTGTCTTTTCAAAATGTCCATCCGTGAAAATGCTAATTTACACACTTCACAAGAAAAAGGTTTCTCTCCAGTGTGTGTTCGCATGTGTTTTTCCAATGGTTGCTTCAATGAAAATGCTGATCCACATATTTCACAAGAATATGGTTTCTCCCCAGTATGTGTTTTCATGTGGCTTTTCAATTCAGACTTCCGTGGAAATGCTGATTTGCACACTTCACAAGAAAAAGGTTTCACACCGGTGTGTGCTTGGATGTGTCTTTTCAAATGTGCTCTTTGTGAAAATGCTGATCCACATAAATCACAAGAAAATGGTTTCTCTCCAGTGTGTATTCTCTTGTGGCTTTTCAAATTGCCTTTTTCTGAAAATGCTGATCCACAAACATCACAAGCAAATGGTTTCTCGCCAGTATGTATTCGCATATGGCTTTTCAAATTGTCTATCCGTGAAAATGCTGATTTACAAACTTCACAAGAAAATGGCTTGTCTCCAGTGTGTATTTGCATGTGTATTTTCAAATGTGAATCATGAGAAAATGCTGATCCGCAAATTGCACAAGAAAATGGTTTGTCTCCAGTGTGTGATCTCATGTGGGTTTTCAAATTGCATTTATATGAAAATGCTGATCCACAAATATCACAAGAAAACGGTTTCTCACCAGTGTGTGTTCGTATGTGGCTTTTTAAACTGTCTCTCCGTGAAAATGTTGACTCACAAACTTCACAAGAAAACGGTTTGTCTCCAGTGTGTGTTTGCATTTTTCTTTTCAAAATCCAACTACTTAATATGAACTCTGTTAATATGCAGGTTCACTCACCTCACAAGAATAGGTTTACTCTTTAGTCTTTTTAAAAAATTGTAAAGTGTCCTCCACTGAATTTGATATCTGCAAAGCAAGAAGAGATATTATTTAAAAAAATGTAAAATGTCCTCCACTGAATTTGATATCTGCAAAGCAAGAAGAGATATTATTTAAAAAAAATAAGAGACTCATGCTTTATTTGAAGTGAGAAATTTAGATTAAATCACTTTGTATTTCAATTAATAGTGACATATGTTATTCATGTTCTGACATAAAGAAAATATAATGATTTTAGAAACATATTTATATGGAAATTTTACTTTGGCCAAAGATTTATTTAGAAAGAAAAGGACACTCTATTGTTGATGAGTATATGAGAAAATTATTCACACTTAAATATGTAGCCAACAAAAAAATTTACTTCAGTCAGAAATTCTATAATCCTTGAAAAACAAATTGAATGAAATGTAGGAAATACAAGAAAGAAATGGACACACTATAGTTGAAGAATATATGAGAAAATTATTCACCCTCAAAGATTTATTTAGAAAGAACACTTCATTGTTGATAAACACAAGAGAAAATTATTCACACTTGAATTTGTAGGATATGTTTTTCTTCTATTAGAAATGGGGATAATCATTCCAATGTTTTTTCTTCAATGGAATTAATGACCATGGAGTGTGTGACACTATGGTTAAGCGAGAACATGGTCAGAAAAAAAAATAGAATGTGTTAAACCCAGGCATATGTATATGAGTGGGTGGTTGTCCTTTAAGAACACAAAGAATTGGGCAGTAAAGTTTAAGAGAATTGAATGGCCACCATGAAGTTAAGTTAGTTAGAGACAATATCTTTAGGTATCTATGTGTTAAAAGAAAAAAAAAAAAGCTGTTTTTATGAGAAAATCTCTTTTGGGGAAATTAATGGTCTGATGGTTTAAAAATTGTAGAATTTGATATCTGCAAATCAAGAAGAGATATCATTAAAAGAAAAAACTTTGTATTTCAATTAATAGTGACATATGTTATTCATATTTAAACAAGTGATAATTAATGATTCCCAAAACATAATTAAATGGAATATAATTTAAATAACAGATATTTTACTTTGGCCAAAGATTTATTTAGAAAGAAAAGGACACTCTATTGTTGATGAATATACAAGAAAAATATTCACCCTTAAATAAACAGCCAACAAAACAAATTGAGTGATATGTAGGAAAGACAAGTTTTCATTTTTATATGTAGTTGGGAAATAGTTGAAAATTTATGGGGTTTTTTCTCTTTTGGGAATTAGCACTTTAAAGTTCCCATATTTACCTGCTTATTTTTAATTAATTTTGACATAGATGAGACCCTTACCCAGCCTGTGTCTTGCAGCCCTCAAGGCAGATGTGTGTGGAATTCCTCCAAATTTCTATAATGACAATGAGCTGTAACCCATCAGACCTGAAATATTTTGTGGAGTTCCAAACATTTTGCCACACCCTTTGTATATGCAAAGGTTTTGCGAGGAGACACTTTTATTTCTATTCCGTGGAATTTCTTCATCTTAAGAAGAAGGTCTGATTTTTTTTTGTTATTTATTTCAAAAAGTGTTCCATTTTTCATTCTATCTACGGTTTTTGGTGTTAATTTGTAGGATATTTTTCTTCTATTATAAATTGGGATAATTATTCCAATGTTTTTTCTTCAATGGAATTAGTGACCATTAGGTGAAGGAAGTTTGGTGTCTAATTTCCTGTATTGTCAGATTAAGATAGATTTCTTATAGTTTTTTGTTGTTGTTAGAGTACAGCATATATATTGTTTACCATGGGTCCTGTGCTCAAGCACCCACCACGGAACCAACATCTATTGGAAATTTACCAAGGGGAAACCCATTCAGTAAAAAACAAGTAAGAAACAGTAAAATAAAATTATTTACTGATAAAATTTCCATTCTCTCTAATGACTTGAAATAGAAGTTAATTTCTTCAGAGATAATGATTTTAAAAAAAAACTGCTAAAAATGCTTTCAAAAGTTTTGGATACAAATTATTTGTTACCTTGACATAAATATTAACTTAGATTAGATATCTAATTATAAGGGTTCCCTAATTTTCTTTTTAAGAAATTTTTCTCTTTTTAGATGTTTACGCTTTTACGCAGTCCGTATTTTTAATCACTTTGATTTAAAACACCAAAGAATTTACTCAGACGAAGGTCGTTATTTCCTCTATACTAAAAAAGACAAAATTATAGTTTTCTATTATTGATATAAATATATATATATATATATATATATATATACATTGTATTTAAAATAAGAATAGATAGAATACATTAATATATGGATAAACTCCTGGCCGAAACACGTGTCAGTAAAACAAAATAAAAATAAAATCTATTTTATCCGTTCAGTCTTTTCTTTTCTTTATTTTTCATTTCAACATACCATCGGATTCGCTTCCATTTTCAACTTATACACACACACACATTATATATATATATATATATATATATATATATATATATATATATATATATATATATATATAATCCAAAAGTCCAGAGAATAAATTTTCCTTACAACACAAGAGTTTTATTTAAAAAACCTGTCGCAGTTTGAGAGCTCAATGTGTGCTCTTAATGCTAGAGTCACAGAGCAAATATATAAGTAAATATATAACAAAAGACTTAGAGATTTAGCATTATAGTCTATTTCAGGGAGCTTAGATCCAGGAAAAACATGGCAAGTACATCATAAGCCTGTTATGAGATGGTAAGATAAAAAAAAAACTGTGGAAAATATTCAGATAAGGTTTGTGATAATACTGAAGAAGTTGCTGAAGATTTTATGAGACTTTCCACTTCTGAAATACCATCACGCATTTGGTGGGGATATTCAAAAGGTTGAAATAATAATAATAATAATAATAATAATAATAATAATGGCGGCCAACAATAGTAGATGTGAGAGATAAAACAACAAAGACTAGAAAACAAAAATGGGAAGAAAAACAATTATATGGACACTTCAAACGACAAATTGAAGAGGTTGCCCATGAAAAGACTTGGACATGGTTAAGAAAAGGAAACCTCAAAAGAGAAAAAGAATCATTAATAATTGCTGCTCAAAATAATGCCATAAGTACAAACTATATCAAAGCGAAAATTGATAAGACCCAACAAAATAGTAAATGTAGACTTTGCGGTAATAGAGATGAGACTGTAAACCATGTACTCTGCGAATGTAGCAAACTATCACAACGAGAATACAAAACTAGACACGACTGGGTTGGGAAGATGATCCACTGGGAATTATGCAAAAAATTTAATTTTGACCATACAACAAAATGGTATATGCATAAACCAGAATCTGTTCTTGAGAACGAAACATAAAATTCTCTGGGACTTTGAAATAAAAACGGATCACCTTATCCCAGCAAGAAGACCAGACCTAGTGTTGATAAACAAAAAAGAAAGAACTTGTAAACTGGCGGACTTTGCAGTGCCAGCAGATCACAGGGTAAAGCTAAAGGAAAATGAAAAAATGGACAAATATCTGGACCTTGCCAGAGAACTGAAAAAGTTATGGAATATGAAAGTGAAAGTTTTACCAATTGTAGTTGATGCACTTGGAACGGTCCCAAAAGGATTGGAAAAGGGTTTGGAAAGTTTGGAAATCAGAGGAAGGATTGAAACCATTCAGAACACTGCACTGATGCAATCTGCCAGAATACTCAGAAGAGTCCTCGAGACCTGAGGAGACTTGCTGTCACTCAGACTCCAGTGAAAGACCATCAGCTAACACTGATGTGAAAACTCAAAAGGAGATAATAATAATCAAAGTGATTGTCATGTCAGTGAGAGTGATAAAATCTTTTAACAAACTGACATGATGTTAACATCTTTTGTTATGTATACTAGCAAAATAAAAAACGCCCACCGGGCGATGTAAAAATAGATTTTTGAAAGACATTGCCTGAGAGGGTGGGAGTTAAAAATTCAATGTCAGAGGGTTTGTATCATAAGTAAGCAAAATCCTCATCTTCATTAAAGAAGTAAAAAAAATTTAAATAATTTGAAATGAAAACTGAGCCCCATCCCTCTCAAATAAAATGTTGCGTGCATGTAATAATCAAACAATTATTTTGAATATTTTCCACAAAATCGTAGGTATTTATTTATTTGTAAACTTTTTAGTTAACTTCTTGTTACTGTAAAAAAAAAAAAAAAAAGAACAAGAGTAAAAAACACTTTTTAAAATTGCTTACTCAAATTTTGGGTGTATATAGCATAAGAATATTGTGACGTTAGCTATGACGTAGTTTTTGTTACAGACAGAAATACAGACAATCTCCATTATTAATAGATATGTTCAATCTTCTTTTATGGAATCTGTTTTAGTGTTGGAATAAAACAAGGATCTTTTTATACATTCTTATTGAAAATGAAAAGCTAAATTAATATTCAAATAATTAGTGATATGAAAAATATTTCACTTAATGCTTTCAATAATATTGAAATTTGTTTTTTTATCAATTATTCATCATCATCATCATGTCGTGCTAGCAGCACAGATATTCATGACAATCTCTCATCAACCGTCCTTATCATTTATTGCTCCTGGCAGATCCTCTGCACAGCATCCAGTATCTGCACAGAGCTATGTATATATATTTGCCTTGTAATTGTACTTTTTGTTTACCTATTGTAAAATCAAAAGAGAAAGAGTGTACAGTGTAAACCTCCCTCGGGCCGTGAGCACCTGTTGTCTCTTTGCTGCTGCGCACCTTTCTGCATTTCCTGCAACTTCTAGTTTTTCCAACTTTACTGGCCGTGGTCGTCTGCTTACTTGACACTTACTTAGGACCTCCACTTGTGTACGTAATACTGCCTCAGGGTTCATCCAGGGGGTTTACAATCAATTATCAAAGAGCGAATAAGAGAGGAACAAACAAACAAAGTCAAATCAGGTGAACATTCAAATGGCAGAGAGGAGGTATATAGTTCTTGCATTGCTTTCTTCTTTCATTTCTATCTGCTATCACACATTCTTCTCTATACTGTCGAGATGAGAGGGGGCAGAATGCCCCCTCGTTCTTTTAAGAACTTCTGCTAATGTTGTCTTCTCTGCTACTACGTTTAAGGGCGATCTCTCTCATCCAACAATTCCCTCGCCAACTAACAATTCAACTCTTCCCCAGGGTCCAGAAAACTAACTCTTTTTAGCTGGGACTGTATATATATAAAATTCTAATTTGTGGATTAAAATACAGATTATTAATTAATATTAGAAGATATCACCGTGGAAAAGTGTAACACCTCCCACGGGGCTGATGACACCTGATGGCAACTTTTTTTGCTGCAGTGCATCTTACTGCATTTCCTGCAGCTTCTAGTTTTTTCTAACTTTACTGGCCATAACCGTCTCGTGATCGTCTGCTTATTTGACACTTACTTAGGACCTCCACTTGTGTGCGTAATACTGCCTCGGGGCTCATCCAGGGCGTTTACAATCAATTATCAAAGAGCGAATAAGAGAGGAACAAACAAACAAAGTCAAATCAGGTGAACATTCAAATGGCAGAGAGGAGGTATATAGTTCTTGCATTGCTTTCTTCTTTCATTTCTATCTGCTGCTATCTCCCACTTCTCCCATGGTTGCCGAGATGGGGGACACCCCCCCCACTTTCTTTCTTTCTTTAGGGCTGGTTTCTAGTGGGCAAACCCAACTGTCCTCTCTGGTGTCCAAAACTTAACTGCCCTCTTCGGCTCTAGAAAACTAACTGACTTAACTTTCAAAAATCTCACAGAGGTCCCAGTTCTTGCTATCAAATCTCGTCCACGAGATTTGTGCCTATCGTCCACGAGATTTGAAAAAGTTCTTTGTTCTAATATGGATCCATTTTATTACTACTCTGAACTCTTGTTAACTCTAAATCTTGTTTAAAAACCAGACTCTCTGTCTGGCCAATGGCCTTTATCACAATTTCCTATCTTAAACCCTTTTCTTATTTTTATGGTTTCTCTGACCGACCATTCACATACCTTATTAATACATATAATGATGGCAGCAAACTCGTATTCAAGTATTGCCATTGCTTGATATAGTAACAAAAAAAAAAAAAAAAAAAAAAAAAAAAAATGCTCAATAGTTCAAACAAAATAATGGTGAGCTTCAAAAAGTTCAACAATGAGCTGCACGAAAGTGGCTCTTTAGTCCTGCCAAAGTCTTGCACACCTTCCCACAATTACAGGTATTTCCAGGAAGCACAGGGTATTTTATTAGTCCATCTCGCCGATGCACAGATTGGTGACTGATCAGGCCAGCTTTGCTCATACATAGCCTTCCACACTGGTCACATAGTAGACCGATTTGAAGCCCTTGATTGCCTACTTCTTTATTTTTGCGAATATCTCTCTTCAACTGCTCATGCTGTATACGGCCGGTCTCAAACCTTTCCGTGCCCTCCTGCACAGCTCTTCTCCACTGTCCACGGTCCAAAGACTTACTCTCCCAGGTCTTCACATCGATGTTACATTTTTTCAAGGTCGACCTCAGGCAATCCTTGTATCTCATCTTGGGCCCTTGAGCCAAACGCTTGCCGTTTATAAGTTCCCCATAGAGCAGTTGTTTAGGAAGTCGCCCATCATTCATCCTTACCAAATGCCCACTCCATCTCAATCTATGTTTGATTATGAGAGATTCTATGCTTTGACATTTGGCTCGCTTCAAAACCTCGATGTCACTGACGTACATTTGCCAGCGCACCCCTAGTATTTGTCGTAGGCATTGCTGGTGAAAGCGCTCGAGACGTTTAAGATGTTTCTTGTATGTAGTCCAGGTTTCGCAAGCATACAGGAGAGTAGATAAAACACATGCAACATATACCTTGACTTTTGTTGCAACTGAAATACCACGGCAAATCCACAACCTCCTGTTTAATTTTCCAAATGGGAGGTTGTGGATTTGCCGTGGTATTTCAGTTGCAACAAAAGTCAAGGTATATTTTCTTATTTTTATGGTTTCTCTGACCGACCATTCACATACCTTATTAATACATATAATACATGTACACACACACACACATATGTATGTATATATGTATGCACATACACACACATATACCCGTTTATGGGTGGTCTTACTCTATCTACACCACACACATATTTTTACACATTATCCACCTGAACACACACACATATATACTTATTCAATATAACTGGCTCCTATGTATCTATATAACTAACTGTGCAGCCACATATGCATGCACAATAACAGTATGAAAATTGTTTTGAAATTTGAGTTGTAAAGATAAGAGGAATAACAAGGTAAATAGGGAACTCTTAAATCTCCCAGTGGCAGGCAATGATAACATTCTCCTAATGATATGTGGCTAATACACTACTTTGAAACCAATGGTAATAATCGCCTTTTCATTGTATTGTGCACCATAACAAATAAATATAGCTCTTCCACTTGTAATCGAAAAGTTTATTTTTATTGTTCCAATATAAAATCTCTCTCTCTCTCTCTCTCTCTATATATATATATATATAAATTAAATATATATATATATATATATATATATATATATAAATATATATATATATATATATATATATAAATAAATCTTATTGTATTGAGAATAGAAACAGTCCAACAGATTGTTCATTCCAAGTGCTTTCGTCTAATCTATTGCCATATTATCTTATTGGTTGTTTTATTGTATATATATATATATATATATATATATATATAAGAGAAAGAGTGTACAGTATGAAAATTGTTTTGAAATTTGAGTTGTAAAGATAAGAGGAATAACAAGGTAAATAGGGAGCTCTTAAATCTCCCAGTGGCAGGCAAATAATTTTGAATGAAAGAAGACAAAACAACAGTTAAAAATTAAAACAACACATATTTCAAAAATACAAAAAGAGTGTTGCAAATTTAGCTATTTTGTGACCAGAATTATCTTGCTGAGGTAAGGTGAAGTTTGCACTTGGATACAATTCTACTCGCTGTCGATAGAGTGCTCGAAAGTCGCTTCTCGCCAGTTAAAGCGATTCGCTTGGTAGAAGGCCCCTTGATGAATGCCTATCGTCACAGGGTTTAAATCTAATATACGATATTGGCGATTCACCCTCTGGTGGCAGATAATTCAACTATCATTTTTCTGATAAAGATGCAAATGAAATTTGTACAAATTCAATCAAATAAAAAATAAAAACAAGTTTTTTTTTATGGAGGGGGTGTAAAATATCTACATTGATTTGCCAATAAAAATCGGGAGGGGGGGAGTAAAATATCTCCATTAATTTGTTTACAAAAAGCGACAAAAACATGACTCAGAAAATATCTAAGTTGGGCTGGAAATTCACCTGATGCTGGCATGTTAAACATAACATAAATTGAACAGGAAGCCGGAATAGCAAAAAATCTAAATTACCGTTAAAATTTTAAGAATATCAGTAAAGTATATTATTTAGATCTTTTTCAGAGAGGAATAGAAAATACAAATTCAATACTCTTTATTTCCCTTTTGGGCTTCTGTACTGATAGCATAAAATGGGCAGGAAGCCGGAATAGCAAAAAATCTAAATTACCATTAAAATTTTAAGAATATCAGTAAAGTATATCATTTAGATCTTTTTCAGAGAGGAATAGAAAATACAAATTCAATACTCTTTATTTCCCTTTTGGGCTTCCGTACTGTAAAATTACAGATACAGGAGGAAAAAAGCCATTTCAGGCAAAAGGATGAGTATAAAATTTATAGAATAGTGCTCAATATCGTTGATCTAGCATAAGAGCAAACATGTATATCTAAGTTAGGGTAGTGTGGACATGAAATCAATGGTGCTTGGTTACTGACAGTTTCTCGCCTATACGATTTTCAAACCAATATATAATCTGAATCACATACCCAAATGTCGTGTAATCAGTGGAATGTATAGAATGGAATTGAAACATGTGAAATAATAAAAAGAAATATTTAAACAAATATATTTATTTACTAAAATCTTTTTTTGAAGAAAATATCCTGTAGAGTTGGCAGTGTTTTTTTTTAATTTTATTTTAAAATCTCCTTCCCAGCTAACAGCATGAGGATAGGCTTGGGTAGCATCAATTTATGATTATGCTTACATTATAAATCGAACCCCCCCCCCTTTAGAACTAAATGACACCAAACCTTTCTCACAAAATACAAATTAAAATGAATAGGTTTTCTAACTAGGATCTGCCAATTTTGACTTCATAGACATATTTTACAAAATAGATAGGTATCAGCCAGACAGCGAGGGAATATATCCCCTTTTCACTAGTGCTAAACCAAGGAGATTATTTTAGCATCTGTGGTGGAGCGCCACACCTACCATATGCTCCTCACCTTACCGCACAGATTCCCATAGCTCAATCAGTATAGCATTCAGCTAGGAATTACAAGGTTCCTGGTTCGATACCGGCCCTCGTGTGTGTGCCTTTTTTTAAAAAACATTTTGAAATTGTTCGTTTTGTGTGAGTGTGTGTGGGGGGTTGAGTGCTGGTGTGTGTGCGTATATACATATAGGAGAGAGAGAGAAATTTGTTTCCTTCTTTCAAAATGAAAATCAGTGCACATATTGGTAGTACCTAGCATAAATAAATTTGATTAATTAAATAAAACATTTTTTGGGTATATTTGCAGAGTTCCGTCCCTGCCTCCTGCCTCAAAAACTGCTAGCTGGTGGCTGCTGAAAAAAAAACACACCAGCTACGATTGAAGTCCGTAGCCGAAGAAGTGTCACTTGAAAAACAAAACTAGGGGTTAGGGTTAGGGGTTTAGGGTTAGTTTAATGGGAAAATAAATAATTTGGGCTCTGTTTTTTCTGAAAAAACAGAACCCATAAATTTTGTAATAAAACTGTTAATTTTAACTGGGGGGGGGGTTAGGGTTAGGGTTGGGGTTGTGTTTTCGGGAAAACGCCCTAAGTTGGTTTGTTTTTTTTTTTCAAATGACACCGCTTTGGATATGGACTTCAATTGTAGCTGGTGTTTTTTTTTTCAGCAGCTACCAGCTAGCGGTTTTTGAGGCAGGAGGCCGGGACGAAACTCTGCGAATATTACCCCCTTTTTTTTTTTTTCATCTAAATAATATTTTCTTATTTTTTATATCTTAAAAAATATGGTGGAGTTTCAGAATAACTCGTGAATATTTTTTAGTTGTTGAACTAACTTATAGTCGAATTTCTTTTTGATATAAAAAAAACTTGCTTAAGGTTGGAGATTGCTAAGGAAAATTAAAATTAAAATTAGTTGTTGAACTAACTTATAGTCGAATTTCTTTTTGATATAAAAGAACTTGCTTAAGGTTGGAGATTGCTAATTAAAATTAGTTGTTGAACTAACTTATAGTCGAATTTCTTTTTGATATAAAAAAAACTAGCTTAAGGTTGGAGATTGCTAATTAAAATTAAAATTAGTTGTTGAATTAACTTATAGTCGAATTTCTTTTTGATATTAAAAAAAAAACTTGCTTAAGATTGGAGATTATAAAGTTGGCTGACATCAGCTTTTTCTTTACTTAGAATACTTCATAATTGTTTCTCATACTTGGAATTTTCTTAGTTTTCCTCTCAAGTTTCATTGATTTGAACTCTCTTTCCTCAGATGTAGGCTCTGTTGTATTTTGGCTGTAGTTATATCTCATCTTCTTTCATGAAAATGTTATTTTTTCTTGTCTTGTTTTATAGTTAATAAGATAAACAGGAATATTTATTTGCAGTTATTTATTTTCTAATTATTCTCAATGCATTTTGGCCTTAGGTGACAGCATCGAAAAAATGAAAGAGTATATAGCATTATCAAACGAATGTATAAGCAATGTCACTATTTCATTGTTCGTTGCATTTTGTGGCATATCAAGTCTCTTAAAAAATTATTTTGAAAAACTCTAAAAAAGTAAGTTTTCTACACAAAAAAACTTTCTTCTGAAAATGATCTAAGGTAGATAATAGATGAGTATAAATTAAAAATTTGATCAAAAGTTTATAAAAAGCAAAACAAAAAAACGAAGAAAAAAAAAGACACAAAACGACGATCATAATAAACTAACAAATATCTATATATTTTCACACGAAACCTGTTTTTTAAGTGACATGATATATTCGTATTTTGCTGTTATGCCTATCTCTTTAGAAAAAAAAAAACATGAGAAAAAATAGATATAATCAGATATACGTATATATGAAACATCAACCCTGTAATGATGCAATAATATATAAGAAAGATAAAAAATAAGGAAAAAGAAAAAGAAAAAATAAGTACTTTACTAATTGTAACATTTAGGTACTGTTGGATTGAAAGGTGTAATAATATTAATTATAGAGAGAGAGTGGGGGAGACAGGAGGAGAGAGACAGAGGAGACAGAGACAGAGGAGACAGAGAGAGAGAGAGGGGAGAGACAGAGGACAGAGAGACAGAGGGGGGGAGAGACAGAGGACAGAGAGAGAGAGGAAAAAAGACAAAGAAAATGAAAGAGAAAAACAGATGAACGAGAAAAACCGAAGAAAGAGAAAAAGAGGGAGAGAGAGAGAGAGAGGGGGGAGACAGAGAGAGAGGGGAGACAGAGAGAGAGAAGAAGGGAGACAGAGAGAGAGGAAAAGAGACAAAGAAAATGAAAGAGAAAAACAGATGAACGAGAAGATTATTATTGTAGAAAAAAGATAAAAGATTCAGAATGAGTGAAACTGATGCATCAACCGAGGAAAGTGATAAATATAAAAGTTCCTTGGAGCAAGTGGTAAGCAAAGGGAAACAAAAGAAATTATAGCTGCAAGGGATTCTGGGAGATAATCAATCAATGTGGTGGCGAGTGGGGGGAAGCAAACGTGCCGGAAATATTTCTAGACAGACATGACCTTTTGCTAACTGACCATACTCCATTTCAGCCACAATGTCAACATGCATTATTTCAGCTTAAAGGCCTCCCAACATGAGTACACATATGAACAAACAACTCCGAAGAAGGGTGTTAAATATAACAATTGACTTTAATACATGGAGCACGTGGAGAAGCATTTATAAAACGAGATACATAAATGACTAACACATATGTGATACAAGATACAAAATGGAAGTATAACATAGATACATAAATGTACTTATAAAAGATATGCAGAGTTCATAAGACAAAGTCACTTACTGACGTAGTGTTGGGGGATGAGCCCCCCCACACACACACACACACACACGAGAAGGGTGTAGACATAAGTGTCTAACCTATGTGTGTTCGTTGAGTCCCGGAGAAGAAAGAAGATTCAAACTTGGCGCTTGCCTGCTTAAATCGTCAGAGCGCCTGGAAGGGAAGATAACTCTTCCAGCCAAACAAGGGCAGACAATCCCACAGTACCACCAAAATAGGTCCCGTGGTCAGTTTAGGCCATATTGAAGGAAGAAACGTAAATATTTTTTAACTTTAAATATAAGGGGGTAAATTATACAAGGAAAATTGGTGATACCTAAAATTCATTATGAATAAATAACTATTGTTTAGTTATTTATTTATTGTTTCATAAATAGATATTAAAACGTGTTAAAACTTTAACACGGTGTTGTATTCATTTTTTTCTTTGTTGTGAGATTAAAAAAAAAAAAAAGCTTAAAAAATATTTACATTTCTTCCTTTAATATGGCCCAAAATGATCACGTGACGTACTTTGTTGGTACCTAAAAACAATATCTATTTAAATTCATTTATTCACACAATAATGCAAAAAACAATGTTTTATTCAGAAAAAGTCCATTGTAATGCATTGTATTTTAAATTCTTTAATAAAGAATTGTGCAGGATTTTTAATTAGTATAATTCATTTTGTGACATCACTAAATTAATACGAATGTAAAAAAAATAAAAATAAAAAAAAAAATTAAAAAAAAAAACACCCAAAAAAGAAACACCCGTTATTTAATTCAAATAAAATACGTATATTCAAAAAGTGTAATACAGGGATACCAAAAATGAGGCTAAACTGCGTTTCTGACAAAATGGCTTTAGCCACCCCACTACAGAAAATAATTTACCAAAATTCAGGGAATTATCGGATTTTAATGAAATTCTCAGTGCTTATTTATCAATGAATGGTCTTTATAATGCATTATTTATTTTATTTCAAAACTTTCTCATTTTTTTCAGGTCACTAATTCCCCCCTCCCCCCTATGTTGGAGGTGTAACATTTTATTCGAGTTTGTCTTTAAGTTTTCTAATTACAGTATAAATAAAGAGATAAAAGACCGAAGTTATGAATTGAAACAAAAAAAAAATGTAAAAAAATAATAGATAATTAATTTTTTGGAGATTTCTTTTTTACTCATTTCGATGAATTTTATATATTAATTTTTGATATCAAATACTAAATTAAAGTTTTGAAATAAAATAACTGATGCATTATAAAATTGATAAATCAATACTGAAAATTTAATTAAAATCGGATAATTACCTAATTTTTGGTTTTTTTTTTTTTTTTTTTTTTTTGCAATCGCGAATGTTATTTTAAAATTTACAATTTTAAAAGCGCCTAAAACCATTGAAAATAAACTGCATATGTAATATTTTTCTTTTTTTAATGATGGTCATTATGTTACTACTGATCGTTTTAGACAAAAGTTTGACCTTAAATAATAGATTTAATTAATTTTAATTCGTTTTTAAAAACCTAGCAGCCAACAAAATTGGGTATATCTAGTGTAATAGTTAAAAAGAAAAGGAAAATGTATAATCCAGCCAAGGCACATACAGTTATGTAGGTATTTTTATTTGTAAGGAAATTATCAATTAAATCTGATTTCTTTTTTTCTTTATAGAAATATATATATAACATTTTTCTTTTCATCTAAATAATACATTTTTGGTTGTTGGTTTTTATTGAACGATATTTTGATCATGGAAGCCCACAAGATAATCGATTTAATTCAATTCGTTACAGGGAACTAAATATTTTCCGAGAATCAACCCCTTGAGAAAATTTATTTGGTGAAACAACTATCGATTTTGTGTTATGAACATTTCGGTAATAAAGGACTATTTGCTCGTAAATTCCTACCATAAAATAAACTGAACCCCCATTTTATGTCCGTGTTTTTGTATTAAATGCTTTATTTTTCTTGCACCCGTTATGTTACAATACAAAATATATTTTATTTATTTATTTTAATATTCACTTCAATGTGCATATTCTAAAAGTTTTTATTTTGTGAGAATGTTTAGTTTTACAATTTAGGCATAAATTGGATCCTCCTTTTATGACCGTAATTTTGTTTTTTCGTCGACAATGATTAAAATCTGACGTTTTTATTTTAGAGTAGCAAAGCCAAAAAGAAAAGAAATAACAACAAAAAGTAATATTCAACTTTTTACTCGTAAATTCCTGCCATAAAATTAGGCTTGGGCATTTTATGGTAGGAATTTACGAGTAAAATGTTGAAGTGTAAAAACGAACCCCCACTTTAAAACTAAGCATTCTCACAAAATAAAAGCTTTTAGAATATACACATTGAAGTGAATATTAAAATAAATAAAGGAAATATATTTAGTATTGTAAAATTGTAAAATAACGGGTGCAAGAAAAATAAAAAAATTTATTGCAAAAACACGGATATAAAATGGGGGTTCAGTTTATTTTATGGTAGGAATTTACGAGCAAATAGTCCTTTATTACCAACATTTCTTTGTCAAACTTATATCGTTAAAAAGCATGTAATACAATTTAGAAAACAGAAGAAAAAAAAACACAAAACAAATATTATTACACTTTTGGATCACCATACTTCAGAAAATAAATTCGGTTATATTGCCGATATTTACCATTTACGAAAAGAAAAACGACTTTAACATCACTCAAATTACAGTTCTGAGTTTTTCAAACAAATTTTGGCGGACCTGAACTTTCAGACCCCCCCCCCCCCCATCTAAAATTTTTTTTTTTTTCTTCTTTCAATGGATTATTATCGATTGCACACCAATCTATCAGACTGTGAAAAAAAAAAAAATTCAAAAAAGTTATTTATTTTTCGAGTTTTCAGGGGTGATTTATAGTAAATCGATCCCCATATCAGAACCGCTCGAAAGGAAACTGGCGCAAAGGTATCAAAGTTAGGGTGGTCTAGAAAAAACAGAACCCAAATTATTTATTATCGAGCGGTTCCGATATGGGGGGTCGATGACTACCGGCTTTAAAAAAAAATTATATGAAAAATCAATCGATTTTCACGAAATTTTGCATAATTATTTACTTTTTGATATAAATATATCTGATATAGATTTTTCCAAAAATATATTAGGGGATTTTTTTTTTTGTTTGTTTGTTTACTAGGTCTACCCGCCTCCTATTTTATTTTATGAAATATGAAAAATGAAAACACAAAACGATTTTTACTTTGTTTTTAATACAGAATTCTGCTAAAAAATATCAATAATGAAATTGGTCCTGTTGTAAAAAAAAACGGGTTGTTTTACTTATTTTTCAAGATAACAGTGAGTAATTTTCCCCAATCGGATAACTTGATCTTTGAATTAACTGCTTTTCTTTGTAACAACTCTTTATATTCGTTATTTTTTTTTGCGAGATTCAAAATAAAGTTTTTTAAAAATATTTACGTTTCTTCCTTCAACATGACATAAACTGATCACGTGACCTATTTTGGTGGTACATAAATGTATGTATTAAAAATGAAAATTATCAGAAAAGTAAATGAAGACGAAATTAAAAATGGCAGTTTCAATTTTTTTTTTCTTTGTTCTTTTTCTAAAAATATATATAATTAGATTTTCTTTCCGCCATAAAAAGTTCATCTTTTGTGTAGATGCCTAATAGAATTCAAGATATGAAAATAAAAATAAATTTAAATACCTTGGTATTTTTAGTTTCTATTGTTGTTTCTTTCTTTGGTGTTGTTAGACGTAACCAGCAGGGAAAATATCAACGAAAACAACGGAAATGGGCGGTGTTTCGGGAAAATTAGTTCCGCAATATAATTAACCCGAGAACAAAAACCAAACATTTCAGTATTTAAAAAAGTTTAACTATAGGTAAATATACATGTTGTAATTATTGTTATTTAGTCAAAAAGTCCAATCATTACAAAAATAATTTATTCTTTTCTTTTGAAGTTTGGTAATCTAGATTTTGTGTTATTACTTACATTTTCTTGTCACACTGTTTATAATAATTTCTACGGCATTTTTATAGTAAAAAAATAATTTCTAATGCATCTTTATAGTAAAAATCATTGTCCAATGCATTTTTATTGTAAAAAAATAATTTCTAATGCATTTCTATAGTAAAAATCATTTCTAATGCATTTTCATAGTAAAAATCATTTCCAATGCATTTTTATAGTAAAAATCATTTCTAATACATTTTTGTAGTAAAAATCACTTCCAATGCATTTTTATTGTAAAAATCATTTCCAATGCATTTTTATGGTAAAAATCAGTTCGATTGCATTTTTATAGTAAGAATCATCTCCAATGAATTTTTATAGTAAAAATCATTTGTAATGCATTTTTGATTAAAAAAATAAAAAATTTCAATTGAAATAAAAAACAAAAAAACACCAATAAACATTTAGATATTTTGTTTTTATTATTCTTGTCGGACTCGGGAACTTTCTTGGGTTATTTCCTATAAATCTAACGTGATCAAAGGGGAACCACTCTTGACTGATAAATTATTTATTTATTTTGCGATTAAACTAACTCCAAACCCTAACTCTAGCCCTAACCCTAACCCTAACCCTGTCTTTTTTTTTCTTTATAGATCATCCTGTTCTCATTCCGCTAACCATAACTGGGGTGCAGGTGTTAAGCTGTGTTAATTATTATTAGTCCAGTTGGACACATAATGTAGAGGATAAAGAAGTTAGGTTAATACAGTTCTAAGTTTTTAACTGACAAATAATGAAAATAAAATAAATAAATTATTAATTGTGGTATAATGAAAATACAATAAATATTTTTTTTTATGGCTGAATAATGAAAATAAAATAAATAGATTTTTATTTGCTGAATAATGAAAATAAAATAAATAAATTATTAATTGTGGTATAATGAAAATACAATAAATATTTTTTTTATGGCTGAATAATGAAAATTAAATAAATAGATTTTTTATTTGCTGAATAATGAAAATAAAATAAATAAATTATTAATTGTGGTATAATGAAAATACAATAAATATTTTTTTTATGGCTGAATAATGAAAATTAAATAAATAGATTTTTTATTTGCTGAATAATGAAAATAAAATAAATAAATTATTAATTGTGGTATAATGAAAAGAAAATAAATAAATTTCTTATGGCTGAATAATGAAATTAAAATAAATGAATTTCTTATGGCTGAATAATGAAAATAAAATAAATAGATTTTTTATTTGCTGAATAATGAAAATAAAATAAATAAATTATTAATTGTGGTATAATGAAAAGAAAATAAATAAATTTCTTATGGCTGAATAATGAAATTAAAATAAATGAATTTCTTATGGCTGAATAATGAAAATAAAATAAATAGATTTTTATTTGCTGAATAATGAAAATAAAATAAATAAATTGTATATGGTTGAATAATTAAAATAAAATAAATAAATTTCTTATGACTGAATAATGAAAATAAAAAAGATACATTTTTAATTGCTGAATAATGAAACTAAAATAAATAAATTTTTAATTTGTGAATTTTTTAGTTGGTGAAATAATTTTTAATTGACAAATGAGAATATTTAATTGACAAATAATGAAAATGAAATAAAATAAACTTTTAATTGCTGAATAATAAAAACAAAATAAATAATTTTTTTATTTGTGAATAATGAAAATGAAATAAATAAATTTTTGATGGTTGAATAATGAAAATAAAATAGATGAATTTTTAATTTTTGAATAATTAAAATAAAATAAACAAATTATTTATTGTTGAATAATAAAAATAAAATAAATAAATTTTTAATTTCTGAATAATTAAAATAAAATGAATAAATTATTATTTGCAGAATAATAAAAATAAAATAAATAAATGTTTAATTGTTGAATAATGAAAAGAAAATAAATACATTTTTAATAATCTTTAATAATGAAAATAAAATGAACAAATTTTTAATAATGAAAATAGAATAAATAAATTGTTGCCAAAAAGTATTTTCTCTGAATAAATTGGCCTATTTTTATTTGCTTAGGAATTTAATAGTGAATTTGAATCATCTTGAGGGACTCATTTTCTACTCAATATTTTACCATAATTTATTCAATCTATCTAAAAATGTAAGTTTAAAGATGTACAATCTTACACAACTTTTTTTCCAGGATTTCTATAAATTTAAAAGTTATTATTGACAAATGTTCTTTTTCATTTATGGAAGACTTACAGTGATAAATACAAATATGAGTTATTCACCTTTTTACTTCAAAATATCCAGATTTTTACTCTAGGGACAGCAGCACTTGTATATTGCGTGTTCCTGTTGTGTTGTTATTTTTTCTTGTATTTGTTTTTTGTTACACAGTGTAACATTTCTATATGAATTTTTAGATGTCTAGGCCTCCATTATTTTTCCCAAGCTACAACTAGAGGAAAGCTTCTTTTTGTTTAGATTAAAAAAAAAACATGTTAGCTCCCTTTAAAATTGAATTTACACATAGCTAAATACTATTAATAACAATAATTAACAAGGAAAAACAGAACTTGTCATCAGGTAGGTTTGTCATTCTGGCGGATCACAGAGAAGAACAACAACAGCAACAACGACGACAGCAGTAGCAACAACAGCAACAACAGTAGCAACAGCAGCAGCAGCAGCAACAACAAACAACAACAACAACAACAACAATAATAATAATTATTATTATTATTATTATTATTATTTACTCCTTTTGAGTTTTCACATCAGCATTAGCTGATGGCCTTTCACTGGAGTCTCAGTGACAGCAAGTCTCCTCAGGTCTCCAGGACTCTTCTGAGTATTCTGGCAGATTGCAGCAGTGCAGTGTTCTGAATGGTTTCAATCCTTCTTCTGATTTCCAAACTTTCCAAACACTTTTCTAATCCTTTTTGGACTGTTCCAAGTGCACCAACTACAATTGGTATCACTTTCACTTTCATATTCCATAACTTTTTCAGTTCTCTGGCAAGGTCCAGATATTTGTCCATTTTTTAATTTTCCTTTAGCTTCACCCTGTGATCTGCTGGCACTGCAAAATCCACCAGTTAACAAGTTCTTTCTTTTTTGTTTATCAATGCTAGGTCTGGTCTTCTTGCTGGGATAAGGTGATCCGTTTTTATTTCAAAGTCCCAGAGAATTTTATGCGTTTCGTTCTCAAGAACAGATTCTGGTTTATGCATATACCATTTTGTTGTATGGTCAAAATTTAATTGTTTGCATAATTCCCAGTGGATCACTTTCCCAACCCAGTCATGTCTAGTTTTGTATTCTCGTTGTGCTAGTTTGCTACATTCGAAGAGTATATGGTTTACAGTTTCATCTCTATTACCGCAAAGTCTACATTTACTATTTTGTTGGGTCTTATCGATTTTCGCTTTGATGTAGTTTGTCCTTATGGCATTATTTTGTGCAGCAATTATAAGTGATTCCATTTCTCTTTTGAGGTTTCCTTTTCTTAACCATGTCCAAGTCTTTTCATGGGCAACCTCTTCAATTTGTCGTTTGAAGTGTCCATATAATTGTTTTTCTTCCCATTTTTGTTTTCTAGTCTTTGTTGTTTTTCTGATTGTCCATCGGTCGCCTCTGCTATTGTTGGCCGCCATAAGTAGTTTGTCTTTGCTCTTTCTTGTATAATCTTCAAGTTGTTGGATTGTGGTTTCTACGCATTCCTCTATGTTGGCGAAACCTCTTCCCCCTTCCTTTCTTGACACATATAATCTATCTCTATCATCTCTAGGGTGGAGAGCCTTGTGCATGGTCAATCATTTTCTTGTCCTTTGGTCAATCTGTCTGAGTTCTTCTTTTGTCCATTTTAAGAATGGTCCTGAGTATCTTATAATGGGGACGGCCCAGGTATTGATTCCTTTGATCAGATTTCTGCTGTTAAGTTTGGTTTCAAGAAGTTTTCTAGTTCTCCTGAGATATTCTTTTTAAACTTTTCCTTTCATTTCTGCTTGCATGATATTGTCTGCTTCTAAAATTCCTAAGTATTTGTAGCTTCCATTTTCATCAAGTGATTTTATGGTGTCCTGATTTGGTAGTTGTATTCCATGCATTAGTTTTCTTTTACCACGTTTTATTACTAGCATAGCACATTTTTCAATTCCAAATTCCATTCCTATATCTTGGCTATATATTCTAATAGTTTGTACCAGGGTTTCTAATTCTTTTTCCTTTTTTGCAAAAATTTTTATGTCATCCATGTACATGAGGTGGTTTATCTTCTCTTGTGTGCTAGTGAATTTGTATCCCCCTGTACATTTTTTAAGTATATGATTAAGCGGCATCATTGCTATAATAAAGAGTAGTGGTGATAATGAGTCTCCTTGGAAGATACCTCTTTGGATTTTTACTTCTGCCAGGGATTGTTTTCCCGCTTTTAATTGAACTCTCCAGTTTTCCATAGCTTTTTCAATGAAATTTATGATGTTGTTGGAAATCTTGTACATTTTTAAACATTCTTAAATCCAGGTATGTGGGACCATGTCATATGCTTTTCTGTAGTCGATCCAGGCCATTGCAATATATTTTTCCCGTCTATTTTTTTAATTCTTTAACGAAATGTATTGGTCTATATACAGTAATCGTGTGTTCCTCTTTTTCCTTGCGGCATTCCTTTCATGTTCATTCTTGAGTATTATTATTATTATTATTTATTAATTATTATATTACTCCTTTGAGTTTACATCGCATTAGCTGATGGTCTTTCCATGGAGTCTGATGAAGAAGTCTCTCAGGTCTAGACTCTTCTGAGATTCTGGCAGATTGCTGCAGTGAGTGAGTTCTGAATGTCAATCTTTCTTTTGATTCACAATTTCCACAAACCCTTTTCCAATCCTTTGGAAGCTGTTCCAAGCGCAACCAACTACAATTGGTATAAACTTTCACTTTCATATTCCATAACTTTTTCAGTTCTCTTGCAAAGGTCCAGATTTTTGCCATTTTTCATTTTTCCTTTAAGATCTTCACCCTGTGATCTGCTGCACTGCAAAATCCACCAGTTGACAAGTTTCTTTCTTTTGTTTATTAACACGTTATATTATTATTATTATTATTATATTCCTTTTGATGTTTTCACATCAGTGTTACTGATGGTCTTTTCCTGAGTCTGAGTGAACAGCAAGTCTCCTCAGGTCCCGTCAGGAGACTCTTCTGATATTCTGGCAGATTGCAGCAGTGCAGTGTTCTGAATGGTTTAATCTTCCTCTGATAATCCACTTTCCAAACCTTTTCTAATCCTTTTGGACTTCCCAAGTGCACCACTACATTGGTATAACTTTCACTTTCATATTCCATAACTTTTTCAGTTCTCTGGGCAGGTCCAGATATTTGTCATTTTTTCATTTTCCTTTAGCTTCACCCTGGATTCCGCTGGCACTTGCAAATCCAACCAATTGACAAGGTTCTTTCTTTTTGTTAATCAACACTAGGTCTGGTCTTCTTGCTTGGGTATAGGTGATCCGTTTTAATTTCAAAGTCCCAGAGAATTTTGTGCGTTTCGTTCTCAAGAACCAGATCTGGTTTATGCAATATACCATTTTGTTGTGTGGTCAAAATTTAATTTCTTGCATAATTCCCAGTGGATCACTTCCCAACCAGTCGTGTCATAGTTTTGTATTCCTGTTGTGATAGTTTGTACAATTCGCAGAGATATGTGTTAACAGTCCTCATCTCTTGGAAACGAAACGCACAAAATTCTCTGGGACTTTGAAATTAAAACGGATCACCTTATCCCAGCAAGAAGACCAGACCTAGTGTTGATTAACAAAAAAGAAAGAACTTGTCAATTGTGGATTTGCAAGTGCCAGCGGATCACAGGGTGAAGCTAAAGGAAAATGAAAAAATTGACAAATATTGGACCTTGCAGAGAACTGAAAAAGTTATGGAATAATGAAAGTGAAAGTTTATACCAATTGTAGTTGGTGCACTTGGAACAGTCCCAAAAGGATTAGAAAAGGGTTTGGAAGTTTGGATATCAGAGGAAGGATTGAAACCATTCAGAACACTGCACTGCTGCAATCTGCCAGAATACTCAGAAGAGTCCTGGAGACCTGAGGAGACTTGCTGTCACTCAGACTCCAGTGAAAGACCATCACTAACACTGATGTGAAAACTCAAAAGGAATAATAATAATAATAATAATAATAATAACCTAGTGTTAATAAACAAAAAAGAAAGAACTTGTCAACTGGTGGATTTTGCAGTGCAAGCGAATCACAGGGAAGCTAAAGGAAAATGAAAAATGGACAATATCTGGACCTTGCCAGAGAGAATGAAAGTTATGGAATATGAAAGTGAAAGTTATACCAATTGTAGTTGGTGCGCTTGAACAGTCCCAAAAGGATTGGAAAAGGGTTTGGAAAGTTTGGAAATCAAAGGAAGGATTGATACCATTCAGAACACTGCACTGCAGCAATCTGCAGAATACTCAGAAGAGTCCTGGAGACCTGAGGAGACTTGCTGTCACTCAGACTCCAGTGAAAGACCATCAGCTAATGCTGATGTGAAAACTCAAAAGGAGTAAATATAATAATAATAATATAATAATAATAAACCTTTTCCAGAAGAAGAAAGGGATGCCGCAAGGAAAAAGAGGAACACACGATTTACTGTATATAGACAATACATTCTTAAAGAAGTAAAAATAGACGGAAAAATATTGCAATGGCCTGGATCGACTACAGAAAAGCATATGACATGGTCCCACATCCTGGATTTAAGAATGTTTAAAAATGTACAAGATTTCCAACACATCATAAATTTCATTGAAAAAGCTATGGAAAACTGGAGAGTTCAATTAAAAGCGGGAAACAATCCTGGCAGAAGTAAAAATCCAAAGAGGTACTCTCCAAGGAGACTCATTATCACCACTACTCTTTATTATAGCAATGATGCCGCTTAATCATATACTTAAAAAAATGTACAGGGGGATACAAATTCACTAGCACACAAGAGAAGATAAACACCTCATGTACATGGATGACAATAAAATTTTTGCAAAAAAGGAAAAAGAATTAGAAACCCTGGTACAAACTATTAGAATATATAGCCAAGATATAGGAATGGAATTTGGAATTGAAAAATGTGCTATGCTAGTAATAAAACGTGGTAAAAGAAAACTAATGCTGGAATACAACTACCAAATCAGGACACCATAAAATCACTTGATGAAAATGGAAGCTACAAATACTTAGGAATTTTAGAAGCAGAACAATATCATGCAAGCAGAAATGAAAGGAAAAGTTTAAAAGAATATCTCAGGAGAACTAGAAAACTTCTTGAAACCAAACTTAACAGCAAATCTGATCAAAGGAATCAATACCTGGGCCGTCCCCATTATAAGATACTCAGGACCATTCTAAAATGGACAAAAGAAGAACTCAGACAGATTGACCAAAGGACAAGAAATGATTGACCATGCACAAGGCTCTCCACCCTAGAGATGATAGAGATAGATTATATGTGTCAAGAAAGGAAGGGGGAAGAGGTTTCGCCAACATAGAGGAATGCGTAGAAAACCACAATCCAACAACTTGAAGATTATACAAGAAAGAGCAAAGACAAACTACTTATGGCGGCCAACAATAGCAGAGGCGCCGATGGACAATCAGAAAAACAACAAAGACTAGAAACAAAAATGGAAGAAAAACAATTATATGGACACTTCAACGACAAATTGAAGAGGTTGCCCATGAAAAGACTTGGACATGGTTAAGAAAAGGAAACCTCAAAAGAGAAATGGAATCACTTATAATTGCTGCACAAAATAATGCATAAGGAACAAACTACATCAAAGCGAAAATCGATAAGACCCAACAAAATAGTAAATGTAGACTTTGCGTAATAGAGATGAAACTGTAAACATATACTCTTCGAATGTAGCAAACTAGCACAACGAGAATACAAAACTAGACATGACTGGTTGGGAAAGTGATCCACTGGGAATTATGCAAACAATTAAATTTTGACATACAACAAAATGGTATATGCATAACCAGAATCTGTTCTTGAGAGAAACGCATAAAATTCTCTGGACTTTGAAAAAAACGGATCACCTTATCCCAGCAAGAAGACCAGACCTAGCATTGATAAACAAAAAAGAAAGAACTTGTTAACTGGTGGATTTTGCAGTGCCAGCAGATCACAGGGTGAGCTAAAGGAAATTAAAAAAGTGGACAAATATCTGGACCTTGCCAGAGAACTGAAAAAGTTATGGATATGAAAGTGAAAGTGATACCAATTGTAGTTGGTGCACTTGGAAACAGTCCAAAAAGGATTAGAAAAGTGTTTGGAAAGTTTGGAAATCAGAAAGAGGATTGAAACCATTCAGAACACTGCACTGCTGCAATCTGCCAGAATACTCAGAAGAGTCCTGGAGACCTGAGGAGACTTGCTGTCACTGAGACTCCAGTGAAAGGCCATCAGCTAATGCTGATGTGAAAACTCAAAAGGAGTAAATAATAATAATAATAATAATAATAATTATTATTATTGTGTTGTTGTTGTTGTTGTTGTTGTTGCTGCTGCTGCTGCTGTTGCTACTGTTGTTGCTGTTGTTGCTACTGCTGTCGTCGTTGTTGCTGTTGTTGTTCTTCTCTGTGATCCGCCAGAATGACAACTACCTGATGACAAGTTCTGTTTTCCTTGTTAATTATTGTTATTAATAGTATTTAGCTATGTGTAAATTCAATTTTAAAGGAGCTAACATGTTTTTTTTTTAATCTAAACAAAAAGAAGCTTTCCTCTAGTTGTAGCTTGGAAAAATAATGGAGGCCTAGACATCTAAAAATTCATATAGAAATGTTACACTGTGTAACAAAAAACAAATACAAGAAAAAATAACAACACAACAGGAACACGCAAATACAAGTGCTGCTGTCCCTAGAGTAAAAATCTGGATATTTTGAAGTAAAAAGGTGAATAACTCATATTTGTATTTATCACTGTAAGTCTTCCATAAATGAAAAAGAACATTTGTCAATAATAACTTTTAAATTTATAGAAATCCTGGAAAAAAAGTTGTGTAAGATTGTACATTCTTTAAACTTACATTTTTAGATAGATTGAATAAATTATGGTAAATATTGAGTAGAAAATGAGTCCCTCAAGATGATTCAAATTCACTATTAAATTCCTAAGCAAATAAAAATAGGCCAATTTATTCAGAGAAATACTTTTTGGCAACAATTTATTATATTCTATTTTCATTATTAAAATTTGTTCATTTTATTTTCATTATTAAAGATTATTAAAAATGTATTTATTTTCTTTTCATTATTAACAATTAAACATTTATTTATTTTATTTTTATTATTCTGCAAATAATAATTTATTCATTTATTTTAATTATTCAGAATTTAAAATTTATTTATTTTATTTTTATTATTCAACAATAAATAATTTGTTTATTTTATTTTAATTATTCAAAAATTAAAAATTCATCTATTTTATTTTCATTATTCAACCATCAAAATTTATTTATTTCATTTTCATTATTCACAAATAAAAAAATTATTTATTTTGTTTTTATTATTCAGCAATTAAAAGTTTATTTTATTTCATTTTCATTATTTGTCAATTAAATATTCTCATTTGTCAATTAAAATTATTTCACCAACTAAAAAATTCACAAATTAAAATTTATTTATTTATAGTTTCATTATTCAGCAATTAAAATGTATCTTTTTATTTTCATTATTCAGTCATAAGAAATTTATTTATTTATTTTAATTATTCAACCATATACAATTTATTTATTTTTATTTCATTATTCAGCAAATAAAATCTATTTATTTTTTTCATTATTCAGCCATAAGAAATTCATTTATTTAATTTCATTATTCAGCCATAAGAAATTTATTTATTTTCTTTTCATTATACCACAATTAATAATTTATTTATTTTATTTTCATTATTCAGCAAATAAAAAACTATTTATTTATTTTCATTTTCAGCCATAAGAAATTCATTTATTTTAATTTCATTATTCAGCCATAAGAAATTTATTTATTTCTTTCATATATCCACAATTAATAATTTTTTATTTTATTTTCATTATTCAGCAAATAAAAATCTATTTATTTAATTTTCATTATTCAGCCATAAAAAAAAATATTTATTGTATTTTCATTATACCACAATTAATAATTTATTTATTTTATTTTCATTATTCAGCAAATAAAAAATCTATTTATTTAATTTTCATTATTCAGCCATAAAAAAAATATTTATTGTATTTTCATTATACCACAATTAATTAATTATTTTATTTTCATTATTCAGCAAATAAAAATCTATTATTTTATTTTCATTATTCAGCCATAAAAAAAATATTTATTGATTTTCATTATACCACAATAATAATTTATTTATTTTATTTTCATTATTTGTCAGTTAAAAACTTAGAACTGTATTAACCTAACTTCTTTATCCTCTACATTATGTGTCCAACTGGACTAATAATAATTACACAGCTTAACACCTGCACCCCAGTTATGGTTAGCGGAATGAGAACAGGATTCTATAAAGAAAAAAAAGACAGGGTTAGGGTTAGGGTTAGGGCTAGAGTTAGGGTTTGGAGTTAGTTTAATCGCAAAATAAATAAATAATATCAGTCAAGAGTGGTTCCCCTTTGATCACGTTAGATTTATAGGAAATAACCCAAGAAGTTCCCGAGTCCGACAAGAATAATAAAAACAAAATATCTAAATGTTATTGTGTTTTTTTTGTTTTTTATTTCAATTGAAATTTTTTATTTTTTAATCAAAAATGCATTACAAATGATTTTTACTATAAAAATTCATTGGAGATGATTCTTACTATAAAATGCAATCGAACTGATTTTTACCATAAAATGCATTGGAAATGATTTTTACAATAAAAATGCATTGGAAGTGATTTTTACTACAAAAATGTATTAGAAATGATTTACTATAAAAATGCATTGGAAATGATTTTTACTATGAAAATGCATTAGAAATGATTTTTACTATAGAAATGCATTAGAAATTATTTTTTTTACAATAAAAATGCATTGGACAATGATTTTTACTATAAAGATGCATTAGAAATTATTTTTTTTACTATAAAAATGCCGTAGAAATTATTATAAACAGTGTGACAAGAAAATGTAAGTAATAACACAAAATCTAGATTACCAAACTTCAAAAGAAAGAATAATTATTTTTGTAATGATTGGACTTTTGACTAAATAACAATAATTACAACATGTATATTTACCTATAGTTAAACTTTTTAAATACTGAAATGTTTGGTTTTTGTTCTCGGGTAATTATATTGCGGAACTAATTTTCCCGAAACACCGCCCATTTCCGTTGTTTTCGTTGATATTTCCCCTGCTGGTTACGTCTAACAACACCAAAAAGAAACAACAATAGAAACTAAAATACCAAGGTATTTAAATTTATTTTTATTTTCATATCTTGAATTCTATTAGGTCTACACAAAGATGAACTTTTTTATGGCGGAAAGAAAATCTAATTATATATATTTTTAGAAAAAGAACAAAGAAAAAAATTGAAACTGCCATTTTAATTTCGTCTTCATTTACTTTTCTGATAATTTTCATTTTTAATACATACTTTTATGTACCACCAAAATAGGTCACGTGATCATTTTTGTCATGTTGAAGGAAGAAACGTAATATTTTTAAAAAATTTATTTTGAATCTCGCAAAAAAAAAAACGAATATAAGAGTTGTTACAAAGAAAAGCAGTTAATTCAAAGATCAAGTTTATCCGATTGGGGAAAATACTCACTGTTATCTTGAAAAATAAGTAAAACAACCCGTTTTTTTTTACAACAGGACCAATTTATTATTGATATTTTTAGCAGAATTCTGTATTAAAAACAAAGTAAAAATCGTTTTGTGTTTTCATTTTTCATATTTCATAAAATAAAATAGGAGGCGGGTAGACCTAGTAAACAACAAACAAAAAAAAAATCCCCTAATATATTTTTGGAAAAATCTATATCAGATATATTTATATCAAAAAAGTAATAATTATGCAAAATTTCGTGAAAATCGATTGATTTTTCATATAATTTTTTTTTAAAGCCGTAGTCATCGACCCCCCATATCGGAACCGCTCGATAATAAATATTTGGGTTCTGTTTTTTCTAGACCACCTAACTTTGATACCTTTGCGCCAGTTTCCTTCGAGCGGTTCTGATATGGGGATCGATTTACTATAAATCACCCCTGAAAACTCGAAAAATAAATAACTTTTTTGAATTTTTTTTTTTTTTCACAGTCTGATAGATTGGTGTGCAATCGATAATAATCCATTGAAAGAAGAAAAAAAAAAAAATTTTAGATGGGGGGGGGGGGTCTGAAAGTTCAGTCCGCCAAAATTTGTTTGAAAAACTCAGAACTGTAATTTGAGTGATGTTAAAGTCGTTTTTCTTTTCGTAAATGGTAAATATCGGCAATATAAACCGAATTTATTTTCTGAAGTATGGTGATCCAAAAGTGTAATAATATTTGTTTTGTTTTTTTTTCTTTTTCAAATTGTATTACATGTTTTTAACGATATAAGTTTGACAAAGAAATGTTGGTAATAAAGGACTATTTGCTCGTAAATTCCTACCATAAATAATACTGAACCCCCATTTTATATCCGTGTTTTTGCAATAAATTTTTTTTTTTTCTTGCACCCGTTATTTTACAATTTTACAATACTAAATATATTTCCTTTATTTATTTTAATATTCACTTCAATGTGTATATTTCTAAAAGCTTTTTATTTTGTGAATGCTTAGTTTTAAAGTGGGGGTTCGTTTTTACACTTCAACATTTACTCGTAAATTCCTACCATAAAATGCCCAAGCCTAATTTTATGGCAGGAATTTACGGAGTAAAAAGTTGAATATTACTTTTGTGTTGTTATTTCTTTTCTTTTTGGCTTTGCTACTCTAAAATAAAAACGTCAGATTTTAATCATTGTCGCCGAAAAAACAAAATTACGGTCATAAAAGGAGGATCCAATTTATGCCTAAATTGTAAAACTAAACATTCTCACAAAATAAAACTTTTAGATATGCACATTGAAGTGAATATTAAAAATATAAATAAAATATTTTTGTATTGTAACATAACGGGTGCAAGAAAAAAAAGCTTTAATACAAAAACACGGACATAAAATGGGGGTTCAGTTTATTTTATGGTAGGAATTTACGAGCAAATAGTCCTTTATTACCGAATGTTCATAACACAAAATCGATAGTTGTTTCACCAAATAAATTTCTCAAGGGGTTGATTCTCGGAAAATATTTAGTTCCCTGTAACGAATTGAATTAAATCGATTATCTTGTGGCCTTCCATGATCAAAATATCGTTCAATAAAAACCAACAACCAAAAATGTATTATTTAGATGAAAAGAAAAAGTTATATATATTCATATAAGAAAAAAGAAATCAGATTTAATTGATAATTTCCTTACAAATAAAAATACCTACATAACTGTATGTGCCTTGGCTGGATATACATTTTCCTTTTCTTTTTAACTATTACACTAAGATTAACCCAATTTTGTTGGCTGCTAGGTTTTTAAAAACGAATTAAAATTAATTAAATCTATTATTTAAGGTCAAACTTTTGTTCTAAACGATCAGTAGTAACATAATGACCATCATTAAAAAAAAAAATATTACATATGCAGTTTATTTTTCAATGGTTTTAGGCGCTTTTAAAATTGTAAATTTTAAATAACATTCGCGATTGCAAAAAAAAAAAAAAAAAAACCAAAAATTAGGTAATTATCCGATTTAATTAAATTTTCAGTATTGATTTATCATTTTATAATGCATCAGTTTATTTATTTCAAAACTTTATTTAGTATTTGATATCAAAAATTAATATATAAATTCATCGAAATGAGTAAAAAAGAATCTCCAAAAAATTAATTATCTATTATTTTTTTACATTTTTTTTTTGTTTCAATTCATACTTCGGTCTTTTATCTCTTTATTTATACTGTAATTGAAAACTTAAAGACAAACTCGAATAAAATGTTACACCTCCAACATAGGGGGGAGGGGGAATTGTGACCTGAAAAAAATGAGAAAGTTTTGAAATAAAAATAATAATGCATTATAAAGACCATTCATTGATAAATAAGCACTGGAATTTCATTAAAATCCGATAATTCCCTGAATTTTGGAAATTATTTTCTGTAGTGGGGTGGCTAAAGCCATTTTGTCAGAAACGCAGTTTAGCCTCTTTTTGGTATCCTGTATTACACTTTTTGAATATACGTATTTATATTGAATTAAATAACGGGTGTTTCTTTTTTGGGTGTTTTTTTTTTTAATTTTTTTTTTATTTTATTTTTTTAACATTCGTATAATTTAGTGATGTCACAAAATGAATTATACTAATTAAAAATCCTGCACAATTCTTTATTAAAGATTTAAAATACAATGCATTACAATGGATCTTTTTCTGAATAAAACATTGTTTTTTGCATATTGTGTGAATAAATGAATTTAAATAGATATGTTTTTAGGTACCAACAAAGTACGTCACGTGATCATTTTGGCCATATTAAAGGAAGAAATGTAAATATTTTTTAAGCTTTTTTTTTTTTTTAATCTCACAACAAAGAAAAAATGAATACAACACCGTGTTAAAGTTAACACGTTTTAATATCTATTTATGAAACAATAATAAATAACTAAACAATAGTTATTTATTCATAATGAATTTTAGGTATCACCAATTTTCCTTGTATAATTTACCCCTTATATTTAAAGTTAAAAAATATTTACGTTTCTTCCTTCAATATGCCTAAACTGACCACGGGACCTATTTTGGTGGTACTGTGGGATTGTCTGCCTTGTTTGGCTGGAAAAGTTATCTCCCTTCCAGGCGCTCTGACGATTTAAGCAGGCAAGCGCCAATTTGAATCTTCTTTCTTCTCCGGGACTCACGAACACACATAGGTTAGACACTTATGCTACACCCTTCTCGTGTGTGTGTGTGTGGTGTGTGGGGGGGTCATACCCCCAACACTACGTCAGTAGTGACTTTGTCTTATGAACTCTGCATATCTTTTATAAGTACATTTATGTATCTATGTTATACTTCATTTTGTATCTTGTATCACATGATTGTTAGTCATTTATGTATCTCGTTTTATAAATGCTTCTCCACGTGCTCCATGTATTAAAGTCAATTGTTATATTTACACCCTTCTTCGGAGTTGTTTTGTTCATATGTGTACTCATGTTGGGAGGCCTTTAAGCTGAAATAATGCATGTTGACATTGTGGCTGAAATGGAGTAGTGGTCAGTTTAGCAAAAGTGTCATGTCTGTCTAGAAATATTTCCGGCACGTTTGCTTCCCCCCACTCGCCACCACAATTGATGATTATCTCCAGAATCCCTTGCAGCTATAATTTCTTTGTTTCCCTTTGCTTACCACTTGCTCCAAGGAACTTTTATATTTATCACTTTCCTCGGTTGATGCATCTTTTCACTCATTCTGAATCTTTTATCTTTTTTCTACAATAATAATCTTCTCGTTCATCTGTTTTTCTCTTTCATTTTCTTTGTCTCTTTCCTCTCTCTCTGTCCTTCTCTCTCTCTCTGTCTCCCCCTTCTCTCTGTCTCCCCTCTCTCTCTCTCTCTTCCCTCTTTTTCTCTCCGGTTTTTCTCGTTCATCTGTTTTTCTCTTTCATTTTCTTTGTCTTTTTTCCTCTCTCTCTCTGTCCTCTGTCTCTCCCCCCTCTTCCCTCTCTGTCCTCTGTCTTCCCCTCTCTCTCTCTCTGTCTCCTCTGTCTCTGTCTCTCTGTCTCTCTCCTCCTGTCTCCCCCACTCTCTCTCTATATTAAATATTATTACACTCTTCAATCCAACAGTACCTAAATGTTACATTAGTAAAGTACTTATTTTTTCTTTTCTTTTTCCTTATTTTTATCTTTCTTATATATTATTGCATCATTACAGGTTGATGTTTCATATATACGTATATCTGATATATCTATTTTTTCTCATGTTTTTTTTTTTTCTAAAGAGATAGGCATAACAGCAAATACGAATATATCATGTCACTTAAAAAAACAGGTTTCGTGTGAAAATATATAGAATTTTGTTAGTTTATTATGATCGTCGTTTTGTGTCTTTTTTTTTCTTCGTTTTTTTGTTTTGCTTTTTATAAAACTTTTGATCAAATTTTTAATTTTATACTCATCTATATCTACCTTAGATCATTTTCAGAAGAAGTTTTTTTGTGTAGAAAACTTACTTTTTTAGAGTTTTTCAAAATAATTTTTAAGAGACTTGATATGCCACAAAATGCAACGAACAATGAATAGTGACATTGCTTATACATTCGTTTTGATATGCTATATACTTTTCATTTTTTCGATGCTGTCACTAAGGCCAAAATGCATTGAGAATATTAGAAAATAAATAACTGCAAATAAATATTCCTGTTTATCTTATTAAATATAAACAAGACAAGAAAATAAACATTTTCATGAAGAAGATGAGATATAACTACAGCCAAATACAACAGAGCCTACATCTGAGGAAAGAGAGTTCAAACATGAAACTTGAGAGGAAAACTAAGAAAATTCCAAGTATGAGAAACAATTATGAAGTATTCTAAGTAAAGAAAAAGCTGATGTCAGCCAACTTTATAATCTCCAATCTTAAGCAAGTTTTTTTTAAATATCAAAAGAAATTCGACTATAAGTAATTCAACACTAATTTTAATTTTAATTAGCAATCTCCAACCTTAAGCTAGTTTTTTTTTATATCAAAAAGAATTTCGACTATAAGTTAGTTCAACAACTAATTTTATTAGCAATCTCCAACCTTAAGCAAGTTCTTTTTATATCAAAAAGAAATTCGACTATAAGTTAGTTCAACAACTAATTTTAATTTTAATTTTCCTTAGCAATCTCCAACCTTAAGCAAGTTTTTTTTATATCAAAAGAAATTCGACTATAAGTTAGTTCAACAACTAAAAAATATTCACGAGTTATTCTGAAACTCCACCATATTTTTAAGATATAAAAATAAGAAAATATTATTTAGATGAAAAAAAAAAAGGGGGTAATATTCGCAGAGTTTCGTCCGGCCTCCTGCCTCAAAAACCGCTAGCTGGTAGCTGCTGAAAAAAAAACACCAGCTACAATTGAAGTCCATATCCAAAGCGGTGTCATTTGAAAAAAAAAAACAAACCGAACTTAGGGCGTTTTCCCGAAAACACAACCCTAACCCTAACCTACCCCCCAGTTAATTAACAGTTTTATTACAAAATTATGGGTTCTGTTTTTTCAGAAAAAACAGAGCCAAATATATTTATTTTCCCATTAAACTACTCTAAACCCTAACCTAACCCCTAGTTTTGTTTTTCAAGTGACACTTCTTCGGCTACGGACTTCAATCGTAGCTGGTGTGTTTTTTTTTCAGCAGCCACCAGCTAGCAGTTTTTGAGGCAGGAGGCAGGGACGGAACTCTGCAAATATACCCAAAAAATGTTTTATTTAATTAATCAAATTTATTTATGCTAGGTACTACCAATATGTGCACTGATTTTCATTTGAAAGAGGAAACAAATTTCTCTCTCTCTCCTATATGTATATACGCACACACACCAGCACTCAACCCCCAACACACTCACACAAAACGAACATTTCAAAATGTTTTTTAAAAAAAGGCACACACACGAGGGGTATCGAACCAGGAACCTTGTAATTCCTAGCTGAATGCTATACTGATTGAGCTATGGGAATCTGTGCGGTAAGGTGAGGAGCATATGGTAGGTGTGGCGCTCCACCACAGATGCTAAAATAATCTCCTTGGTTTAGCACTAGTGAAAGGGGATATATTTCTCGCTGTCTGGCTGATACCTATCTATTTTGTAAAATTGTCTATGAAGTCAAAATTGGCAGATCCTAGTTAGAAAACCTATTCATTTTAATTTGTATTTTGTGAGAAAGGTTTGGTGTCATTTAGTTCTAAAGGGGGGGGGGTTCGATTTATAATGTAAGCATAATCAAAATTGATGCTACCCAGCCTATCCTCATGCTGTTAGCTGGGAAGGAGATTTTAAAATAAAATTAAAAAAAACACTGCAACTCTACAGGATATTTTCTTCAAAAAAGATTTAGTAAATAAATATATTTGTTTAAATATTTCTTTTTATTATTTCACATGTTTCAATTCCATTCTATACATTCCACTGATTACACGACATTTGGGTATGTGATTCAGATTATATATTGGTTTGAATCGTATAGGCGAGAAACTGTCAGTAACCAAGCACCATTGATTTCATGTCCACACTACCCTAACTTAGATATACATGTTTGCTCTTATGCTAAGTCAACGATATTGAGCACTATTCTATAAATTTTATACTCATCTTTTGCCTGAAATGGCTTTTTTCCTCTGTATCTGTAATTTTACAGTACGAAGCCCAAAGGGAAATAAAGAGTATTGAATTTGTATTTTTCTATTCCTCTCTGAAAAAGATCTAAATGATATACTTTACTGATATTCTTAAAATTTTAATGGTAATTTAAGATTTTTTGCTATTCGGCTTCCTGCCCATTTTATGCTATCAGTACAGAAGGCCAAAAGGGAAATAAAGAGTATTGAATTTGTATTTTCTATTCCTCTCTGAAAAAGATCTATAATATTACTTTACTGATATTCTTAAAATTTTAACGGTAATTTAGATTTTTGCTATTCCGGCTTCCTGTTCAATTTATGTTATGTTTAACATGCCAGCATCAGGTGAATTTCCAGCCCACTTGAGATATTTTCTGAGTCATGTTTTTGTCGCTTTTTGTAAACAAATTAATGGTAGTGATTTTANGAGGATTCAGACCCCCCCCCCCCATCTAAAATTTTTTTTTTTTTTCTTCTTTCAATGGATTATTATCGATTGCACACCAATCTATCAGACTGTGAAAAAAAAAAAAAAATTCAAAAAAGTTATTTATTTTTCGAGTTTTCAGGGTGATTTATAGTAAATCGATCCCCATATCAGAACCGCTCGAAGGAAACTGGCGCAAAGGTATCAAAGTTAGGGTGGTCTAGAAAAAACAGAACCCAAATTATTTATTATCGAGGGTTCCGATATGGGGGGTCGATGACTACGGCTTTAAAAAAAAATTATATGAAAAATCAATCGATTTTCACGAAATTTTGCATAATTATTTACTTTTTGATATAAATATATCTGATATAGATTTTTCAAAAATATATTAGGGGATTTTTTTTTTTGTTTGTTTGTTTACTAGGTCTACCCGCCTCCTATTTTATTTTATGAAATATGAAAAATGAAAACAACAAACGATTTTTACTTTGTTTTTAATACAGAATTCTGCTAAAAATATCATAATGAAATTGGTCCTGTTGTAAAAAAAAACGGTTGTTTTACTTATTTTTCAAGATAACAGTGAGTAATTTTCCCCAATCGAGATAACTTGATCTTTGAATTAACTGCTTTTCTTTGTAACAACTCTTTATATTCGTTATTTTTTTTTGCGAGATTCAAAATAAAGTTTTTTAAAAATATTTACGTTTCTTTCCTTCACATGACATAAACTGATCACGTGACCTATTTTGGTGGTACTAAATGTATGTATTAAAAATGAAAATTATCAGAAAGTAAATGAAGACGAAATTAAAATGGCAGTTTCAATTTTTTTTTTCTTTGTTCTTTTCTAAAAATATATATAATTAGATTTTCTTTCCGCCATAAAAAAGTTCATCTTTTGTGTAGATGCCTAATAGAATTCAAGATATGAAAATAAAAATAAATTTAAATACCTTGGTATTTTTAGTTTCTATTGTTGTTTCTTTCTTTGGTGTTGTTAGACGTAACCAGCAGGGAAATATCAACGAAAACAACGGAAATGGGCGGTGTTTCGGGAAAATTAGTTCCGCAATATAATTAACCGAGAAAAAAACCAAACATTTCAGTATTTAAAAAAGTTTAACTATAGGTAAATATACATGTTGTAATTATTGTTATTTAGTCAAAAGTCCAATCATTACAAAAATAATTTATTCTTTTCTTTTGAAGTTTGGTAATCTAGATTTTGTGTTATTACTTACATTTCTTGTCACATCGTTTATAATAATTTCTACGGCTTTTTATATAAAAAAATAATTTCTAATGCATCTTTATAGTAAAAATCATTGTCCAATGCATTTTTATTGTAAAAAAATAATTTCTAATGCATTTCTATAGTAAAAATCATTTCTAATGCATTTTCATAGTAAAAATCATTTCCAATGCATTTTTATAGTAAAAATCATTTCTAATAATTTTTGTAGTAAAAATCACTTCCAATGCATTTTTATTGTAAAATCATTTCCAATGCATTTTTATGGTAAAAATCAGTTCGATTGCATTTTATAGTAAGAATCATCTCCAATGAATTTTTATAGTAAAAATCATTTGTAATGCATTTTTGATTAAAAAATAAAAAATTTCAATTGAAATAAAAAACAAAAAAACACCAATAAACATTTAGATATTTTGTTTTTATTATTCTTGTCGGACTCGGGAACTTTCTTGGGTTATTTCCTATAAATTAACGTGATCAAAGGGGAACCACTCTTGACTGATAAATTATTTATTTATTTTGCGATTAAACTAACTCCAACCCTAACTCTAGCCCTAAACCCTAACCCTAACCTGTCTTTTTTTTTCTTATAGATCATCCTGTTCTCATTCCGCTAACCATACACTGGGGTGCAGGTGTTAAGCTGTGTTATTATTATTAGTCCAGTTGGACACATAATGTAGAGGATAAAGAAGTTAGGTTAATACAGTTCTAAGTTTTTAACTGACAAATAATGAAAATAAAATAAATAAATTATAATTGTGGTATAATGAAATACAATAAATATTTTTTTTATGGCTGAATAATGAAAATAAAATAAATAGATTTTTATTTGCTGAATAATGAAAATAAAATAAATAATTATTAATTGTGGTATAATGAAAATACAATAAATATTTTTTTTATGGCTGAATAATGAAAATTAAATAAATAGATTTTTTATTTGCTGAATAATGAAAATAAAATAAATAATTATTAATTGTGGTATAATGAAAATACAATAATATTTTTTTTATGGCTGAATAATGAAAATTAAATAAATAGATTTTTTATTTGCTGAATAATGAAAATAAAATAAATAAATATTAATTGTGGATAATGAAAAGAAAATAATAAATTTCTTATGGCTGAATAATGAAATTAAAATAAATGAATTTCTTATGGCTGAATAATGAAAAATAAAATAAATAGATTTTTTATTTGCTGAATAGAAAATAAAATAAATAAATTATTAATTGTGGTATAATGAAAAGAAAAATAAATAAATTTCTTATGGCTGAATAATGAATTAAAATAATGAATTTTCTTATGGCTGAATAATGATAAAATAAATGTTTTTTGCTGAATAATGATAAAATAAATAAATTGTATATGGTTGAATAATTAAAATAAATAAATAAATTTCTTATGACTGAATAATGAAAATAAAAAGAATACATTTTTTGTGAATAATGAAACTAAAATAAATAAATTTTTAATTTGTGAATTTTTTAGTTGGTGAAATAATTTTTAATTGACAAATGAGATATTTAATTGACAAATAATGAAAATGAAATAAAATAAACTTTTAATTGCTGAATATAAAAACAAAATAAATAATTTTTTTATTTGTGAATAATGAAAATGAAATAAATAAATTTTTGATGGTTGAATAATGAAAATAAAATAGATGAATTTTTAATTTTTGAATAATTAAAATAAAATAACAATTATTTATTGTTGAATAATAAAAATAAAATAAATAAATTTTTAATTTCTGAATAATTAAAATAAATGAATAAATTATTATTTGCAGAATAATAAAAATAAAATAAATAAATGTTTAATTGTTGAATAATGAAAAGAAAAATAATACATTTTTAATAATCTTTAATAATGAAAATAAAATGAACAAATTTTTAATAATGAAAATAGAATAAATAAAATTGTTGCCAAAAAGTATTTTCTCTGAATAAATTGGCCTATTTTATTTGCTTAGGAATTTAATAGTGAATTTGAATCATCTTGAGGGACTCATTTTCTACTCAATATTTTACCATAATTTATTCAATCTATCTAAAAATGTAAGTTTAAAGATGTACAATCTTACACAACTTTTTTTCCAGGATTTCTATAAATTTAAAAGTTATTATTGACAAATGTTCTTTTTCATTTATGGAAGACTTACAGTGATAAATACAAATATGAGTTATTCACCTTTTTACTTCAAAATATCCAGATTTTTACTCTAGGGACAGCAGCACTTGTATATTGCGTGTTCCTGTTGTGTTGTTATTTTTTCTTGTATTTGTTTTTTGTTACACAGTGTAACATTTCTATATGAATTTTTAGATGTCTAGGCCTCCATTATTTTTCCAAGCTACAACTAGAGGAAAGCTTCTTTTTGTTTGATTAAAAAAAAACATGTTAGCTCCTTTAAAATTGAATTTACACATAGCTAAATACTATTAATAACAATAATTAACAAGGAAAACAGAACTTGTCATCAGGTAGGTTTGTCATTCTGGCGGATCACAGAGAAGAACAACAACAGCAACAACGACGACAGCAGTAGCAACAACAGCAACAACAGTAGCAACAGCAGCAGCAGCAGCAACAACACACAACAACAACAACAAACAATAATAATAATTATTATTATTATTATTATTATTATTTACTCCTTTTGAGTTTTCACATCAGCATTAGCTGATGGCCTTTCACTGGAGTCTCAGTGACAGCAAGTCTCCTCAGGTCTCCAGGACTCTTCTGAGTATTCTGGCAGATTGCAGCAGTGCAGTGTTCTGAATGGTTTCAATCCTTCTCTGATTTCCAAACTTTCCAAACACTTTTCTAATCCTTTTTGACTGTTCCAAGTGCACCAACTACAATTGGTATCACTTTCACTTTCATATTCCATAACTTTTTCAGTTCTCTGGCAAGGTCAGATATTTGTCCATTTTTTTAATTTCCTTTAGCTTCACCCTGTGATCTGCTGGCACTGCAAAATCCACCAGTTAACAAGTTCTTTCTTTTTTGTTTATCAATGCTAGGTCTGGTCTTCTTGCTGGGATAAGTGATCCGTTTTTATTTCAAAGTCCAGAGAATTTTATGCGTTTCGTTTCCAAGAACAGATTCTGGTTTATGCATTACTATTTGTTGTATGGTCAAATTTATTTGTTTGCATAATTCCAGTGGATCACTTTCCCAACCCATCATGTCTAGTTTTGTATTCTCGTTGTGCTAGTTTGCTACATTCGAAGAGTATATGGTTTACAGTTTCATCTCTATTACCGCAAAGTCTACATTTACTATTTTGTTGGTCTTACGATTTTCGCTTTGATGTAGTTTGTCCTTATGGCATTATTTTGTGCAGCAATTATAAGTGATTCCATTCTCCTTTTGAGGTTTCCTTTTCTTAACCATGTCCAAGTCTTTTCATGGGCAACCTCTTCAATTTGTCGTTTGAAGTGTCCATATAATTGTTTTTCTTCCCATTTTTGTTTTCTAGTCTTTGTTGTTTTTTCTGATTGTCCATCGGTCGCCTCTGCTATTGTTGGCCGCCATAAGTAGTTTGTCTTTGCTCTTTCTTGTATAATCTTCAAGTTGTTGGATTGTGGTTTCTACGCATTCCTCTATGTTGGCGAAACTCTTCCCCCTTCCTTTCTTGACACATATAATCTATCTCTATCATCTCTAGGGTGGAGAGCCTTGTGCATGGTCATCATTTTCTTGTCCTTTGGTCAATCTGTCTGAGTTCTTCTTTTGTCCATTTTAAGAATGGTCCTGAGTATCTTATAATGGGGACGGCCCAGGTATTGATTCCTTTGATCAGATTTCTGCTGTTAAGTTTGGTTTCAAGAAGTTTTCTAGTTCTCCTGAGATATTCTTTTTAAACTTTTCCTTTCATTTCTGCTTGCATGATATTGTCTGCTTCTAAAATTCTAAGTATTTGTAGCTTCCATTTTCATCAAGTGATTTTATGGTGTCCTGATTTGGTAGTTGTATTCCATGCATTAGTTTTCTTTTACCACGTTTTATTACTAGCATAGCACATTTTTCAATTCAAATTCCATTCCTATATCTTGGCTATATATTCTAATAGTTTGTACCAGGGTTTCTAATTCTTTTTCCTTTTTTGCAAAAATTTTTATGTCATCCATGTACATGAGGTGGTTTATCTCTCTTTGTGTGCTAGTGAATTTGTATCCCTGTACATTTTTTAAGTATATGATTAAGCGGCATCATTGCTATAATAAAGAGTAGTGGTGATAATGAGTCTCCTTGGAAGATACCTCTTTGGATTTTTACTTCTGCCAGGGATTGTTTTCCCGCTTTTAATTGAACTCTCCAGTTTCCTAAGCTTTTTCAATGAAATTTATGATGTTGTTGGAAATCTTGTACATTTTTAAACATTCTTAAATCCAGGTATGTGGGACCATGTCATATGCTTTTCTGTAGTCGATCCAGGCCATTGCAATATTTTTCCGTCTATTTTTACTTCTTTAAGAATGTTATTGGTCTATATACAGTAAATCGTGTGTTCCTCTTTTTCCTTGCGGCATCCTTTCTGTTCTTCTTGGAAAAGGTTATTATTATTATTATTATTATTATTATTATTATTACTCCTTTTGAGTTTTCACATCAGCATTAGCTGATGGTCTTTCACTGGAGTCTGAGTGACAGCAAGTCTCCTCAGGTCTCCAGGACTCTTCTGAGTATTCTGGCAGATTGCTGCAGTGCAGTGTTCTGATGGTATCAATCCTTCCTTTGATTTCCAAACTTTCCAAACCCTTTTCCAATCCTTTTGGGACTGTTCCAGCGCACCAACTACAATTGGTATAACTTTCACTTTCATATTCCATAACTTTTTCAGTTCTCTGGCAAGGTCCAGATATTTGTCCATTTTTTCATTTTCCTTTAGCTTCACCCTGTGATCTGCTGGCACTGCAAAATCCACCAGTTGACAAGTTCTTTCTTTTTGTTTATTAACACTAGGTTATTATTATTATTATTATTATTATTATTCCTTTTGAGTTTTCACATCAGTGTTAGCTGATGGTCTTTCACTGGAGTCTGAGTGACAGCAAGTCTCCTCAGGTCTCCAGGACTCTTCTGAGTATTCTGGCAGATTGCAGCAGTGCAGTGTTCTGAATGGTTTCAATCCTTCCTCTGATATCCAAACTTTCCAAACCTTTTCTAATCCTTTTGGAACTGTTCCAAGTGCACCAACTACAATTGGTATAACTTTCACTTTCATATTCCATAACTTTTTCAGTTCTCTGGCAAGGTCCAGATATTTGTCAATTTTTTCATTTTCCTTTAGCTTCACCCTGTGATCCGCTGGCACTGCAAAATCCACCAATTGACAAGTTCTTTCTTTTTTGTTAATCAACACTAGGTCTGGTCTTCTTGCTGGGATAAGGTGATCCGTTTTAATTTCAAAGTCCCAGAGAATTTTGTGCGTTTCGTTCTCAAGAACAGATTCTGGTTTATGCATATACCATTTGTTTGTGTGGTCAAAATTTAATTTCTTGCATAATTCCCAGTGGATCACCTTCCCAACCCAGTCGTGTCTAGTTTTGTATTCTCGTTGTGATAGTTTGCTACATTCGCAGAGTATATGGTTAACAGTCTCATCTCTATTACCGCAAAGTCTAAATTTACTATTTTGTTGGGTCTTATCAATTTTCGCTTTGATGAGTTTGTCCTTATGGCATTATTTTGTGCAGCAATTATAAGTGATTCTGTTTCTCTTTTGAGTTTCCCTTTCTTAACCATGTCCAAGACTTTCCATGTGCAACCTCATCTATTTGTCGTTTGAAGCGTCCATATAATTGTTTTTCTTCCCATTTTTGTTTTATTATTATTATTATTATTATTATTATTATTATTATTATTATTATTTGATTCTAATTCAGCAATAAAATTTATTTATTTTATTTTCATTATTCAGCTATAACAAATCTATTTATTTTATTTTCATTATTCAGCTTAACAAATTATTTATTATTTTCATTATTCACAAATTAAAAATTTATTTCTTTTCATTATTCAACAATCAATAATTTATTTATTTTATTTTCATTATTCAACAATTAAAATGTTATTTAGTTCATTTCCATTATTCAGCAATTAAAAATTTATTTATTTCGTTTTCATTATTCCACAATTAATGTATTTATCTTATTTTCATTATTCAGATTTTTGTAATAGTTTGAAAATTAAATAATTTAAAATAAAATTTATTTCCTCCCCTTGCGATCTCTGAACGTCCGTATAACATGTATATATGTATGCGTGTGCGTGTGTGTGTATGAGTTTGTAGCCACTTTCTATGTTTAATCAACCGAGTAATCTCCCCTTGCTAGTAGTCCTTATTTCAGTAAGGAGACTGCTACGTATTCAAAGAAAATCGTTCATTGTACAACGTCTTTCTCATTAGTTTAAAAACAACATCAACAACAACAAACAAAAAAACATTTCTGTAAAAAGGAAAAAAATCAGATGAATGAATATAGGAAGAAGTAAGTATGATAATTTAACTGATAATTTCTTTACAAATAAAAATACCTACATAAGCTGTATGTGCCAGACCGTGGCTTCATTGGTCATTTTTTCCGATAAATTTAACTATACATTACATACATTTTTTAAATCGCATTTTATTTGAAATAAATAAATAGGGAGATTAATTTTTTTTTTTTTTTTTTTTTTACATTCGTATTAATTGAATTGTGTCACCAAATGAATTTGAACATCTACACTATTATTTATTTTAAAAATTTATGCATTACATAAGTGACCCAAAAATGCGGCTGCTATTGATTTTACAAACGAAATTCAAAATTAATTAAATTGATTATTCAAGGTAAAATTTCTGTCTAAGTCGAAAAGTAGTAACGTAATAAATAGAAAATGGAAAATGATATTACACGTGTAATTTATTTTTAATACATTTAAAACGATTTTTTCGGTCAATTTCGATCCGTGTTTACAAAATAAATTCTAACATTCGCGATTGAAAAACAATCCAAAAAATCAGGGAATTATCCAATTTTAATGAAATTTTCAGTATTGATTTATCAGTTAATGAATTTTATAATGCATCATTTATTTCATTTTAAAACTTTAATTAGGTATTTCTGCTATGATAAATTAATATATAAAATTCATTTAAACTATGAGCATCAGAATTTTAAGTTTAAAATGTCTCAATCACCCATATTATTTTAGTCGAAAACAGTATTGGAAATTAGCCCCCCCCCCTTAAACGAAACAGATATTGATGTATATCTTTTTTAGCTACTGGCAAAATGAGACTAAAATGCGTTTTTGACAAAATGAAGTTTAGCCCCCCACACACACACACACACACACACATACCTACAGAAAATAATTTACCAAAAATCAGGGAATTATCGGATTTTAATGAAATTAATTTTCAGTGTTTATTTATCAATGAATGATCTTTATAATGCATTATTTATTTATTTCAAAACTTTCTCATTTTTTTTCAGGTCGCTTAATTTTGACCCCCCCCCCCCATCTTATGTTGGGGGCGTAACATTTTTGCGAGTTGGTCATTTTCGATACTAATTACTGTATAAATAATGAGATAAAAGACCGAACTTATGAATAGAAACAAAACAAAAAAAATTCTACGGTGGCTTTTCTATGAGAAAATAAGTACCGAAAATTGAAAAATAAAATGTAAAAAAATAATAAATAATTAATTTTCTGGAGATTTCTTTTTTACTCATTTCGATAATTATTTAATTGGCTATTATCTTATAAAAGAAAAAATTATACATTGATATTTTTATGCTTAAAAAGGGAGGGGGGTACATTTTCAATAGAGTTTTTCTTCAAAACCTATTACTTTATGTGTCTAAAATAAGGTTTGCATTAAATAGATATTTATTTCTAGAATCTAAAAATATAACATTTTAAACTTAACATTAGACTTTTCACATTTTAAATGAATTTTATATATTAATTTTTCATAGCAAAAATACTTAATTAAAGTTTTTGAAATAAAATAACTGATGCATTATAAAATTCATTAATTGATAAATCAATACTGAAAATTTCATTAAAATCGGATATTTACCTGATTTTTGGTAAATTTTTTGCAATCGCGAATGTTACATATAAATTGTAAACAAGCGTGTAAAACCATTGAAAAATAGACAACATGTCGGATCGCGTCGAAATTAACCAAAACAAATCGTTTTAAATCTATTAAAAATAAACTGCATATGTAATGATATTTTTCTTTTTTTAATGATGGTTATTATGTTACTACTTATCGATTTTGACAAAGTTTGACCTTAAATAGTAGATTTAATTATTTTTAATTCGCTTTTAAAATTCGTAGCAGATGACAAAATTGCCAGTTCCTAATCTTTTTCTTTAATAAAATAATAACCAATTAAATAAATATCGAAATGTGTAAAAAAAACTCCAATTCTTTAATTTTCCAATCCTTTAATTTTTTTTCTTCTATTTGATCTTTTGCCTTTTTATTTATGCAGAAAAAAGAATGAATAACATAACCCCACCGATATTTTGCACCCTAAAAACAATGGGGTGGGGGCCAGGTTAAGTGACCTGAAAAAAAATCAGAAAGTTTTGAAATAAAATAACTGACGCATTATAAAATTGATTCATTGCTAAATCAACACTGAGAATTTGGTACTTTTAGCGGAGAACTGTCCCGGCCTCCTGCGTCAAAAATCGCTACCCGGTGGCTGCTGAAAAAAAAACACCAGCTACGATTGAAGTCCATAGCCAAAGCGGTGTCACTTGCAAAAAAACGTAGGGTTGGGGTTTAGGGTTAGTTTAATGGGAAAATAAATAACTAATTTGGTCTCTGATTTTTCTGGGTTACCCTGTATACAGGGTGACCCAGAAAAAAGAGAACCCATAAATTTTGTAATAAAACTGTTAATTCTAACTAGGGGGTTTAGGGTTAGGGTTGGGGATGGGTTTTTAAGTTGGTTGTTTTGGGGTGGGGGGTTTGCAAGTGACAACGCTTCGGCCACGGACTTTAATCGTAGCTGGTGTTTTTTTTTTCAGCAGCCACCGGGTAGTGATTTTTGAGGCAGGAGGCTGGGACAGTTCTCAGCGAAGAGTACTGAAAATTTTATTAAAATCGAATAATTCCCTGATTTTTGGTAAAGAAAATTTTCAAACAGTGGGTGGGGTAAATTTCTTTTGTAAAAACACGGATTTTTCGACAAATTGGGTATACCTACAATGGACTCAGCACCAAATTAGGATGAATATTTTATCTACATATTTTTATTATTCTTAATGAAATATTGTTTTTTGTTGTTGTTGTTGCATTATTATGTTTCAATGTTTGTATTTAAATACAGAATTATTGTTTCATAAACAATATCTATTAATAATGGAGATTCACTTCCGGTTTTTGTCTGTAACAAAAACTATGTCACTGCTTACATCACATTACCTAAAATCGTCATCTATTATTTAATCTATTAATAATGGAGATTCACTTCCGATTTTTGTCTGTAACAAAAACTATGTCACTGCTTACATCACATTACCTAAAATCGTCATAACAGAATAAATACACACAAAATTTTAGCATGCAATGTTAGACAGTCCTCATTGGTTTTTTAAACAAGTTTTAATAAATACATATCTGGTATGAGCTATCTATCTATAGTTTGTTTTATTTTAATATATTTTAATTTCGCAGGGATTGTTCGCTATGTACCGGCGGCCGAACGGATATGGTCTCTGACTATGCCTGTGAAGTCCCGGTTTCGATTCCTGTCGGAGGGGAGTCGTTAGTATACATCGCTGAAGAGACTTAATAAAGTCGAAACAGTCTGTACGGTGTTCTGCATAGCGAGCCATCCTTTGCGGGATTTACTTGTCAAGTTTATTTTCTATAATTATCGAATTTTATACGATACATGCATTTATAATTGCCTTCAAGCAAAAATATAAATAATAATTTATTCAACATTGCTTCTAAAAACAAACATCCAAAAATCTTATTCACTTCGCCGAAGAGCTAACGGCCGGGTTTGTTTACTAAATAAACGTCTACTTGCCTACTATGGCAGGGGCGTGTAATAGTTTCCTTGACAAGGTTAATTTCGCAGGGATTGTTCGCTATGTACCGGCGGCCGAACGGATATGGTCTCTGACTATGCCTGTGAAGTCCCGGTTTCGATTCCTGTCGGAGGGGAGTCGTTAGTATACATCGCTGAAGAGACCTAATAAAGTCGAAACAGTCTGTACGGTGTTCTGCATAGCGAGCCATCCTTTGCGGGATTTACTTGTCAAGTTTATTTTCTATAATTATCGAATTTTATACGATACATGCATTTATAATTGCCTTCAAGCAAAAATATAAATAATAATTTATTCAACATTGCTTCTAAAAACAAACATCCAAAAATCTTATATATTTAAAGTTATCAGAACTAAGTTTCCATTTCAAATTTTTAATTTTTTACTCCTTTAATAAATTTATTTTATTTTTTACTCCTTTAATAAATTTGATGATTTTACTTTACTTACGATACAAACTCTCTGACATTCCTTATGAATTCGGCGTTTGGCAACTGACCTGGTAAACGCTCATAAGGTCATTAATCATCTTAACCTCAGCAACCTTGAGCACCTTTTTGATCTCCATCTTTCTAACACGCGGGCATGTCTACAAAGTCAGAAAACAGCACTGCTCACATGACTTTCGGAAACATTTTTTCACGCTCAGAATTGCGGAGACATGGAATAAACTGCCCGCGTATGTTGTAGGCTGCCGAAGCACTGAATCTTTCAAAGCCTCCATGCTTCCTGTAGTCTGCTGACACTATACCTGACGCCACTTCCACATACATATGCACACACGCACATGCATATTACTACTGTAAACTGTTCATGTTCCTGACACTACATTATTCTGTGTACTTGACATGAGACTTTGATGAGTTGTGGTGCACCTGAGCAATGTACACAATAAATTTCATTATTATTTAAATAAACTAGCAAAATAAAAAAACACCCTCTGGGCAACGTAAAATAAATATTGCCTGAGGGGATGGGAGTTGAAAATCTCCTATCCCCTCAGGCAATATTTATTTTACGTCGCCCAGAGGGCGTTTTTTTTTATTTTGCTAGTTTACTTAAATCTATTTATTCATAAGGAATTTATTTATTTACAAAGAATATTTATATAAATTCAAAGAAATTGCAAGTAATTTTTTTATTTTAATAAAGAACTTTAAAGAAAGATTTATGGGACATATGTAATTATTGTGTATAAGTGGTTTTGGATGTTTTAAAGTTAAATGTGGGTATCTGAATATTCTTGGTGCGTGTTCCTCAAATTTTCTTTTAACCCCATCTCATTTGTGATTGGTGTGCTGAAAAGAAGGCATTCAAAGAACGAGAAAGGAAAGAGACAAAGTAGGGATGCTCGAAAAAACACTCTTTTCACACACACGCAAATTGTTAAAAATATTTTAAAACGTTAATAAAAAATGGAAAATTAAACTTTTTAATGTTTTCTTTTACATTTAATATAAAGAACAATTCCAAGTTTATGTGTAAAAAAAAAAAGAAAATTTTTTGTTACATATAACCTAAATTTTTGCATTTTGAATTTAATTGACGTAAATTTTTTAATGTTTTTTGACATAGTTATCGCATCTTGACGCAAACAATTAGTCCAAAGTAATTTTCTATGGAGGATCATACATGGAATAATTTTTTATTGCTTTTATTGTTGATTTCAAAAATGATTAATTTCTTCAAACAAACACTGTTTAAGCTCTACAGTTGTCATAGATTTGAACTTATTTGAAATTATTCACAGCAGCAGCAGCAATAACAACAACAGTTTTCAAAAAGAAGAATAGAATATTATGTCACCTACATACTTCCGTTAATAAAAATGACGACAATTTTTAATTGTTTGAGCTCTACAGTTGTCACAGATTTGAACTTATTTGAAATTATTCACAGCAGCAGCAGCAATAACAACAACAGTTTTCAAAAAGAAGAATAGAATATTATGTCACCTACATACTTCCGTTAATAAAAATGACGACAATTTTTAATTCAAATATTATTTTCAATATTCTTTAAAATAAAGACTGTACTATATTATGTAATTATTTTTAGCTAAATATCTTTTAGTCAATATTTTCTTTAAGTAAATAAATACGATTTTGCTATACACTAAACAAAAGTATTTATTTTATGAACTTTTGTTAAGTGAATTAGAAAAATCGGAATCCACAAATTTTGTAATAAAACTGTTTTAAAAATTTTCCCATTAAACAAATAAATTAGGGTTTAGAGTTAGGGTTAGGGTAAAGGTGACCCAGAAAAAACAGAACCCAAATCATTTATTTTCCCACTAAACTAACTCTAAACCCAAACCCTAATTTATTTGTTTAATAGGAAAATTAACAGTTTTAATACAAAATTTGTGGGTTTTGGTTTTATTGGGACACCTTAATTTACTTAACAAAAGTTCATAATTACCTTATTTTACATCTTATGAATTTTTAAAAATCCCTAAATAAAAAAGACAACAAACTTTTAATATAAAATTCCTTAGAAATTATTCTGACAATTAAAAAAAATGATACATATATTTTTCTTATTAACGAGACTTTAGTTTCAAGGTTTAAGGTGCCCTATTACCAAACATGGTCAAGTATCGATTTCTTTTTTTTTTTTACATATGTTCCGTCATTGAATTGACTGAAGCAAACTTGTTTATTTAAACAAACAATTATTTAAATCATATTCCATTTAATTATGTTTCTGAAATTGTTAAAGTCTTTATATCAGAACATGAATAATATGATATTTCAATATTGAAACACAAAAGGATTTATTCTAATTTTCTCACCTTAAATGAAGCATGATTTTTTAAAAATGTCTTTAATATTACCTGTTCTTCATTTGCAGATATCAAATGCAGTGGAACACAGAAAAGAAAAGGTTTTTTCTTGCAAAGTGTGCGAATTCAGAGTTCATGTCAAATAGTTTAACCCAAGAAAGCAAATAACAGAATCTTGAAAAAACTGTACATCATCATTTTTAATAAACCCATATTTCATATTATACATTTAACTAGAAACAGCAAAGACTCTTATCAAGTGAATATTTCCAAAACTAAATGATGAAAAGAAGGCACAAGTCCCAAATCCTGAAAAGCAAGCAAATAAGATTTGGAATATTAGTGTTTCTAGAAAAAGATAAATGATAAATCATCATCATCATGTCGCACTGTTAGCACGGATATCCATGACAGTCTCTCTCCATCCGTCCCTATCGCTCATCATTCTCGGGAGGTCCTCTATGCAGCATCCAGTATCTGCACAGAGCTGATCAATGTACGTCTTTGCTGGTCGGCCCACGCTGGCGTGTCCATGTGCTGGCTTCCACTGGAGGACGTCGCTTATGAGTTCGTCCTTGCATGTCTTATCCGTCTTACTCGGATGGTTTGGGTGATATGTGGCAGGTGGCCGTACAGCTGCTTTCTCGTGGGGTGCTGTTTCCACGTCTTGTTCAGGATCACCTGCAGCATTCTTGTGCAGCTCTCATCTGGTTTATTCTCTTGTCACTTCGTTAGGGTCCAGGTGGTGCAGCCATACAGCAGCACTGATACGACAACGGCCTGGAAGAACTGTCTCTTTAACTTCTCTGTGAGATTGGATTTCCATATGACCGATAATTTATTTATAGCGGCCCATGCATTTCCTATGCTGTTTGCATTTCATATAACTCTACCTTGGGAAAGGTAGTTATTAAACCAACCAATGGATAGGATGTGATACAAGGTCACAAGTATGGAGCATCTAGCAAGTATCAAACTCTCTATACAATAGTAAAGTATCTGTGAGACTAGTTTGCTAACCATTAGAACCCGTTGAGACGTCATACCCTAGGAAAAGGTATGAATCCAACTATTCTCCCTCCAAATAAATATTAGAGCAGTGGGTTATTTAAACTTGGTATGGTAACCGGTCTGGGCGAAGGAAAACTCTGAATTTAATCCTCTTAAATTCCTCTTAAAATGTTGCATCCTGCTCATGAATGGATTGGTTAAACACACATAAACACACACATATATATATAACGGTACCTTGATTTATGAGTTTAATTCGTTCTGTTTGTAAAATCAGTTACCTCGTATATAAACTCAATTTTCTCCATTGAAATAAATTGAAATAGCACTAATTCGTTCCACCCTACTCGAGTGAATATATCAGTCATTAAACATCATTGAAAACAAACCTAGAAAAATCACACACAGAGATGCACTGGAAAGAAAACCTTTTCTTGTGAAGTGTATGGATCAGCATTTTAATGAATTAGCATTTTGGAAATCCACACTGGAACACTGGAGAATATTTTCACATAATTCTCTAAAAAGGCACATGGAAACATATACAGGACACAAACATTTCTCTTGTGAAATTTGTGGATCAGCATTTTCAAGTGATTCACTTTTTCAAAGCCACATGCATTCACACACTGAAGAGAAACCTTTTTCTTGTGGAGTTTATGGAACAGCATTTTTATTTAATCCACTTTCGAAAAGTCACATGCGAAAACATGCCGGTGAGAAACCATTTTTATGTGAATTTTGTGATTCAACATTTTCACAGAAGGGTCATTTGGAAAGACACTTGCGAACACACACTGGAGAGAAACCATTTTCTTGTGAAGTTTGTGGATCAGCATTTTCAGTTAATTCAAGTTTGAAAAAACACATGCGAACACACACTGGTGAGAAACCATTTTCTTGTGAAGTTTGTGGATCTGCATTTTCAGAGCGGAGTAGTTTGAAAAGACATATACAAACACACACTGGTGAGAAACCATTTTCTTGTAAAGTTTGTGGATCTGCATTTTCAGAAAATTCAAACTTGAAAATACACATGCGAATACACACTGGAGAGAAACCATTTTCTTGTGATGTTTGTGGTTTAAAATTTTCACAAAATTCAAATTTGAAAACCCATATACTATCGCACACTGGCAAGAAACCTTTTTCTTGTGAAGTTTGTGGATTAACATTTACATTTAATTATCTTTTGAAAATCCACATGCGGACACACACTGGCGAGAAACCATTTTCTTGTGAAGTTTGTGGATCAGCATTTTCAGTTAATTCAAGTTTGAAAAGCCATATGCGAACACACACTGGTGAGAAACCATTTTCTTGTAAAGTTTGTAAATCAGCATTTTCAGAGAGAGGCACTTTGAAAAGACATATGCAAAAACACACTGGTGAGAAACCATTTTCTTGTAAAGTTTGTGGATCTGCATTTTCAGAAAATTCAAACTTGAAAATACACATGGAAACACACACTGGAGAGAAATGATTCTGGAGTATTAAATGGAAATGGTATTCATTGGTGAGCATCCAGTACAACAATTTCAAGCCAAACCAGAAAGATCATTGTGGCTTACACTAGTAGAGATATACCTTGACTAATGAACTGAGACCAAAAAAGAGACAATTATCATTGAAACTTTAGAAAAAATTTTCTTGTATCATTCTTTCTCAATAATAATAATAATAATTCTTTGATTATGTTTTGCACTGTTTGTTCTTTTATATTATCTGCCATTAAAGTTAAATGACAAGATAAATGGGGGAGGAAATATAAAACTATAATAATGTTATAAAGTTGACTTGCAATATTAAATTAAATACTTAAGATTAATTAGGATGATTTATTAAAAGTTATAATCCTTTGTAAGGAAGTGTAAAACAAAACAAAAAACACAGATGATAATGATAATATTAAAAATCACACTTGGTGACCTACAATACCTGTACTGGGTTCCTTCAAAAGTTAGCTTAGGTGAATGACAAATTTACTAAACAAAGAAAATTGAAAAGGTCAGTTTTAAATTTTGATTTAGATAAATAAAAAAAAATTACTCATTCTGGATTATAAGTTCAATTCAGTGCTAACTTATGGAAGATTACAACTGAGTGTTTTGAACAACAAAAAAGATATTAAAAGGATATAAAATATAAACATGCAAGTAATTTTTCTGCATATAGTGTATTTAATGCTTTTTGCTATTGATTTCTAAGAAAAACCTTTTATGTGTTTGTAAAGTTTTCAATAACGTGTTTTGTTTTAAGTACGTAAAGTTGTCTACAAAAGTCGTAATGTTTGGCAAATTTAATGTTTAAAATGTACAAAAAATTAATTACATATATAATATTATTTTATTCTTTTACTGATATTCATTATGTTGCTATTTTTATACTAAAACAAAACTTAAGATTTAATAATAATTAATTAATATTTAATATTATTATTTAAATATTTGTGTAATTTTTGGTGTTAAAACATGCAGTTGATAAATTCAATAAAACTGCATGTTTTAACACAAAAATAACATAATTTGTATCCTTAGTAATTTCTAAATTCCTTAAATTCTATGCCAACACCAAACTTTTCCATTTTACTTTTCCGATCTATTTCAACACTCAGCCAAAGAAAGATATTAAGAAATAGAAAGAAAAAAAGAAAGAAAGAAAGAAAGAAGGAAAGAAAGAAGGAAAGAAAGGCAAAGATAGAGAGACAGCAAGTGAAGAACATTTTTGCAGGGTTGAACTTTAACTGTGTGCAACGAAGTTGCATTAGATAGGAACATTTAGTTCCATATAACTGTGCAAACAACTGATTATTAGAAAATATTAATAAAAATTCAATTGAAAATATAATTCCTATAGATTATTTATATTTTTTGCTTGAAGGCAATTACAATGCGTATATCGTATAAAATTCGATAATTAATGAAAATAATCATGACAAGCGAACTCAGCAAATATCGCCCCTACGTAGAACATCGTACAAATGTTTCAACTTCATTAAGTATCATCAGCGATGTATACTTACGGTTTCCCTCCGAGAGAAATCGAAATCGGGAACTCAGCACGCAGAGTCAGAGACTTTGCCACTGGGCCACTGATACGCAGCAAACGATACATGCGAAATAATCTTAATCTAATTCCTATAGAAAATAAAATTATAATCAAACATTTACAAATGAATCGACTTATGGTGTCCCGTCGTGGTGTAACGGTTTGCAAGCTAGTCTTGCAGATCTGTTACTACTGAAAAGTTCTATTGTCGTTAGATACCCCATACTTGCAAACTTGTATCAAATCTTACCCAGAGTCAACATTGTCAAGCTGAGTCAACATTGTTGCAATATTTCGGTTAGTGGTAGTTTGCGACGGGTTCTAATTGTGGTAGTAAGCGCTGTGGTTGGTAGTATTGTTTCTGTTGGTGCGCTGGCATGGCATGACTTACAAATGACACAAATGAGCAACTTAGTCTAATTCAGGAACTTATGCTTTAATAATATATTTAATAATAATTACACAATAATAAAAAATATTATAGAGTGGCTCAACAATCAAAGAAAAGTGTATATATATATATATATAATGACAAACTCATAAGCGACTTTCTCCTATGGACTACATATATATATATATATATATATATATATATATATATCTTTGAAAGGAATGAAAAACTCAACACCGTTATTCCATAATAAATTTTTTTCGACCAAAATTGGGGCCTTTATAAATCTATGTTGATTTAACAAAGCTCCTCAAATCAAGTCTCATCAGATGGATAATCATCAATAATTTGAATTACATAACAGAAATATTTTCCTCAATGTAGAATATTCTTCCTCCTCAAAAAATGTTTTTCTTTACAAAATGTATACATTAAAAGAATGTCACTATGGCGACAGGAAGTCAAATGGGAAAAAAGAATATTTTTCAGGGCCAAGTTTTTTTAGGGGATAGTAGTCAGTCAAATTAACAACTATGAACATTTTTTTGATTTTTGATTGACCAACTTTTTTTTTGGGGGGGGGGGTCTTTTCTACAGCTCTCTGATGGTTACACTCTGAGGCCATTGGTCCAGCATTTATATTAGCTGGCCAATCAGAGCCATATGTTCAGAGGTATGGACCCCCATAAAAATGTCATCTTTTATATATTTATATATATATATATATATATATATATTTATATTATATAGTGTATCATAGAAATATATATCTTATTATAATGGAGATTGTTTGTCTGTCTGTAACCGAAACTATATCACTACTCAAGTCACAATTCCCTTAGTTATTGACGTCACATTGACCATGAATTTATCTTTTATTTAAACCTCAATTATTGATAAAATTGTTTTACATTATTAATACTGTTAACCATATCTACATACCCTAAACAAAATAAACTTTGAAGTAAGTCAACATATCCTAAAATGCTTATAATTTTCTGCCTACATTACTTCCATTATTCCCCCTCCCCTTATCACAACTTGTGCTCCCCCCTCCAAAAAAATCACTACCGCTTTGTTCAAACTACTACCATTCCAAAAACCTCCCACTACCAATTGATATTACCTCCCACTAATTCCTTGCTACTACTCGTTCGATTTTGTAGCATATTTTTATTTTATTTCTTTCTTTTTCTTAGATAAAATTTAAAATACTAATTTTTACAATGTTATTTCTTGGCACAGTAGAATCTTCATATGACTTATCACAAATGAATATTTTACGAAATCACTGCATGCCGACTGCGTGGAAAAGGGTTGGACATGCCATGTTATTCATATTGAGGTTGGGTGTCGTGGATTTCTAGGACACTCAGTCATTTCGTTTCTGTCAAAAATAGGAATTACTGGCCGCTGTTTGAAAATCGCCTCACATTGTCTTCAAACCACGGTGCAAAATGCATATAGCTGGATCTGGTCGAGGTTTAAAAGTCTTCAGCACAAATGATACGCGCACGAAATCATCATTCCCGTGTTGTTACGTAACATCTGCAATCGCGTAATCAACTCAACGGCCGAAAAACAAACGCGTTTTTGAATAACAAACTGCACTGATAACAAAACATCTCCAATGAACGGATCATATTATCTCTTCTCTGTAGAATTACATTTTTTTTAATACCCTGTCCGGTGGCGAAAGCTACTTGGTAGCGCTAGGAAGTGGCAGTCCTGCCTTAGCTACCGAAACTCTGTTATCACTCCTAGTTGGCAGCTGATGAGGACAGGGTATCGCACGTGCTATCACACGTATGACGAAAAAAATTCAGTCTCATCAATAGGACAGCAGAGTTTGATCAGCAATCGTAACTAACCAGAGATTTTTCCGTAACAATAAACAACATCCGTGTATAATCCTCTAATCAACAGAGTACAAAAATAGGAAAATTACTTTATATTCCTCAGAAAAAATAACTTTGAGCCAAACTTGGTAAAAAAACCCATCTGAACTTTTGGAGATTGTCAATGTAAAAATTAATTACTAATACTGATAAAAAATTTGTACTCGAGTATAATCGAGGAGGTGTGGGTGGTGCAATGGTACAGAAAACCAGGGTTCAAATTCCAGCCAAGGTTGGTTGCAGTGATGTGATGGTCAGCAAGCCAGACTGACCAAACATTACCATGTGTTTATACTTCCGGCTTAGTGTCACAATTAATCCAAAGCTTAACATTGTTGCATACTGGCGTTTTCACCGTATCAAATCTATATAACGTTATATACCCTTTTTACTTCTTACTCTGGTCGTCTTTTCTTCTGGCCGGCTTTGGTTCTATCTTCTATCTTGGTCTGGTCTCTTCTAAAGGTCTGGTCTTTCTATTGAGGACTTCGGGTCTGGTTTCTGTTGGGGATCACTCCTTATCAGAAGCCCTGTGTCATTGTTAGTTTTTAGGTAATAAACACAAGACTTCGATTTACGTTGATGTTACTTTATTTGTAAATCCCCAAACCAGACAATCTGCGCAGTGAGACTTACATGTTTCTAGCTCGGCTTCTAACTTCTAACTGCTTTAAACTTACTATATCCTTAAACCGGAAGAGGGCCTTTTATGGGGGTTCCGGTTCTCACGATCCATTCCCGCAAGGCAAGGTGAGATTGAGGTCAAGCGCCGTCACTCACCCTCAAGGCCATCAGTAGCACTAATCGCTATTATGATTTCTACAATACCTTATAAAAGCATTAGGGATCCAATAATTATGTAACAACATGTGTGGCCAGTGATTCGTGTGGTGTAATGATTAGCAAGGCAGACTATAATTCCAGCCTTGTGCCACAATGAAGTAAAGCTTAGTAAATAACTATTCCCGCATGTGTCGGACGAAACTATGTTTAACAGAAATATTAGGGAGAAATAATTGTTCTGTCGTAAAGGAAAGGAGACAAGGCAATTATAATGTATGTAAATGGGTTAACAATTTATTGGTGCAATATATGAAATGTAAGTTAAGTGTACAAAGTGTTTGTGTAAGAGCTTGTAAAGTTCAAAGTAAAGGTTGCCAAACACATACGCTCGGCGGGAAATATATAATCTATGAGACAAGGTTACTTAGCTCATGGTGTAATGTTTCAGTAATTGTATTAGATAATGTATGAGACAAGGTTACTTAGCTCATGGTGTAATGTTTCAGTAATTGTTTCTGTAGTTGTTCTTGATGGTCGCTGCTACTGTGTTCTCTCCCTGTTGAGTTCCCTGTGTTGCCTCTCACGGATGCTTGTCTGTTTGTTGTCTGGTCTTATCCCTGTGGGTGCCATAGACTGATAATGCTGACCTTAATTCGACCACTGCTAAAACGGTCCCGACCACAGTGCCTGCGGATTCTGTTCTGAAGATTTAGGGATCTGTCTCTGCCCCCTATTTGTCCGGACTTCCAGTTGAGGGGCAGATAACCCAAATTTTTTATATGTTTTGTGTACATTTTTGAGTGAATGTGTATGTTGGTTTTAACTATCATTTTGTTCAAAATCATTGTTGAGTCATTAAACATCTATGTACAAATCTATTGTGTTTAAGAATTTCTCTATTCTATGCATTGAAAACACAATATTCAACAAACCTGATATCGCTTGAAGATACTTCGTAAAGAATAAAATGTTAAAACAGGGACAAAATACATTTTCTTGTGACCAAATGTAGAGGGAGGGCAGCTCATTGAATATGTTATGACTTCCGTTAAAAACCTCTTCCCTAGAACTAAAATAATATTCTTGTGTACTGACCCCTGCCCATATTAACGCCCAAGTAAAAATAATTTCCAATGCACTTTTATTGTAAAAACCATTCTTATCATATATATATATATATATATATATATATATATATATGAGTAAACTCTTATAATTACATCATATAAGAAAATGTGTAGATTTTTAAAACAATGATTAATGTAAATTTATGCTTGAAATAAAACTATCAGATTGTTTTGGTCTCAGTTAAATCTTGTAATTTTTAATTGTTAATTTGTATCCTTTTTTCTTTTGTTTTTCATCATTTTACATTAAGCAAAGTGAAAAAGCTGCTAAGAAGGAAAATATTGGACAAGACAGAGAACAGCACAAGAATAGAGATGATTATTGATGTTGCATTTGACATTTTGGACCATATGACCTTAAGGCACCCCTTTCGCGATGTCAATTCGTGGGGACATTTTTTCCAATAGCACCGTCAAAATCCGGTTAATTAACAGACAATTTTCAGAGTTTTTTTTTTAAATCATAAAACTAACTCCTAACCCTAACCCCTAACGCTAACAAAGAACCTGTTTTTTACAGTGTAAATGAGACAAGTGTCCCCACGAGTCAAAATTGTAAAAGGGGTGCCTTCAGGTCATATGGTACGACATTTTGTAGGTTATAAACATCAGGAAAACATGAGGGTGGGAAAACATTCCAGAGGCAATGTGTACAGGGGAAGAAAATATCATGATAGAAATTATTATTTCATTTAGGAATATTAATTGTCTAAGATGAGATCAAGTAGCTAATCTAGTGTTATTATTTCATTTAGGAATATTAATTGTGTAAGATGAGATCAAGTAGCTAATCTAGTGTTATTATTTCATTTAGGAATTTTAATCGTCTAAGATGAGATCAAGTAGCTAATCTAGTGTTATTATTTCATTTAGGAATTTTAATCGTCTAAGATGAGATCGAGTAGCTAATCTAGTGTTATTATTTCATTTAGGAATTTTAATTGTCTAAGATGAGATCAAGTAGCTAATATAGTGTTATTATTTCATTTAGGAATATTAATTGTCTAAGATGAGATCAAGTAGCTAATCTAGTGTTATTATTTCATTTAGGAATTTTAATCGTCTAAGATGAGATCAAGTAGCTAATCTAGTGTTATTATTTCATTTAGGAATTTTAATTGTCTAAGATGAGATCAAGTAGCTAATATAGTGTTATTATTTCATTTAGGAATATTAATTGTCTAAGATGAGATCAAGTAGCTAATCTAGTGTTATTATTTCATTTAGGAATTTTAATTGTCTAAGATGAGATCAAGTAGCAAATCTAGTGTTATTATTTCATTTAGGAATATTAAGTGTCTAAGATGAGATCAAGTAGCTAATCTAGTGTTATTATTTCATTTAGGAATTTTAATTGTGTAAGATGAGATCAAGTAGCTAATCTAGTGTTATTATTTCATTTAGGAATTTTAATTGTCTAAGATGAGATCAAGTAGCTAATCTAGTGGAATTTTAATCGTCTAAGATGAGATCGAGTAGCTAATCTAGTGTTATTATTTCATTTAGGAATTTTAATTGTCTAAGATGAGATCAAGTAGCAAATCTAGTGTTATTATTTCATTTAGGAATATTAAGTGTCTAAGATGAGATCAAGTAGCTAATCTAGTGTTATTATTTCATTTAGGAATTTTAATTGTGTAAGATGAGATCAAGTAGCTAATCTAGTGTTATTATTTCATTTAGGAATTTTAATTGTCTAAGATGAGATCAAGTAGCTAATCTAGTGTTATTATTTCATTTAGGAATTTTAATTGTCTAAGATGAGATCAAGTAGCTAATCTAGTGTTATTATTTCATTTAGGAATTTTAATCCTCTAAGATGAGATCGAGTAGCTAATCTAGTGTTATTATTTCATTTAGGAATTTTAATTGTCTAAGATGAGATCAAGTAGCTAATCTAGTGTTATTATTTTATTTAGGAATTTTAATTGTCTAAGATGAGATATAGTAGCTAATCTAGTGTTATTATTTTATTTAGGAATTTTAATTGTCTAAGATGAGATATAGTAGCTAATCTAGTGTTATTATTTCATTTAGGAATTTGAATTGTCTAAGATGAGATCAAGTAGCTAATCTAGTGTTATTATTTTATTTAGGAATTTTAATTGTCTAAGATGAGATCAAGTAGCTAATCTAGTGTTATTATTTCATTTAGGAATATTAATTATGTAGCGTAATTAGTAGAATTCGAAAATAATAATAAAGCGGTGTTCGGACTGCTAGAGAAAGAGGGAAAAGGAGGTGGGAGCAGGCAAAAGTTGAAGTTTGGAGGAGTAGACACTCATCGGGGTTCCAGTAACTTGACCGATGAATGACCCCGGAAGGGGAATTGAAAGCTAAAACCGAATTTTCAGGGTGTTAACCAGAAGCAGACATAACGTAGTGACGAGTAAGGGGTGAGAAGAAAATCATTCTCTTTTGCCTTTCAGTGATAGCAGGGTTCAGACGGGGCTCCTGGTCCCTTGTGTGGGACAGCGATATTGAAGTTGATACCATGTTAGAAGGTAGAATAATTTAACCATATCCTCTCTCTCTTTCTCTCTCTTTTTCCTTCTCTCCGAAACAGAGCCCACAACACGAGCCTGAAAATAAATACTAAGCCCCTTGTGACTATACAACTGCATGTGTGTTGTTCCTTAAACCTAACGGCTACTAATGACGACTGCTGCTGGGACTTAGGATAGACAACAGAACCAATAATATTGGTGATTATTCTTTGGATTTATCTAGAATTTTAGGATAGACAACAGAACCAATAATATTGATGATTATTCTTTGGATTTATCTAGAATCTTAGGATAGACAACAGAACCAATAATATTGATGATTATTCTTTGGATTTATCTAGAATCTTAGGATAGACAACAGAACCAATAATATTGATGATTATTCTTTAGATTTATCTAGAATCTTAGGATAGACAACAGAACCAATAATACTGATGATTATTCTTTGGATTTATCTAGAATCTTAGGATAGACAACAGAACCAATAATATTGATGATTATTCTTTGGATTTATCTAGAATCTTAGGATAGACAACAGAACCAATAATATTGATGATTATTCTTTAGATTTATCTAGAATCTTAGGATAGACAACAGAACCAATAATATTGATGATTATTCTTTGGATTTATCTAGAATCTTAGGATAGACAACAGAACCAATAATATTGATGATTATTCTTTGGATTTATCTAGAATCTTAGGATAGACAACAGAACCAATAATATTGATGATTATTCTTTGGATTTATCTAGAATCTTAGGATGGACAAAAGAACCAATAATATTGATGATTATTCTTTAGATTTATCTAGAATCTTAGGATAGACAACAGAACCAATAATATTGATGATTATTCTTTGGATTTATCTAGAATCTTAGGATAGACAACAGAACCAATAATATTGATGATTATTCTTTGGATTTATCTAGAATCTTAGGATAGACAACAGAACCAATAATATTGATGATTATTCTTTGGATTTATCTAGAATCTTAGGATAGACAAAAGAACCAATAATATTGATGATTATTCTTTGGATTTTATCTAGAATCTTAGGATATACAACAGAACCAATAATATGGATGATTATTCTTTAGATTTATATAGAATCTTAGGATAGACAACAGAACCAATAATATTGAGGATTATTCTTTAGATTTTATCTAGAATCTTAGGATAGACAACAGAACAAATAATATTGATGATTATTCTTTGGATTTATCTAGAATCTTAGGATATACAACAGAACCAATAATATTGATGATTATTCTTTGGATTTATCTAGAATCTTAGGATAGACAACAGAACCAATAATATTGAGGATTATTCTTTGGATTTTATCTAGAATCTTAGGATATACAACAGAACTAATAATATTGAGGATTATTCTTTGGATTTTATCTAGAATCTTAGGATAGACAACAGAACCAATAATATTGAGGATTATTCTTTGGATTTATCTAGAATCTTAGGATATACAACAGAACCAATAATATTGATGATTATTCTTTGGATTTATCTAGAATCTTAGGATAGACAACAGAACCAATAATATTGATGATTATTCTTTTGATTTAACTAGAATCTTACGATATACAACAGAACCAATAATATTGATGATTATTCTTTGGATTTATCTAGAATCTGAGGATAGACAACAGAACCAATAATATTGATGATTATTCTTTGGATTTTATCTAGAATCTTAGGATAGACAACAGAACCAATAATATTGAGGATTATTCTTTGGATTTTATCTAGAATCTTAGGATAGACAACAGAACCAATAATATGATGATTATTCTTTGGATTTATCTAGAATCTTAGGATAGACAACAGAACCAATAATATTGATTATTCTTTGGATTTATCTAGAATTTTAGGATAGACAACAGAACCAATAATATTGATGATTATTCTTTGGATTTATCTAGAATCTTAGGATAGACAACAGAACCAATAATATTGATGATTATTCTTTGGATTTATCTAGAATCTTAGGATAGACAACAGAACCAATAATATGATGATTATTCTTTGATTTATCTAGAATCTTAGGATAGACAACAGAACCAATAATATTGATGATTATTCTTTGGATTTATCTAGAATCTTAGGATAGACAACAGAACCAATAATATTGATGATTATTCTTTGGATTTATCTAGAATCTTAGGATAGACAACAGAACCAATAATATTGATGATTATTCTTTAATTTATCTAGAATCTTAGGATAGACAACAGAACCAATAATATTGATGATTATTCTTTGGATTTATCTAGAATCTTAGGATAGACAACAGAACCAATAATATTGATGATTATTCTTTGGATTTATCTAGAATCTTAGGATAGACAACAGAACCAATAATATTGATGATTATTCTTTGGATTTATCTAGAATCTTAGGAAGAAACAGGAACCAATATATATTGATGATTATTCTTTGGATTTATCTAGAATCTTAGGATTATTCTTTGGATTTATCTAGAATCTTAGGTATATGACAACAGAACCAATAATATTGATGATTATTCTTTGGATTTATCTAGAATCTTAGGATAGACAACAGAACCAATAATATTGATGATTATTCTTTGGATTTATCTAGAATCTTAGGATAGACAAAAGAACAATAATATTGATGATTATTCTTTGGATTTTATCTAGAATCTTAGGATAGACAACAGAACCAATAATATGGATGATTATTCTTTGATTTATTAGAATCTTAGGATAGACAACAGAACCAATAATATTGATGATTATTCTTTGATTTATCTAGAATCTTAGGATAGACAACAGAACAAATAATATTGATGATTATTCTTTGGATTTATCTAGAATCTTAGGATAGACAACAGAACCAATAATATTGATGATTATTCTTTGATTTATCTAGAATCTTAGGATAGACAACAGAACCAATAATATGATGATTATTCTTTTGGATTTATCTAGAATCTTAGGATAGACAACAGAACCAATAATATTGATGATTATTCTTTGATTTATCTAGAATCTTAGGATAGACAACAAACCAATAATATTGATGATTATTCTTTGGATTTATCTAGAATCTTAGGATAGACAACAGAACCATAATATTGATGATTATTCTTTGATTTATCTAGAATCTTAGGATAGACAACAGAACCAATAATATTGATGATTATTCTTTGGATTTATCTAGAATCTTAGATAGACAACAGAACCATAATATTGATGATTATTCTTTGGATTTATCTAGAATCTTAGGATAGACAAAAGAACCAATAATATTGATGATTATTCTTTGGATTTTATCTAGAATCTTAGGATATACAACAGAACCAATAATATGGATGATTATTCTTTAGATTATATAGAATCTTAGGATAGACAACAGAACCAATAATATTGAGGATTATTCTTTAGATTTTATCTAGAATCTTAGGATAGCACAACAGAACAAATAATATTGATGATTATTCTTTGGATTTATCTAGAATCTTAGGATATACAACAGAACCAATAATATTGATGATTATTCTTTGGATTTATCTAGAATCTTAGGATAGACAACAGAACCAATAATATTGAGGATTATTCTTTGGATTTTATCTAGAATCTTAGGATATACACCAGAACCAATAATATTGAGGATTATTCTTTGGATTTTATCTAGAATCTTAGGATAGACAACAGAACCAATAATATTGAGGATTATTCTTTGGATTTATCTAGAATCTTAGGATAACAACAGAACCAATAATATTGATGATTATTCTTTGGATTTATCTAGAATCTTAGGATAGACAACAGAACCAATAATATTGGATTATTCTTTGGATTTAACTAGAATCTTACGATATACAACAGAACCAATAATATTGATGATTATTCTTTGGATTTATCTAGAATCTGAGGATAGACAACAGAACAATAATATTGATGATTATTCTTTGGATTTTATCTAGAATCTAGGATAGACAACAGAACCAATAATATTGAGGATTATTCTTTGATTTTATCTAGAATCTTAGGATAGACAACAGAACAATAATACTGATGATTATTCTTTGGATTTATCTAGAATCTTAAGGATAGACAACAGAACCAATAATATTGATGATATTCTTTGGATTTATCTAGAATCTTAGGAAGACAACAGAACCAATAATATTGATGATTATTCTTTGGATTTATCTAGAATCTTAGGATAGACAACAGAACCAATAATATTGATGATTATTCTTTGGATTTCTAGAATCTTAGGATAGACAACAGAACCAATAATATTGATGTTATTCTTTGGATTTATCTAGAATCTTAGGATAGACAACAGAACCAATAATATGAGGATTATTCTTTGGATTTATCTAGAATCTTAGGATAGACAACAGAACAAATAATATTGATGATTATTCTTTGGATTTATCTAGAATCTTAGGATAACAACAGAACCAATAATATTGATGATTATTCTTTGGATTTATCTAGAATCTTAGGATAGACAACAGAACCAATAATATGGATGATTATTCTTTGGATTTTATCTAGAATCTTAGGATAACAACAGAACCAATAATATTGAGATTATTCTTTGGATTTATCTAGAATCTTAGGATAGACAACAGAACCAATAATATTGAGTTATTCTTTTTGATTTATCTAGAATCTTAGATAACAACAGAACCAATAATATTGATGATTATTCTTTGGATTTATCTAGAATCTTAGGATAGACAACAGAACCATAATATTGGGCTGCAGTGCANAGGAGATCCATATATTTTGATGATTATTCTTTAGGATTTATCTTAGAATCTTAGGATAGACAACAGAACCATATAATATTGATGATTATTCTTTGGATTTATCTAGAATCTTAGGATAGACAACAGAACCAATAATATTGATGATTATTCTTGGATTTATATCTAGAATCTTAGGATAGACAACAGAACCAATAATATTGATGATTATTCTTTGGATTTTATCTAGAATCTTAGGATAGACAACAGAACAAATAATATGATGATTATTCTTTGGATTTATCTAGAATCTTAGGATAGACAACAGAACCAATAATATTGAGGATTATTCTTTGATTTATCTAGAATCTTAGGATAGACAACAGAACCAATAATATTATGATTATTCTTTGGATTTACTAGAATCTTAGGATAGACAACAGAACCAATAATATTGATGATATTCTTTGGATTTATCTAGAATCTTAGGATACAAACAGAACCAATAATATGGATTATTCTTTGGATTTATCTAAATCTTAGGATAGACAACAGATAATATTGATCTTTGGATTTTATCTAGAATCTTAGATATACAACAGAACCAATAATATGGATGATTATTCTTTAGATTTATATAGAATCTTAGGATAGACAACAGAACCAATAATATTGATGATTATTCTTTGGATTTTATCTAGAATCTTAGGATAGACAACAGAACAATAATATTGATGATTATTCTTTGGATTTATCTAGAATCTTAGGATAGACAACAGAACCAATAATATTGATGATTATTTTTGGATTTATCTAGAATCTTAGGATATACAACAGAACCAATAATATTGATGATTATTCTTTGGATTTATCTAGAATCTTAGGATAGACAACAGAACCAATAATATTGATGATTATTCTTTGGATTTATCTAGAATCTTAGGATAGACAACAGAACCAATAATATTGATGATTATTCTTTGGATTTATCTAGAATCTTAGGATAGACACAGAACCAATAATATTGATGATTTTCTTTGGATTTATCTAGAATCTTAGGATAGACAACAGAACCAATAATATTGATGATTATTCTTTGGATTTATCTAGAATCTTAGGATAGACAACAGAACAAATAATATTGATGATTATTCTTTGGATTTATCTAGAATCTTAGGATAGACAACAGAACCAATAATATGATGATTATTCTTTGGATTTATCTAGAATCTTAGGATAGACAACAGAACCAATAATATTGATGATTATTCTTTGGATTTATCTAGAATCTTAGGATAGACAACAGAACCAATAATATTGATGATTATTCTTTGGATTTATCTAGAATCTTAGGATAGACAACAGAACCAATAATATTGATGATTATTCTTTGGATTTATCTAGAATCTTAGGATATACAACAGAACCAATAATATGGATGATTATTCTTTAGATTTATATAGAATCTTAGGATAGACAACAGAACCAATAATATTGAGGATTATTCTTTGGATTTTATCTAGAATCTTAGGATAGACAACAGAACAATAATATTGATGATTATTCTTTGGATTTATCTAGAATCTTAGGATAGACAACAGAACCAATAATATTGAGGATTATTCTTTGATTTATCTAGAATCTTAGGATAGACAACAGAACCAATAATATTAATGATTATTCTTTGGATTTATCTAGAATCTTAGGATAGACAACAGAACCAATAATATTGATGATTATTCTTTGGATTTATCTAGAATCTTAGGATATACAACAGAACCAATAATATTGATGATTATTCTTTGGATTTATCTAGAATCTTAGGATAGACAACAGAACAATAATATTGATGATTATTCTTTGGATTTTATCTAGAATCTTAGGATATACAACAGAACCAATAATATGGATGATTATTCTTTAGATTCATATAGAATCTTAGGATAGACAACAGAACCAATAATATTGAGGATTATTCTTTGGATTTTATCTAGAATCTTAGGATAGACAACAGAACAAATAATATTGATGATTATTCTTTGGATTTATCTAGAATCTTAGGATAGACAACAGAACCAATAATATTGAGGATTATTCTTTGGATTTATCTAGAATCTTAGGATATACAACAGAACCAATAATATTGATGACTATTCTTTGGATTTATCTAGAATCTTAGGATAGACAACAGAACCAATAATATTGATGATTATTCTTTGGATTTAACTAGAATCTTACGATATACAACAGAACCAATAATATTGATGATTATTCTTTGGATTTAACTAGAATCTTACGATATACAACAGAACCAATAATATTGATGATTATTCTTTGGATTTATCTAGAATCTTAGGATAGACAACAGAACCAATAATATTGATGATTATTCTTTGGATATATCTAGAATCTTAGGATAGACAACAGAACAAATAATATTGATGATTATTCTTTGGATTTTATCTAGAATCTTAGGATAGACAACAGAACCAATAATATTGATGATTATTCTTTGGATATATCTAGAATCTTAGGATAGACAACAGAACCAATAATATTGATGATTATTCTTTGGATTTATCTAGAATCTTAGGATAGACAACAGAACCAATAATATTGATGATTATTCTTTGGATTTTATCTAGAATCTTAGGATAGACAACAGAACCAATAATATTGATGATTATTCTTTGGATTTTATCTAGAATCTTAGGATATACAACAGAACCAATAATATGGATGATTATTCTTTAGATTTATATAGAATCTTAGGATAGACAACAGAACCAATGATATTGAGGATTATTCTTTGGATTTTATCTAGAATCTTAGGATAGACAACAGAACAAATAATATTGATGATTATTCTTTGGATTTTATCTAGAATCTTAGGATAGAGAACAGAACAAATAATATTGATGATTATTCTTTGGATTTATCTAGAATCTTAGGATAGACAATAGAACAAATAATATTGATAATTATTCTTTGGATTTTATCTAGAATCTTAGTATAGACAACAGAACCAATAATATTGATGATTATTCTTTGGATTTTATCTAGAATCTTAGGATAGACAATAGAACAGATAATATTGAGGATTATTCTTTGGATTTATCTAGAATCTTAGGATAGACAACAGAACCAATAATATTGATGATTATTCTTTGGATTTTATCTAGAATCTTAGGATAGACAACAGAACCAATAATATTGATGATTATTCTTTGGATATATCTAGAATCTTAGGATAGACAACAGAACAAATAATATTGATGATTATTCTTTGGATTTTATCTAGAATCTTAGGATAGACAACAGAACCAATAATATTGATGATTATTCTTTGGATTTATCTAAAATCTTAGGATAGACCACAGAACCAATAATATTGATGATTATTCTTTTTCCATTATACTATATATATATATATATATATAATATATATATATTGTGTGTGTGTGTGTGTGTGTGTGTGTGTATTAAAAAATGAACATTAGTTTTCTAAAATTTTAATTTGGTTAAAGTAAATTACTGTATATTTTTCTTATATACATAGAAATATAGGAGGTGCTTGTGGTGTAACAGATATCATATAAGGAAATGGACACAGCAACCCGAATTCAAATCCTGGATGAGACTTTTTACATTTCACATTTCACATAGTGCTAATACTCTTGGGAAAAGGTACAAATCCACTGCTTTCAAATCAAAATACACCTTTCATAGTGCAATGATGTGATAATGATTGAAGCCAATATAAGTATAGGGTATACAGCGGAAGCAGCTGCAGACCTGATGTGGCAATAATACTAAATACAAAATTTTGTTTTTCTATTCCTGATTGGCTACTTAAGATATCCCATCATCTTTATCTTCCAGTGGATTCATTATGATTTATACATACGGCTTTCAAATTTTAATACACCTTACATAGACAATTCAAGTGAAAATTAATTTTACAAGGTGTCTATTTCTAACAAATGGATTTATAGTATAAATTTTATAAATTTTATACAATTGCATTTTAACGCTTCACAATGATTTTTACTATAAAAATGCATTGGACAATGATTTTTACTATGAAAATGCATTGGATAATGATTGGATAATGATTTTTACTATGAAAATGCATTAGACAATGATTTTTATCATAAAAATGCATTGGACAATGATTTTTACTTTAAAAATGCATTGGACAATGATTTTTACTATAAAAATGCATTTGACAATGATTTTTATTATAAAAATGCATTGAACAATGATTTTTTCACACATGTAAGAGTTTAAGTTAAAAGCGTGGTAAGAGTAACCCGAAGCCAAACTTTTTAAGACCTTATTTTTCTGATGCAGGTATCTGTTATAGGTAATATAACCTATTGACATAAATGGAATGCACCAACGGCTACTATAAGTAATAGGAACAATTATGGCTTCAGACGAAGCAAATGCGAGTCACCTCATAACTGTATTGGTCGGACACAATCTCCACTTTCTCTGCTGTAAATTTCTACTCCTTTTGTTCAATATATTTGTATACATTGTTTCCAGTCATTTGTATTATTTTTTACCCTTAAAACCCCACAACAATGCAATAAAAATGCATTACTAATGAGTTTTATCATAAAAATGCACTGGAAATGATTTTTACTATAAAAATACATTGGAAATGATTGTTATTATAAAAATGCATTGGAAATGATTTTTACTATAAGAATGCATTGGACAATGATTTTTTAATATAAAAATGCATTGGACAATGATTTTTAATATAAAAATGCATTGGAATTGATTTTTACTATAAAAATGCATGGGAAATTATTTTTATTATAAAAATGCATTGGAAATGCATTGGAAATTTGGAAATGATTTTTACTGCATTGGACAATAATTTTTACAATGAAAATGCATTGCAAATGATTTTTAATATAAAAATGCATTTTTTTTACTCCAAAAATGCATTGGACAATGATTTTTATCATAAAAATGCATTGGAAATTATTTTTACTATAAAAAGGCATTGGACAATGATTTTTATTATAAAAATGCATTGGAAATGATTTTTACTATAAAAATGCATTGGAAATGATTTTTATTATAAAAATGCATTGGAAATGATTTTTACTATAAAAATGCATTAGACAATAATTTTTACAATGAAAATGCATTGCAAATGATTCTTACTATAAAAAGGCATTAAAAATTATTTTTACTATAAAAATGTATTGGAAATGATTTTTACAATAAAAATAGATTGGGGAATGAGAAAAGTTTTGGTAAATGGGTCAAAGCCTGGTTTGCTTACCAAAAGTTTTCTTATTGCCCAATTATTTCTACATCGGAAAAATAAGGTCTAAAAAGTTCAGCGTCGGGTTACCCATACTGCGCTTTTAACCAAACTATACGAATGTGTATTTGTGTGTTTTTGTGTTTATTTAAATTGTCTTGAATTTTTTCACGTGTTTCAGTGTCTGACATTAAAGCATGACATTTAGTGAAGCAGCATTTTGACATTTTTATTTAATTTATTTATTCATTTATTTCAATGTTATTTAATTTCGCCATTTTTCATCAATTCTTCTCAAACCTTAAAGCATTTGCTCTAGTGTCTTCTTGTCCCATCTACGGAGTGTTAGTGGGTGTGAGGAGGGGGTATCTGACTGCTGGATTTTTAGTAATAAAACTATTACATGCTGTGAGCTCTCCCACTCCCCTTAACTGACATATACAGGGGAATAAGAGAGTCATGTATAATGTTAGACAGGGATTGGTCTGTTGTTGACTTAATTGCTAATTACACCTAATCAAAACCAATTAAACTGATTTTTTTTCAAACAATGAGTAGTCTTAAAACCAAGGAATATCTAAGTATGAATATTGTGTCCATAACATAAATAAAAAAAAAATCCTTTAGAGATTGAAAGCTCAAAATCTCAGCTTTAGTATAATAATATATATATATATATATATATATATAATCAATAATAATGATATTATGGATATTATAATCTTATAACTATGTTTCATGCTTACGCAATCTGCAGATTTTTTTTTACTCATCTGAAGATTGTGTAAGCATGAAACTTATAGTTATGAGTTTATAATATCCATAATATTATAATTATTGATTGTAAATCTGCTCTGCTTCATTAGCATTGAGAAGCTTTTTATGCCAATACTTTTCTCATTTATTCTCTATTCGTTCTATATATATATATATATATATATATATATATATATATAGAATGTCATGACTTGCAGGTGAGAGGGAGTTGAATTTTTTTTTTTTTTAAAGATACAACGGAACCTCAGGGACAATAAAATAATGATAATTTGGTGACCCATCTACAGCATACAGAGTGGAAACCAACCTATCAAAAAATATTCATACAAAAATACTAAATACCCCATCCCGAACTAGCAATCATCAGGAATCACAAACAACACAACAGAAAATAAAACAACCAAATCTGGCCGGATAATAAAGCCACCGGCAAGATGCTGTGAATGAAACAAAAAACTTTTTTTTTTTCTCATTTTGTGAACTTTGTATCAAAAAGAAAATCTCTTCATGGACACACACACAAACACAAAAAAAAAGAAAAAAAAAAAAGAAAAAAAAAAAAGAAAAAGAGAACATTTCTTTTAATTTTTATGTTACCTATATATAAATATGCAAAAAAAAAAAAAAGAAAAAAAAAAAAGGAAAAATCTGTGATCACAACTGAACATTTATATTTTTGATTTATTGTGTTATATGCAACTTAAATAAAATTAAAATAAAACTTGTAAGGAGAAAAATTATTTTGTAAAAAGTAAAACAATGTTTGGCCTTGACTCGTGGAAGTTGGAAAAACCCCAAATGGAAAGATACAAGCTAGGCTGGCACAAGACCATTTAGACACGTAGGCAATAGTATCGAGTGGCTGGCCAATCAGAGACGTATGTTGGGGGTGGGGAGGTCTGGATCCCATAAATAACAGACCGTCAGAAGTCAGAAAGAAGTGAGAGACGAATAGAAGAGAGACCGGGGACAGACCGAGGAAGACGGAAGAAGAGAAGAGAGCTCGCCACAGCTCGGGGCCTTGATACAACTTTACCGATACAAGGGATGTGATGTTTCTGTAGTGAACCCTTAAGAGTTACTGCCCTTTGTCTATGCAGACAGCTTAACACAATAAAAATGGCTACTTAAACCCTTCACACGTCGTCCGAGTTATACTCCATTTAATTCAGATATACTGACATTTCCTATAAGGCAAACACTAGAATAGGATAACCATGCATGTGAATGAGAGAAAAGGAGGGGTCATGAGAATATGACCAGAGAAATCATGAAAACTGAATCGACTACAGTGAAAACACGCCGGTTATTGTTCTGTATTGTAAGTGTTGTAATATAAGGTGTGCGTCAAAAGTCCACTTCTACTTATAGACTCGTCGAGTGTCACGTGATCAACCCATTGGCCAGTCACTGACAGCGCTCTGCTGCTGATACTATTATTTATACTGATGTTCTGAGAACACCGAGGCACTGCACTTTGGACACTCGTGGAGTACGGACCTCATGGGATTATTTCACTGGACCTCATAGGACTTATTCACTCACCAAAGGATTCTGTATTGTGGGACTTACTTACTTTAAGTTCTTTACAACTGGCCAAGAATGGCGGTCAGAAACTCAACAGTAAGATGAAATTGCAATGAGCATCACTTCTTTCTCTATTTCACACACTCGTACAAACATATAAAAAATATGGATTATTTAAAATTGCCACTTTTATATTTTATATGTTTGACAAGACAGGCCTTTTTTTACCAACTACTAGTAGCATGTAAACTAGTACTACCTATTCCATGGGCAGGTTGTCGGTGACTAAACTGGCACCTCCATCAGACACGGCTCGGCTTGTCTAGTGAAGTGGGTGGGTGGAAACTCAGCATGACAAAAACAAAAGCTGTCAAAGGGCGGATGAGTTCTAGGGGAGCCAACTGGCCTCCACACCGATAGTAGTAGGTATTTCATGTTTCCGCATTCATCAGTAGCGCAGTTAAAATATCCATGGGATCAAATATATATACACAAACTAATATAAGTATCTCTGTCATAAAATATATATCCACATAGTAATGTATATTTGTTTATTTATCAAACATATAAAAAAATATGGATTATTTAAAATTGCCACTTTTATATGAAGGAGTATCATTAATATTATATTTTCATCGTTAAAAGAAAGTTTATTATAAATAGTATCCTGTACAGATTTAGGTCATTTTCACCTTTAGTTGTTAAAATTCTGAGCATAAAATTGTGCGTGCGCATTATCTGAAATGAACTTAATTGTTATTAAGAACACATTTTATGATATTTTATATTCGTGTTGACTATTAGAAGTTTATATTCCTCTTCATAATATGTTTAATGTAACATTAGCAGGAGCTCAAAGCTTCGCCTACTTCTGCCCAACATCCTTTTCCCACCATTTGTAACCGTTCTGTTCAGTTCGTAATAAATCTTTGTTGAATTAACCTTGTGTGTGCGCCCATCTCTTCACTTTCTCTTTTACCTATTGTAAATTCTTTTTTGGCGGGGACAGTTTAGAGCTGTGAAAAAGTCAGTGAGTCAGTTAGTTGCTGGAGACCGAAGGGGACAGTTTAGAGCCGGACGCCGAACAAATAAGGTCCTCCTTAGAGACTTGTGAGTGTAGAAGTCAGCTTTAGTGGAGGTCCTTAAAGGAACAAGAGGGGGCCTTGTGCTCCCTCTCATCTTGACAGTACAGAGAAGAATGTGCGATTAGCAGATAGAAATGAAAGAAGGAAGGAATGCGAATTGTGCCTCTGTGACCATTTGGATGTTCATCTGATTTTGTCTTTGTTGTTTGTTGCCCTCTTTCTCTCTTGTAATATTGGTTTGTGCACCTTTCGACGGGGGGTGGGTCCACTGTGGGGTGCTTTATCACATTCACAATGTGCAGAGGTCCTAAAAGTAACTAGCAGATGACATAGATAACAGCTAGAGAAAGCAGTGCAGCGAATGCAGAGAGATGCAGAAAGAATGTGCAATAGCCCCCCAGCCTGCCGTAGGTATTACAGTGTGTATATATATATATATATATATATATAGTGTGTGTGTGTGAGTGTATATATAATATATGTATATATATATATATATATATATAATGTGTGTATATATATATATGTGTGTATATATATATATATATCTATATAGTGTTTTTTTAAAAATAAGTTCAAATATTATTAGTGTCATAAAATCTTCGGTAGCTACAAATAGCCATTCCCAAAGTTCCCGGCCAGTCATGCTGTCTCTGTACCCCCCTCTCTCTCTCTTTATTAATTGACCCCCACCTGAATGTTTAAATCATTATAAAACGGTAGATTTCTTTGGATTTTGAAGAAGGCACACGTTTTGATTTCCATTGGACAGCCGAAACAGAATAAGTTTAATTTTTATATTTTTGTTAAATCAATTTTTAAAGACTGTAACATTCAAAATATAATATATAGAAAATAACTGTTACAGTCTCAATATAAAATGAATGAGAAATTTTTTTTTTTAAATATCCACGCTCCCCAAGTTAAATCCTTTTCCAGGAGGGGATACATGGACTTATACTAAGTTAAAACTTAGATAACTAGCACTCCCCTTTTTTTTCCTCTCTCCCTCTCCCCATCCTTCTACTTCTTGAATAATCAACTTGCCACAATGGCTTGTAAAACAAAACCATGGGTAGCAGCATGGTGGATGTGAGATACATTAGCACCATATATATTTATAATATGTCTAGACTACGTTCTCCAAACATCACTAGATACCATAAAAGAAAAAGGTTTCACACTAAAAAAGGCAAGAAGCAGGCGATACCCTGCACAAACTGTCACAGATGTAGACTATGCTGATGACATCGTGCTTCTTGCAGATACACCGGCACAGGCTGAGACACTTCTACAGAGCCTGGAGGAGGCAGCAAAGAACGTTGGCCTTTATGTGAACGCTGATAAAACCGAGTCCATGAGCTTCAAAAGGCAGGGAGACATCTCCACACTTGACGGCAAGCCTCTTAAGTCAGTGGAAAAATTCACATATCTAGGTAGTAATATCTCATCCACAGAAAGTGATGTTAACACTCGAATAGGAAAGGCATGGTTGGCCACCAACAAATTATCAGTCATATGGAAATCCGATCGCCCCCGACAAGCTAAAGAGACGATTCTTCCAGGCTGTAGTTGTATCGGTACTGCTGTATGGCTGTACCACCTGGACCCTAATGAGGCGCCTTGAGAATAAGATAGATGGGAGCTGCACAAGAATGCTGTGAGCGGTCCTGAATAAGTCGTGGAAGCAGCACCCCACGAAAGAGCAACTGTATGGCCACCTGCCCCCCATCTCACAAACCATACGAGTAAGACGGGCTAGACATGCAGGACACTGCTGGAGAAGCAAGGACGAGATCGTGAGAGACGTACTACTGTGGAAGCCAGCACATGGGCAAGCTAATGTGGGCCACCCAGCCAGGGCCTACATTGACCAACTATGTAGGGATACTGGCTGCTGCGCGGAGGAGCACCCAGAGTCGATGAATGATAGGGAAGGTTGGCAAGAGATCGTCATGGATATCCGTGCAAATTGCACAACATGATGATGATGATATATAGTGTATGTATATATGTATGTATATATATATATAGTGTGTATGTATATATATACTCAAATTTATTTCATTTTTTTAATTTACTTTTAAACTTTGATTGTTGATTCCATTTCCCACATTCATGCAGAAATAAAAGCAAATAATAGCAGATTATAGATGTATAATAATGATATATAATAATATTCAGAAGAGGCCGGGAGACCTGAGGAGACTTGCTCATCCTCCTGTGAACCACCAGCTTAAGTGGGTGTGAAAAACAACAATAATAACAATCAGCACTGTTGGGATCAGCTAGATTACTCAGAAGAGTCCTGGAAACCTGAGGTGATTTGCTGTCACTCAGCCACCAGAGAATCACCAGCTATGGCAGGTGGGAAATCCTAAATCTTATTATAATGGAGATTGTGTGCTTTTCTGTCTGTAACCGAAACTATATCACTACTCAAGTCACAATTCCCTTTGTTATTTATGTCACATTCCCCATGATTTTATTTCTATTCAAACCTCAATTTTCTAATAAAATTGTTTTACATTATTCATACTGTTAATCATATCTACAAATGAATAATATGCATTTGTATTTATATATACACTAAAATAGCAGTTTACAGTGTGAACAGGAAGACTAATTTGCATATTGAAATTAAAGATTTAATTTTAATAAATATGTGCTTAGTATTATTGATTTTTAATTGTTTGGTTTTATCTTAATGAATATGATAAAAAATCTCTTCAATAAATCTTAAAAGAAGTCGATTAACAAGAAGAAATAATTCTGATTTTATTCTTTACTTCTTATTTTAACTAAGTTATTAAATTAGGAAAATTTAGCAATAAAAGACGAGAGTAATAGAAGAGTAAGTTTCAGTTGTTCTATTTTTCGATTATACACCCCTCTGTTTCAAATCATTTTATCTGCATTCTTATTTAGTTTCATTAGCCTTTCTAATCTAATATATTCTATTACATTAAAACTTAAATACTTGCACCCGGAGGGTGCATATATTTGCTAGTAATAATAATAATAATATCTCTAGAAATAGAAAAAGATCAGGCACTTTACAACTATTAGGGTGCAGTAATGAACATAAAACGATTTTCTCTATTCAAGGTTTAGTGATATCTTATTATAATGGAGATTGTGGGTTTGTCAGTCGGTAACCGAAACTATATTACTATACAAGTCACAATTCCCTTTGTTATTTACTTTACATTCTCCATGATTTTATTTTTATCTAAACCTAAATTATTAATAAAATTGTTATACATCATTAATACTGTTGACCATATCTACATACTAATAACATGCAATTGTATTTATATATACAACAAAATAGTGGTTTACAGTGTGAATGGGATGGCTAATTTGCATATTGATCTTAAAAATGTGACTTTAATAAATATATGTTTAGTATTATTGATTTCTAATTGTTTGGTTTTATATTAATGAATATGAGCAAAAACCTCTTCAATAAATCTTAAAAGAAATCCCTTAACAAGAAGAAATAACTAATATTATTCTTTACTTCCTATTTTAACTAAACTGAAAATGATAGAAGAGTTAGTTTCAAAGTTGTTCTATTTTTCAATCATGCCCCCTCTGTTCCAAATCTTTTTATCTACATTCTTATTCAGTTTCATTAGCCTTTCTAATTTAATATGATATTTTATTATATTAAAACTTAAATACTTGCACCCGGAGGGTGCATATATTTGCTAGTACTAGAAAAGATGTGACCCGTTGGGTCACCCATTAAGCTTGGGTTAGATTGTTAAAAAATCACAATAATGTAATTTATTTTTAATACATTTTAAACTATTTTTCAGTCAGTTTTGTGCCAATTTATCGTAAACATGGACATCAATGTTGACTAAGATGACGTAAAATCTGTATTTTACAAAATAATTTTACCCTTCCCTCCCTATTGAAAAAAATTACCAAAAATCTGGGAATTTTCCAATTTTAATGAAGTTTTCAGTGTTGATTTATTAATAAATAAATTTTATAATGCATCAGTTATTTTATTTCAAAACCTTCTTTTTACAATTTTACGCCCCCAGCATAAGGGGGGTCAAAATTAAGTGACCTGAAAAAAATGACAAAGTTTTGAAATAAAATAAATAATACGTTATAAAGATCATTCATTGATACATAAATACTGAAAATTTCATTAAAATCCAATAATTTCCTGATTTTTGGTAAATTATTTTCTGTAGGGGGGGCTAAAGTTATTTTGTCAAAAACGCATTTTAGGCTCAGTTTGCCAGTCCCTAGTTTACTCTTAACACTCTTCCTAAATTTTCACTCACATTTATTGACCCTATAAGTTTAAAAAAATTAATAATTTAAAAAAAAATCTATATTAAAACATGACATAAATTGTATTTAATTTTTTTTACAACCAGGAAAACAATTTTAAGTCACCTAGTGTACGAATCTTGACTGACTTCTTAAAACGGTTGAAAAATTAAAATGGAAAGTTTTTTGGTGGTCCCCAATAACAATTTAACTACAGTCTATGAATTAACATTTTGCGAATTGGGCTACAGTTTTAGGGGGATAAGATAATTTAATGACAGAAAAAACTAAATCGCTACTAATTCGGTTTTGGTAATAGGGCATCTTTAACATGTAAGAGAAATTTGTTTTTTCTTTTTTATAACACATAAACTTGGAATTCTTCTTTATATTAAACGTAAAATAAAACATTGCAAAGAGAGAGAGAGAAAAAGAGAGAGATAAAGAAAGAGGGGTAGTCAGATTATACATAACTCTGTATATTGACTAAGACAAGCGAAAAAGATGTTGGGTGGGAGCTTGGCTGCTGGCTATACAGGCTACTCCCCTTCAGACAGTGCCCTTCTGAAGGGGAGTGAGATGCCCTATAGGGAGTAAAAAGGGGGAGGATGTATAATATAAAGACAGAGAAGGGTCAAGATTTGACTTAATTGCAAATTACGACTAATTAAACCAATTAAAGTGGATTTTTTTCCCAAACATTTAGTAGCCCTAAAACTAAGGAATAATTAAAGACAAATTTCATGTGATCAAGGTCACCAACAAAAAAGCCTTAAGACATTTTAAGCTGAAAATCTCAGCTTTAGTATAATAATAGATAACACACATCCTATGATTTTAAACACATTAATAATATGGGCTCTTCGGAGCTGTGTTTGTTCATGTAAATTAACAGCGTTGATCCCAGAGGGCAATCCCCCCAGGCAACACTTGCCCCTTGATTTAAAGTGGCAGGGCTGGGTTTATTGCCCAGTGCCTGAGGTGGCCCACTGGAGGAGGAATGCCGATGGGATCAATGCATTTTTTGCACCTACCACCCATGAGTCTCGGCTCGTGGATGGGCACACATTAAAATGTCCTTGAGTCACCATGGGGTACGTGGTAAATACCTTAATAATATGGGCTGTTTTGAGGCAAACCTACCTCAGCTTGACCATAATTGACATTGTTAATTAATAAATAAGATGCTATTTAAGATTGAATAATCATTTAATAACCATTGAGAAATATGCATAGATGTCGTTGGATAGAATGGCATTCTCGCTGTTCTTTGAACCTGGAAATTACTTGAGAATATTTTGGGATTTCCTTTGCTTTTTTTTCTAAAATTCGAGGACACATCTGGGAAAAGAATATGAAAGACTCACCGCCATCAAAATTTATATTAGAGAAATAGACAAAACAAAATTACTCAAAGACAACCCTCTAACCCCAACCTATTACTATAGATATATAGACGATATATTCCTTATATGGACACATGTCTTCAACAGCCTCCTAGATTTCCACACACACTTTAACAGCTACCACCAATCCATCAAATTCTCGATAGAACACTCCACCAACTCGATCCCTTTCCTAGATATAACCACAAAATTAAGAAATAATACCATAAACACCAATCTCTACACCAAACCCACTGATAACCACACATTTCTAAACTATAACTGCAACCACCCTCATAAACCAAAAAAATCGATAATCTATAGTGCATGCATAAGACTAAGACGCATATGTGAAGACCAACAAGAATATATGCAACACACAGCCAACCTAGCAAGAAAATTCCTAAATAGTGATTACCCCATTAAATTAAAAAAAAAAAAGCATTCAATAAAGCATCATCTCTCAATAGGCAAGAACTACTAAAATATAAATCACACCAAACAAATGACCGAATCCCTATGGTATTTCACCATGGTCGACACATGCACAAACTGCCGTTGTTAAGAAGACTCGATTCAGCTGAAGGAATATTTGAATCAATAAAATGAAAATGAAATAAAACTTAATAATCTTAATTTCACTTTAAATGAGGCAACATAGAAAATTAAATTATATAAGAATTTTTGAATACCATCATTTTAAAAATATTTTCATTACTAACGAAACTAAATGTACTGATATGATAAAAAAACATGAATGTTTATAATAATAATAGTGGGAACCTTGGTGTGATCAAGAAAGTGACAGATAAACACATACCCCCACACACACACAAAATAAACTATTTTCTTAGCCTCTAGCAAAGAAATTTATCTTGGTAGACTGTGAATTCAACAGCGTTAATTTTTAGCATAGTCTACTGGAAAGATATTAGTGGAATATGAACTGAAGTCCAATGTATATATCTTTAATTTCACGACTTTAAATAAAAACGAAACTCTAAGGAAAACATAACCTAATACATTAATTCATTTATAAGTTAAAAATACAAAAAAAAAAGATTAATTGATGTAAAATTGTTGCATAGTGATTCAGTTATACACTTTTTTGGCCTCAGTGTTATTTTAAGGGAATTGAGATTATAAATTTATCAAGTCCTATACTGAAAATTACTATTTGCTGGTAATTTTGTCAAGTATTTAACAATGTTTCTTTTTCAGATTATAAATTTATCAAGTCCTATACTGAAAATTACTATTTGCTGGTAATTTTGTCAAGTATTTAACGATGTTTCTTTTTCAGATTATAAATTTATCAAGTCCTATACTGAAAATTACTATTTGCTGGTAATTTTGTCAAGTATTTAATGAGGTTTCTTTTTCAGATTATAAATTTATCAAGTCCTATACTGAAAATTACTATTTGCTGGTAATTTTGTCAAGTATTTAACGATGTTTCTTTTTCAGATTATAAATTTATCAAGTCCTATACTGAAAATTACTATTTGCTGGTAATTTTGTCAAGTATTTAACAATGTTTCTTTTTCAGATTATAAATTTATCAAGTCCTATACTGAAAATTACTATTTGCTGGTAATTTTGTCAAGTATTTAACGAGGTTTCTTTTTCAGATTATAAATTTATCAAGTCCTATACTGAAAATTACTATTTGCTGGTAATTTTGTCAAGTATTTAACGAGGTTTCTTTTTCAGAATTTTTAATTATAAAATACAAAAGAATTGCACTTTGTGGCTCAGTTTATTTCCTTAGGAAATTACTATCAATGCGAGTGGGAAAATGTCCACCAAAATTTGTTCAAGATTGCATGCAGCATCTTTGTGTAGCTGCCATCCAGTATCACGTAAAAATAAATCAAAATATTGGTATATGATGAAAGCGAAACTTCATCACATAAAATCGATAAGTACCCGCCCAATCACAAAGCGAGGTTGTTGATCATGGAAATTTATTTTAATGATTCCATTGATAGACCTAATTTTTGATCTTTATCTTTTTTGCACATTATCTTTAAAGTAGCCTGACCCTGACAAATTCTTGTCTTGTTCACATTCAGTGTCACGTAAAGATAAATCAAAATATTGGTATATGAAGAAAGCGAAACTTCATCACATAAAATCGATAAGTACCCGTCCAATCACAAGCATTTTTACCGGTCAATGTATATTCACGACTAATTTGGAAAAATCTAGGATAGATTCGGCAAGCGTTAAAAATAAAAACAAAAAATCTGTCCTTGTTATTTTTTATATTTAACTGTAACAGTAACATTAATTTTGTCTCAGATAATTCAAATTTTCCAGGACAAAATACAAAATTTTCACAAAAAACACCCCTTTTTCCAGGTTTTCCAGTACTGGAAAATTTACATTTTATTTTCCAGGTTTTCCAGGACGTATGGGAACCCTGCTTGACCAACCCAATTACCCCTACCATAATTGATATAATATTAATTTCTTTCACCAGTGTGTGTTCTAAATGACAATATCTGGTTTGATGGACTTGTCTATTATTTATCTGACTTCTTTTCCAATTCTCTCCCAGTAGAGTGTTTGCATGTGTTTTTTCAAATTTGAATAATCTGAAAATGGTAAGCCAAAAACTAAACAAGAAAATGTTTTCTCTTATTAGTGTGTTTGCATGTGTTTTTTTCTGACTGATCCACAAACTTCACCAGTGTGTGTTCACATGTGATCTTTATATGTAAATTAACTGAAAATGCTGTTCCACAAACTTCACAAGAAAATGGTTTCTTTTTTTAAAATTTTACTTTAACAATTTCTAGAAGCCAAGAGGCCCCTTCCAAGGCCTAATACTTGATTCCTTTATAAACAGTACTTGTACCCTAAGTATCATTTGATAACTGCTATTTGTACTTCATAGCAGCTAGGTTTACCTGGTATTGTTTCAAGGTATTTTTAAAAATTTTGCTGCTCCAACCCAGTTGCCCCTACTACAACTAGTGTGATATTGATTTCTTTCAATGCTTGTTAAAAAGCTAATCCACACACTTTACAAGATTATGTTTTGTACTGAGTGTGTCTTCGCATGTGTTTCTTCAAATTTGAACGAAGAGAAAAGGCTGATCCACATACTACACAAGTAAATGGTTTCTCACCAGTGTGTGTTTGCACATGGCTTTTTAAGTTTGCTCTTTGTGAAAAGGCCGAGCCACACACTTCACAAGAAAAGGGTTTCTCCCCTGTATGTACTCGCATATGCTTTTGCAAAGGTCCTCTTTGATTAAATGATGCTTCACACACTTCACAAGAGAAAGGTTTCTCGCCAGTATGTGTTCGCATGTGAACTTTCAAAGTTCCTTTTTCTGAAAATGCTGATCCACACACTTCACATAAAAATGGTTTCTCTCCAGTGTGTGTTCGCATGTGCATTGTCAAATTTGCACTAACTGAAAATGCTGATCCACAAATTTCACAAGAAAATGGTTTCTCACCAGTGTGTGTTCGCATGTGGATTTTCAAATGGTTCATCCTTGAAAATGCACACCCACATACATCACAAGAAAATGGTTTCTCCCCAGTGTGTGTTCGCATGTGCTTTTTCAAATTTCCTCTTTCAGCAAATGAGGATTCACACACTTCACAAGAAAAAGGTTTCTCACCGGTGTGTGTTCGCATGTGACCTTTCAAAGTTCCACTATCTGAAAAGGCTGATAAACAAACTTTACAAGAAAAAGGTTTCTCTCCAGTGTGTGTTCGCACGTGAACTTTCAGTCCCCCTCTTAGTGAAAATGCTGATCCACACACTTCACAAGAAAAAGGTTTTTCCCCGGTGTGTGTTCGCATGTGAGCTTTCAAATCTGAATTAATTGAAAATGCTGTTCCACAAACTTCACAAGAAAATGGTTTCTCACCAGTGTGTGTTCGCACATGGGTTTTTAACTTTTCTCCTTGTGAAAAGTCTAAGCCACAGACTTCACAAGAAAAAGGTTTCTCGTGAGTATGTGTTTGCATGTGGTCAGTGTGTGTTTGTATGAGACTCTTTCGAAGTTCCTCTTTCTGAAAATGCTGATCCACAAACTCCACAAAAAAAGGGTTGTGTCTAGTATGTGTTTGCAGGCGTCTCTTCAAATGTCCACTTTGTGAAAATGCTGATTGACATACATCACAAAAAAAAAGTTTCTTTCCAGTCTGTATTTGCATGTGTATTTTCAGTCCTCCGCTTTGTGAAAATGCTGATCCATACACATAACAAGAAAAAGCTTTCTTGCAAGTTTCTGTTTGTATGTGGTTTTTTAAAGTTCTTCTTTCTGAAAATGCTGATTCACATACTTGTGTAGTCGCATATATATTTTGAGATGTGAGTTTATTGAAAATAATGATGTACACACTTTTCAAGAGTAATGATTCTCGCCTTTGTTTTTGGGATTCAATTACTAAAGATTAACTTTGTTAATATTCAGGTCCACACACCTTGCAAGAATAGATCTTCTTTTCAGTCTTTTTGTCGTCCACTGCATTTGATAGCTGTAAATAAAGAACAGGTATTATTAAAGAAAAGTAAAGATTCATACTGTAAATAAAGAACAGGTATTATTAAAGAAAAGTAAAGACTCATACTATACATGCATAGTAAATTTGATTTCCAATGCATGTTTATTGTTAAATGCATTCTTGGAAAATCATTTCCAATGCATTTTCATTCTTAAATGCATTTTCATTCTTAAATGCATTTTTGGAAAATCATTTCCAATGCATTCTTATTGTCAAATACATTTTTATTGTGAAATGCATTTTTGGAAAATCATTTCCAATGCATTCTTATTGTCAAATACATTTTTATTGTGAAATGCATTTTTGGAAAATCATTTCCAATGCATTCTTATTGTCAAATACATTTTTACTGTGAAATGCATTTTTGGGAAAATCATTTCCAATGCATTCTTATTGTCAAATACATTTTTATTGTGAAATGCATTTTTGGAAAATCATTTCCAATGCATTTTTATTGTCAAATACATTTTTATTGTGAAATGCATTTTTGGAAAATCATTTCCAATGCATTTTTATTGTCAAATACATTTTTATTGTGAAATGCATTTTTGGAAAATCATTTCCAATGCATTTTTATTGTCAAATGCATTTTTTGGAAAATCATTTCTGGAGAAATTATATAGTAAAATTTCTAATGAATCAATCAATTTTATATATTGTTGACTTCTTTTATTAATTTAAAAATGAATCACCAATTTACCATAAAAATATATTCCAAATAATTTTTACTATAAAAATGCATTGGGCAATGATTTTTACTATACAAATGCATTGGACAATAATTTTTACTATGGAATTTCATTGTACAATAATTTTTACTATGGAATTGCATTTTACAATAATTTTTACTATAAAAATGCATTGGACAATAATTTTTACTATGAAAATTCATTGGAAATTATTTTTACTATACAAATGCATTGGACAATAATTTTTACTATACAAACGCATTGCAAATGATTTTTACTAGGAAATTGCATTGTAAAATAATTTTTACTATACAAATGCATCGAACAATAATTTTTTTGAAAAAAAAAGAAATCAATTTCTTTGTTGGGTCGTTCACAAAGTGCTTCATCGCTGACTGCCATCTGCTTTCCTCAGCGCTCCACTCACTTGTTATTATGGACACAGTCCCCCAACATCCGGGCACCTGAATTACACCTCGACTCCAACAGGCAAGACAATGTCTTGCTCGTTTTCTAAATGAGTACAGTAGTACTCATTCTCCGTCACAAATTTTTACTATAAAAATTTATTGGACAATGATTTTTACTATAAAAATTCATTGGACAATAATTTTTACTATAAAAATTCATTGATTGAAACAATTCAGTAATTAAGAAAAGAAATTTGTTTATTAATAAGTCAACCCATAAAATTTTATTAAAAAATGAGATAATTTCATAAATAGGAGAGGTCACATGACATTTTCTCCCATTCATTTTTTGGAAAAGCATAAGAATTTTTTAGAGCATCTTTTTCTCTGCCAAAATGAAAAAGATACTTCATTTAAAAGTTATTAATTCTTCTGTACAGAGAGTATTTAATGTTTTTTTGTTTTTGATTTCTAAAAAGAAAATGTTTATTATAAGCCTTAGAACTGAAATAATGTTTTTTTTAATCCCTAAATTCTAGGTACCACCAAAATAGCTAACGTGATCAGTTTAGGCCATATTGAAGGAAGAAACATAAATATTTTTAAAACTTAAAAAAAAAATCTTTCAAAAAAGAAATAACAAACATAAAGAGTTGTTACAAAGAAAAACAGTTAATTCAAACATCAAATTATCTGATTGGGGGAAAATTACTCACCGTTATCTTGAAAAATAAGTAAAAAAAAAAAAAGTCTGTTTCTTTTACAACAGGGTCAGTTTCTTTATTGATATTTTTTAGCAGAATTTGTATTTTTTTTTTTTTACAAAAAGCTCTTGAATTGAGACTTATAAAAAATCTTCTGATATAATTATTCAGACTCTTATCTTCATCGAAAAAAAAAAAAAAAATCGTTTTTTGGTGATTCATTTTTTCATATTTCATAAAATGCATTGGACAACATTGGTGGGGTAGATCTCGTAAAAAAAATTTCCTCTATTATATTTTTGGAAAAAATTATTTCAGACATATTTTGATTAAAAGGTAAGCAATTTTCAATATCAAAGTTTCATACATTTAGTTTCAGTTTTCTTTTGTTTGATGGCAAATCAACCCTTGTGGGTAATTCAATGCCAAATCTAAGCAGTAAAATCCAACCAACCAACCAACCAACTTTTATTCAACGGAAACCTGGACAGTTCACTGCAGCCATCTAAGACTTTTGCAACTACTAATAATAATACTCAATGTGGAATGGCAAAGAAAGACACCGGACACTGAAACTTTGAGTATGACGGAATGCACAAAAATAAAGTCTCTGATTTTGATAAATCAAGTGCGTTGGACACGATACATTGAGTTTATGGAAGACCAAAGGTGAACATCTATATGACAAGCGTCCTTAACATAGGCAAAGTAAACACGACGAATACAACCCCAAGAATATACTTAAATCGCTGAATGTTTATATTTTGGGCTGGGAACAGATTTTACATTATTACAGGAAGGTAATCAAGAAATATAATAAATGAATGACACGGTCAACCAAAGATCTCAAATGTGGGTCAACTGATGAATAAATAAATGAATCCCACGCACAGATGGAAATAAATGATTAAAATTCCCGACTAAGTGGTGGCCATCTGTGAAGGAACACCCTTTGATATTGAAAATCGGACCATTAATTGATTTTTCATAGAATTTTGAAAGACCTCTAGTCATAATTTTAGGTACCACCAAAATAGGTCATGTGATCAGTTTAGGCCATATTGAAAGAAGAAACGTAAATATTTTTGAACTTTTTTAAATTGATTTTTCATAGAAAATTTAAAAAGACGTTAATCATAACTTGTTTTTGGCTATGTTAAATTTCAATTGATTTAATGGTGCAAAAATGTAAACATTGTTTTTCGTTCATAATTTTCATTATTTACATAAGCTGAATTTTATTTTCCAATCATAAGGAGTTTTTACTAATATCTCTTCTTTTGAATGGACAAAAAATTTCAAGGTAATATTAACCCTTATCCAGAATAGGGGCGGGGGTTAAATTTCACAAGGAAAATTGGTGGTACCTACTAAATACATAAAAAGCGAAATTGAGTGAAATTAATGGTTTAAAATGTATTAAAGATAAATTACATACGTAATATTATTTTTCTTTCTTTTTTTTCTTCTTTTTTTACTGATGCTCATTATGTTACTACTTTTCAACTTTGACAAAACTTTGACTTAAATAATCGATATAACTAATTTTAATTTGTTTTTAAAATGAAAACGAGTCAACATTTTGATAGACCCTACAATGAACACATTAAAATGAATATTAGAATATAGGTACCGCCAATTTGACCCTGTGAAATTTACCCCCCCCCCTACATTTAACACAATGAAACTTGCAGAAAAATTAATATTTTCTTGAAAATCTTTTTTCCATTCCTGATAATTAAAAAAAAAATTTTTCAGCTTACAGAAATAATGAAACTTATTGAAAAACAATGTTTTCATTTTTGCACTGTTAAATCAACTGAAATTTAATATATCTAAAAACAAGTTACGATAAGAGATTTTTTTATAAAATTCTATGAAAAATCAATTAATGGTCCGATTTACACGAAAATTTCCATAAATGTTTACCATTGGATGTAAATACATCTGAAATAGTTTTTTTCTAAAATATATTAGGGGAAATATTTTTTTACGAGGTCTATCACCCCCCCCCTATTTTATTTTATGAGATAAAAATATGATGCACTAGAAAAATTTTGTACTTTTTTTTCTATAAAGATAAGAGTCAGAATGACTATATTAATGAAATTGTATAACGTACCAAGCTATAGTTTGTTTTTTTTTAAATTAATGAAATCGGAAATAAAAAGTGAAAAAAAATGTCATAATATTAATATTTGAAAACTTTTTTATGCTTTTGTAATTGGTATGTACTAAATGAATTAAAATGTCAAATTTTTTTTTTTTTTTTAAGAAATTAATTTTAAAGAGATTTTCAATCTTTTCTGTGATTAAATATTTTTATTTTCTGCGTGAAATAAATTAAATATATTTTTTTTTCTGCAGTAAAAAATCGAATTTTTCATGGATATTTAAAAATATGAATTTTAGAATTTTAAAAATTAATACCAAAACCGATGACATTTTTTTAACGTCAATTTCAAGGTGACATTTTAATATTAAATTTTTTCAAGTTTTTATTCATTTTAATAGTAAATTTTAATATTAAAGTTTTTAAAGATTTTATTCATTTTAATAGTAAATTTTGGCTAAACTTGCAAATCGTTCTGAAAGATTGAAACATATTACAGGGTAACCCAGGAAAAACAGAACCTAAATTATTTATTTTCCCATTAAACTAACCCTAAGCTCCAGCCCCCAACCCTAACCATAATCCCCAACCCTAAACCCCCTAATTAAAATTAACAGTTTTATTACAAAATTCATGGGATTCTGTTTTTTCTGACAGATTTGCACCTTTAGCCTAAATTTTAATAAAGTTTTCAATTTTTTTTTTTTTTTTTCCGAAGCTGAATTTTTAAAAATCTTTTTAATCATCAGGATTTTTTTAAATATTTCTTTCGAATGCACAAAAAAATTTCAAGATAATATTTCAAGATAAAAAAAAAAAGGAATATTTTAAAAATCGTCAAAAACAAATAATCGGTTATTGAATATGCACAAAAAAAAAATGTCAATTAGAACTAGCCATACTTTTAGTGGTACAATCGTAAAAGGGAAATAAAATGTAACTTTTCTGTCGAAATTGCTGCCTGAAAATTACCCTTTCGTATGTAATACGGATAGGTTTGTTTATTTTTTAAGATAACGATGTAATTTTTCGCAATCGGATAATTTGATCTTTGAATTAACTGTTTTTCTTTGTAACAGCCCTGTACGATCTTTAGATACCACCAAACCGTTTAGGCCATCTTGAATAAAACGGAAATAGATATTTCCGAACTTTGTTTATCAAAAATCTCGTAAAAAAAAGATCGTACAGGGTTGTTACAAAGAAAAATAGTTAATTCAAAGATCAAATTATCCGATTGGGAAAAATTACATCGTTATCTTAAAAAATAAACAAACCTGCCCATATTACATGCGAAAGGGTAATTTTCAGACCGTAATATAGACAGAAAAGTTACTAATTATTTCCCTTTTACAATTAACCCGTAAAAGTATGGAATGAAAATTTGAATATTTTTTCTAAGAGAAAAACTGATAAAATAATCTATTATACTTACTTTTTATTTTAATTATTGAAAAAAGTTAAATAAAATAATTTTTTTCATGCTAACACTGTCAGCCTAACAGGAACAAACTTCGGTTACTTAGAAGCGTCTTGTCTCTTTGTAAAACAAATGTCAGCAATGCTCTTCCGTACATTCTAAGGATCACACATTACTATTCAACAATAAAAATTAAAAATTCTTTTAAAAATATTAATCAAGCTCGTATCGGACCAATGTTTAGTTCACCTGAATTATAAAATTCATATTTTTAAATATCCATGAAAAAATCGATTTTTTGACGCAGGAAAAAAAAAATTCAATTTATTTTCACGCAGAAAATAAAAATATTTAATCTCTTAAAAATTAATTTCTTAAAAAAAAAAATTTTTTTAAATTTAATAAATATAGTAAAAAAATTTTTAAATATTTTTTTTTTTTTGCACATTTTATTAATTTCATTAATTTTTCCTCAAAAAACTACACCTCGTACATTCATACATTTCATTATATATTTTTATCTATAGAAAAAAGAAAAAAAATTTTTACACGTCATTTTTTTATCTCATAAAATAAAATGGGGGGGGGAATAGACCTCGTAGCCCCTAATATAGAAAAAAATATTTCAGATGTATTTACATCCAATGGTTAGTTAAGATCATAGAATTTTTAAAAAAATCCTCTTATCGTAACTTGTTTTTAGCTACGTTAAATTTCAGTTGATTTAACAGTGGAAAAATGAAAACATTGTTTTTTAATCATGATTTTCATTATTTCCGTATGCTGAAAAAATTTTTAAAAAATCATCAGGAGTTTATTTTATGTTTTTTCTTTAGAATGGAAAAAACATTTTCAAGAAAATATTAAATTTTCTGTAAGTTTCATTGTGTTAAATATAGGGGGGGGGGGGTAAATTTCACAGAGTCAAATTGGTGGTACCTAACGATCTTTAATTGTTTTTTACGAGATTTTTGATAAACAGAGTTCGGAAATATTTATTTCGTTTTACAATTTAGGCATAAATTGGATCCTCCTTTTATGACCGTAATTTTGTTTTCTCGTCGACGATGATTAAAATCTGACGTTTTTATTTTAGAGTAGCAAAGCCAAAAAGAAAAGAAATAACAACAAAAGGTAATCTTCAACTTTTTACTCGTAAATTCCTGCCATAAAATTAGGCTTGGGCATTTTATCATAGGAATTTACGAGTAAAAAGTTAAAGTGTAAAAACGAACCCCCACTTTAAAACTAAGCATTCTCACAAAATAAAAGCTTTTAGAATATACACATTGAAGTGAATATTAAAATAAATAAAGAAAATATATTTAGTATTGTAAAATAACGGGTGCAAGAAAAATAAAAAATTTATTGCAAAAACACAGACATAAAATGAGGGTTCAGTTTATTTTATGGTAGGAATTTACGAGCAAATAGTCCTTCATTACCGAAAATATTTCCTAATCTTAAATTACTAGGTACCACCAATTTGACCGTGTGCAATTTACCCCCCCCCCCCCCCTATATTTAACACAATGAAACTTGCAGAAAAATTAATATTTTCTTGAAAAAATTTTTCCATTCGAAAGAAAAAATATTAAACAAACTCCTGATGATTTTTTAAATTTTTTATCAGCTAACGAAAATAATGAAAATTATGATTGAAAAACAATGTTTTCATTTTTGCACTGTTAAATCAACTGAAAAACAAGTTACGATAAGAGGATTTTTTAAAAATTCTATGAAAAATCAATTAATGGTCCGATTTTCACGAAAATGTCCACAAATGTTTATCATTGGATGTAAATACATCTGAAATAGTTTTTTTCTAAAATATGTTAGGGGAAATATTTTTTACGAGGTCTATCACCCCCCCCCCCCCACACACACACCACATTTTATTTTATGAGATAAAAAAAATGACCTGGAAAAAAAATTTGGTACTTTTTTTTCTATAAAGATAAGAGGCTGAATAACTATATCAATGAAATTGTATAACGTACCGAACTATAGTTTTTTTTAGGAAAAATTAATGAAATCGGAAATAAAAAGTGCAAAAAAATGTCATAATATTAATATTTGAAAATTTTTTTTTGCTTATGTAATTGGTATGTACTATATTCTATTAAATTGTCAAAAAAAAAAAATTTTTTAAGAAATTAATTTTTACGAGATTTTCAATCTTTTGTGTGATTAAATATTTTTATTTTCTGCGTGAAATAAATTAATTTTTTTTTTTTCTGTGGAAAAAAATCGAATTTTTCACGGATATTTAAAAATATGAATTTTAGAATTCAGGTGAACTAAAAGTTGGTCCGATCCGTGCTCGATTAATATTTTTAAAAGAATTTGCAATTTTTATTGTTGAATAGTAATGTGTGATTCTTAGAATATACGGAAGAGCAAAACTGACATATGACGAGACGCTTCTCGGTAACTAAAGTTTGTTTTTCTGTGCGTAAAAAATTATTTTATTTAACTTTTACGACCAATTAGAATAAAAATAATATATTGAATGATTGTTTTATCAGTTTTTCTCTTAGAAAAAATATTCAAATTTTCATTTTATTTTCGATTTTAAGAATTAATACTAAAACCGAAGACATTTTTTAACGTCAATTTCACTGCGAAATTTTAAGATTAAAGTTTTTAAAGATTTTATTCATTTTGAATTGTAATATTAAAGTTTTTAAAGATTTTATTTATTTTAAATTGTAATATTAAAGTTTTTAAAGATTTTATTCATTTTAATAGAAAAAATTTGGCTAAAAAAGTTTGTCCGTTACACCCATCCATACTTAAATGCATAACCGTAAGAGGGTAATAATATGTATTTCTTTCTCTCTAAATCGCGGCCTGAAAATTACTCTTTCGCACGTAATATGGATAGGTTTATTTATTTTTTAAGATAACGATGTAATTTTTCCCAATCGGATAATTTGATCTTTGAATTAACTATTTTTCTTTGTAACAACCCTGTACGATCTTTTTTTAACGAGATTTTTGATAAACAAAGTTCGGAAATATCTATTTCCGTTTTATTCAAGATTGCCTAAACGGTTTGGTGGTACCTATAAATTACGGTACAAGAAAAAAAAAACGGTTTATTACAAAATATAGACATACACAATATTTACATTGTAAATCGAACCTCCACTTTAGGACCAAGTGAAACCGAAATATTCTCACAAAATAAACATTAAATGAATATATTTTCTAAGAAGCATTTACTATGGGAATAAATCAAATTTTAAACAGGGTAATAAAAATAAATCTTTCTCTACAAATATAAATAAAATACGTATTTTTATTTGTAAAGAAAGAAAGAAAGAAATTAAATGGTGATACTTACTTCTTTCGATATTAATTCGTCTGATTTCTTTTTTCTTTACAGAAATGCAACCTTAGTAAAAAGTGATAAAAATGTAAAAAATCTAAATAAACTAAATTTTTATCTGGTTGAATTAAAATTTAAATATCGCCGTCGTTTATGATTGATCTGAAAAAATAAAATAAAAACATTGCTGAAGTATTCCGCCATTTAAGAATGGAAGTTGTATTTATCGACAGTGACAACCAATATCTCACAGTATCTCACGTTTTCTTTTATTCATTCTTTGTTGGGTATTTAATGTTTTGTTTAAACACGTTTTTTAAATTCATTTAAAAAAAATCTATTTAACACATATCTTTATTCAACTTGTCAGTTCAATAAATCCTGCTGAACTAATTCATACAATATAAACATTAGCTACTGGCAGAATGAGCCTAAAATGCGTTTTTGACAAAATAACTTTAGACCCACTTACAGAAAATAATTTACCAAAAATCAGGAAAGTATCGGATTTTAATGAAATTTTCATCTTTATTTATCAAAGAATGATCTTTATAATGCATTATTTATTTTATTTCAAAACTTTCTCATTTTTTCAGGTCACTTAATTTTGCCCCCCCACCCCCTTATGCTGGGGGCGTAAAATTGTTTCGAGTTAGTTGGTCATATGTTGTACTAATTACAGTATAAATAAAGAGATAAAAGACCAAAGTTATGTATAGAAACAAACAAAAAAATTTTTTTTACGGTTGCTGTTCTATGAGAAAATAAGTACCGATTATCGGAAAATAAAATGTTAAAAGAAAAATTAAAAAATAATTTTTTAGGAGATTTCTTTTTTACTCATTTCCACAATTATTTAATTGGCTATTATCTTCTTCTTTTTTAAAAATTATACATCGATATTTTTTCTGCTTAAAAAGGGGGGGGACTAAATCTTTGATAGAGTTTTTCTTCAAAACTTATTACTTTAGGACTATAAAATAAGGTTTGCATTAAATAGATATTTATTTCTAGAAACTAAAAATATAACATTTTAAACCTAATATCAAGATTCGCATATTTTAAAACAATTAAATTGATTTTCAATATAATCACATAATGTTCAAAGATTAATTGTATGGAAGCAGAGAATACGTAAAATGTGAATTACCTCCCTTAGGTTAGAAGAGAGTTAATCTTTCTGTCTGTAAATTTACCGAAAGAATTCAATATCTAATAAAGATAAGTTCATTTCATTATTACTACTTTTAATTCAATTATTCATTTTTAATTAAAAATTTTCAAATTCAAATTGATGTTTTCTCACTTTTTATCTTTAAATTAACAATTTTTTTTTTTTTTTTTACTAAAATAAAAAAAAAATTGCACTTATCATTTTCTGGGCGGACATGACTATTTCGAACCGCCCATCTAAAATTTAAAAAAAAAAAAATTTTTTCCTTCAATGGATTATTATCGTTTACACACCAATCTATCAGATTTTTTTAAAAAATTCTTAAAAGTTCTTTACTTTTTGAGTTTTTAGGGGTGCTCATTTTCCCGTACGGGGAATTTTTTTAGCGGTTCTGGAATACCATACACGAAACGGAAATGAATATGCAAATTTTATTTTCAAACGAAACTAATATATTTTTTATTTTTTTACATACAAAAAACGGATTTTACTTGGTTAAAAGTTAAAACGAGTGAGTAAAATTTCAGTAATATTTAATAAATATGTATTTAAAGTAACGCTTTACTTATTTCTAAAAAGAAATGTTTATAAGTATTTTAAAAATATTTTAAAATCATTATTGAACACGATAAATCAAAATAAATTCAACGTAACTTTTTGTCGAAATTCGTACGATTTTTAATGTATAAAATGTATTAAAAATAAATTGCATATTGTAATAATATTTTTTCTTTTTTAATGATGGTCAGTATGTTACTACTTATCGATTTAGACAAAGTTTGACCTTAAATAATAGATTTAATTATTTTTAATTCGCTTTTAAAACTCCTAGCAGACGAAATTATTGCTAATGCCTATATTATAAACTAGGTACAGCCAAACGTGACGTCTCAGCCGTATTTTACAAAATAAATTTAAACCCCAGATTAAAAAATATATATACCTAAAATCAGGAAATTATCCCTTTTTTTTAATGAAATTTTCAAGGGTAATACATTTTGGGGCAATACTTGCAAATCGGTATGAAAATTAGAGTGACCCAGAAAAAAACAGAACCCACAAATTTTGTTGTAATATTATAAGCTTATATTCCTCTTCATAATATGTTTAATGTAACATCAGCAGGAGCTTAAAGCTCCGCCTACAACTCTGCCTAACATCCTTTTCCCGCCATTTGTAACCGTTCTGTTCAGTTCGTAATAAATCTTTGTTGAATTAACCCCATGTGTGTCTATCTCCCCACTTTCTTTTTTACCTATTGTAAATTCTTTTTTTCTCACGCATTGTTTCCACTATGCAATTTAAATACCCAACCTCATCAGGTTATGCGCCCAGTTATAAAAATAGAATTTACTTCGATGGAAATCCTGAACAATTCCAATTATAGGAAATAAAATTTATCTCCTACCTACGACTACAAAAGCTGGCACATGTTTTGGAATCTGAGACACACGATATCGACCCAGACAAAAATGCTGAAGATTTTGCTCTGATGACACAGATGCTGGATGGCAGAGGTCATACTCTAATTATTAGAAATAATGGAAGATTGGCAATGAAAATATTGAGAGACCATTATGTTGGAAGCAGTGAACCCAGGATAATTTCTCTTTATATAAAATTGACACCATAAGAGAAATTGCAGGGTCGTAGGGAGCTCTTAATCTCCCGGTCAGCAATTGTTCCGGACGAAAGAAGAAAAATAACATAAATGAAAATTACGCACTATCGGAAAAAAGATTTATAAAAAGAAAGTCAAATGTTATCTTTTTTTCCAACCGTAGAAAAAGTAAAAAAATTACAATAGAAAAATATGTGGAGACAAAGTTGTGATTTAAAATAATTTATTCAACAAATAAAAAAACTGAGGTCTTGCATAATGAGTCCCTTATGCTTATATTTAACTATGGCACGAAGCCGAAAAAAGGAAAAAACTTATCAAATTTACAATTTCACAATCAATATAAACAAATTCTTACTAGTAGCGGCAAATAACAATTTAAAACAATTTCTTTCTTTTCTTTTCTTTCCTTGTCTTGAGACAAATCTTACATAGGGCTGCTGCTGCTGCTGCTGTTGACAGTTTGAGGGATACGGAGCAGACGTCAATTGTTGTTTATTTTCCTTTTGGTCCCTGTTTTTACAAAAAATAAATCTTCGGCAAAATTGCCGATACAATACAAAGTGTCTAACGATTTAGACACTTATTCACTTATTTATATCACAATATTTATCTCTTGTGCTTTACTTCAAAATAGGCTACAAAGCCTTTGCAAAAAATAAGTTTTTCTATACAATTCAAATTAAATCGGTCGCAAACCGATTTTTACATAAAATTTACTCTCTCTGAGAGTAATTTACTTATATGAATTTTCAAATAAGTAACAAATAACTAGGAAGGCTATGCCAAATATGCAATATTTTGACAATCTTCGTCTATCCTGTTATTAAAATTAATTCTAACGTTGAATCTTTTCAACGTGACAAATCTTCTTCCAAGCAAATACAAATTAATCTTACTTACTCTGTGAGTAATATATTTTATTTGAACTATCAAATGAAGTAAAAATACATACAGGAAAACTATGTCAAATTACGCAATAATTTGACAATCTTCGTCTTTCCTGTAATATAAAATACAACATTGATTCTTAATCAACATATACATATAAAATTTACTGCTAAGTAAATTTAAATTAATTTCACTAAATGAGTGAAAGACATTAATAAATGTCACATAAATCAAAATACCAGGATAACTAAGACAAAAACATTGAATTGTCTATCTTCGTTATTCCTGGATTTTTAACATTTTTTACATTGGAAGTCAATGGAGACAGGCAAATTCTGACACGACCCTTCTAAAAATAAAATCCTGTCTGTCGATTTTCGCGCTGCCAGTCAATAAAAAGGGATCAGTACTACGTCTTAATGACCAAATAAGGGAAGAACGCTGTTTACAACAGTCAAAAAATCTACAAACACCAGGAGCGTTTTCCAGGAAAGATTTAACTTTTACCAAATAAGGGTAGAACGCTGTTTATAACTCAAAAATTACACACCAGGAGGGTTTTCCAGGAAAGATTTAACTTTTACCAAATAATGGTAGAACGCTGTCTACAACTGTCAAAAAATACAAACTCCATGAGCGTTTGCCGGAAAAGATTTTAACTTTTACAAAAAATACAGATTTTCTCACCGGCTTGAAACGCTATTTATAATTTTCAAAAATATAGATATAAAAAAAAACTCTTAATCAATTTCTCAAGAAAAAATTCTCAAAGCACATATATTAACAAAGGTACAAAATTGTTGCAAATTTTGATGGCATTTGCTACGAGACTTATCTTGAGAGGTGAAATTAATAGTTCGTTGGTGAAGTGGCACTAGAAAGGATTTCTACTAGCCGTCGTTTGGAGTGTTGTTGAGACGTCTCTCTAGGTGGAATTAACAGTTCGTTGGTAAAGTGCGCTAGATGGGGGATTCTACTCGCTGTGGTTTTGGAATTCTGTTAAAACGCGTTTCTCCTGGTGAAAGTTGTTAGGATAAGTAAAAGTAGGGGAGTGCTTTTTAGACGCATCCTTCCTGGTTAACTACCCTTTTAAGTTGGTGGTGGATGGAGCCCTTGTTAAAGCGGCTCTTCAGGTCGACAATCTTCAGACAAGTGATGGGGTTTGGATTTGCCGCTAACATCGTATGTTGGCGATTCTCCCCCTAGCGGCAGGGGGAGATCATTCTCTATCGGATTTCCGATAATCATTAAAAGTGTCAGCTCATGAAAATGTCACTGATTATATGTTAAAAGGGGAGAATGCCGCGTCTTCCTTAAATTCAGCTGGTGAAAGAAATGGGGGTTATCTTGCTTTGTGCAGTTCAGAGTTTTTAGTAATAACAGAAGGCCACTTCTTTTTCTAATGAGATTTTTATTTTCCCCAAGCTAAAACTGCCGCAAGTAAGAACACCATGTCTCACTCTATCAACGCATCATACAAAACTCCCCCACACTCTTACCTATCATTCCTCCTCTCTTCCACTTCGCCACGCCTCCCTTTTCGACGAATAGAAACAATGACATGTGGCATTATGATGATTCGTCCTTAAACATTTTCATTCTCATCTAACATGTAATTCTTATTTTCCTTCTTAAAACTTTTACGTGCTAATTTAAACGTCAGTGTAACCCCCTTTCCTATTTGGGTAATTTGTCTAACCCCCTTTCACATTTTGGTTATCTGTCTAACCTCCTTTCACATTTTGGTCATCTGTCTAACCCCCTTTCTATTTGGGTAATTTGTCTAACCCCCTTTCACATTTTGGTTATCTGTCTAACCTCCTTTCACATTTTGGTCATCTGTCTAACCCCCTTTCACATTTTGGTTATCTGTCTAACCCCCTTTCCTATTTGGGTAATTTGTCTAACCCCCTTTCATATTTTGGTTATCTGTCTAACCTCCTTTCACATTTTGGTTATCTGTCTAACCCCCTTTCATATTTTGGTTATCTGTCTAACCCCTTTCACATTTTGGTCATCTGTCTAACCTCCTTTCACATTTTGACTATCTGTCTAACCTCCTTTCACATTTTGGCTATCCATCTAACCTCCTTTCACATGTTTGTCATCTGTCTAACCCTTTTCACATTTTGGTTATCTGTCTAACCCCCTTTCACATTTTGGTCATCTGTCTAACTCCCTTTCACATTTTGGTTATCTGTCTAACCTCCTTTCACATTTTGGTTATCTGTCTAACCCCCTTTCATATTTTGGTTATCTGTCTAACCCCTTTCACATTTTGGTCATCTGTCTAACCTCCTTTCACATTTTGACTATCTGTCTAACCTCCTTTCACATTTTTATCTGTCTAACCCCCTTTCATATTTTGGTCATCTGTCTAACCCCCTTTCACATTTTGGTTATCTGTCTAACTGCCTTTCATATTTTGGTTATCTGTCTAACTCCCTTTCACATTTTGGTCATCTGTCTAACCCCCTTTCACATTTTGGTTATCTGTCTAACCCCCTTTCACATTTTTATCTGTCTAACCCCCTTTCATATTTTGGTCATCTGTCTAACCCCCTTTCACTTTTTGGTCATCTGCCTAACTCCCTTTCACATTTTGATCATCTGTCTAACCCCCTTTCACATTTTGGCTATCTGTCTAACCTCCTTTCACATTTTGGTTATCTGTCTAACTCCCTTTCACATTTTGGTTATCTGTCTAACCCCCTTTCACATTTTGGTTATCTGTCTAACCTCCTTTCACATTTTTATCTGTCTAACCCCCTTTCATATTTTGGTCATCTGTCTAACCCCCTTTCACTTTTTGGTCATCTGTCTAACTTCCTTTCACATTTTGGTCATCTGTCTAAACTCCTTTCACATTTTGGTCATCTGTCTAACCCCCTTTCACATTTTGGTCATCTGTGTAACCTCCTTTCACATTTTTATCTGTCTAACCCCCTTTCATATTTTGGTCATCTGTCTAACCCCCTTTCACTTTTTGGTCATCTGCCTAACTCCCTTTCACATTTTGATCATCTGTCTAACCCGCTTTCACATTTTGGCTATCTGTCTAACCCCCTTTCACATTTTGGTTATCTGTCTAACTCCCTTTCATATTTTGGTTATCTGTCTAACTCCCTTTCACATTTTGGTTATCTGTCTAACCCCCTTTCACATTTTGGTTATCTGTCTAACCTCCTTTCACATTTTTGTCTAACCCCTTTCATATTTTGGTCATCTGTCTAACCCCCTTTCACTTTTTGGTCATCTGTCTAACTTCCTTTCACATTTTGGTCATCTGTCTAAACTCCTTTCACATTTTGGTCATCTGTCTAACTGCCTTTCACATTTTGGTTATCTGTCTAACCTCCTTTCACATTTTGGTTATCTGTCTAACCCCCTTTCACATTTTGGTCATCTGTCTAACCTCCTTTCACATTTTGGTCATCTGTCTAACCTCCTTTCACATTTTGGTCATCTGTCTAACTCCCTTTCACATTTTGGTCATCTGTCTAACTCCCTTTCACATTTTGGTTATCCGTCTAACCCCCTTTCACATTTTGGTTATCTGTCTAACTCCCTTTCACATTTTGGTCATCTGTCTAACTTCCTTTCACATTTTGGCTATCTGTCTAACAACATCTTATTGATTGCAATGATTCTAAAAGGATTACCTAGCGATTTAAAACCCTTTTCGACTGTGATAACACAGAGAAAAGATGAATTAAAATTTAATGAGTTCAAATCAGCTCTCAGAAGCTACGAAGAGACTGAAAAATGCAGAAAAATTGGACCACGAGAAGATTACTCGATGAAAGTTAATATTCAGCAAAAAGATATGAAAAACATACGATGTTTCAATTGCCAGAAGCTGGGGCGCCGAAAATTTGAATGTAAAAACGCGCCAAAATTTTTAAAAAGATGGTGTGAATATTGCAAAAGAAATACACACAACACGAAATATTGCCGGAAAAAAAAAGAAAATTCAGTCAACTCACTGAAAGACACAGATGAACAAAAAATCATTTCTTTTTACTGTAAGTACTTTTAAAAAATCTTTTGAAGATGATACATTTAATTTGCTAGTAGATTGTGGAGCTACCGCTCACATAATTACAGATAGAACAATTTTTTTCTCGTTTTAATGAAAATTTTAATGCCTTGTGGTGATTCAGACCACGAGTCTTAATAGATAATAGTTAAAGGAGTAAAGCACAAACACAACTTAGAATTTGAATAAAGACATGTATTACGGACATACATAACATAAATTGTTTCAAACTATGATTTTGTCTGCGGGAATGTTATATAAAATAATAGTCCACTTAGCTGAAATCCTGAAGTAGGATGAGTTATCGGAGTCCCTTTGCTACAGCTATCTGCTCGCTCAGAAGAATATAGGAGAGAGCTTGAACTGAAAACGAAGAATCTGTCCCTTCGTTTTTTGCCGCTAACCAATGCTGGCCTGTGATTGGTTGATTGATAACAAGGTTCGTTGAACAAGGACGATAACCCCTACCTCATATATTTTTACATTCTCCCGACGAAAGGAGAAACATGCAATGATGAGATCAGTGTATGCTTTCATTATAGAAGGAGTTGCACTTCTTTTTATTTGGTTGTTTTTTTTTTTTTGTTTTTATTTTGTATGCATGGTTCTTGTTTTTAAAGAAATATTTTCGGGCTCGACTACCCTGATACTTCTGGCATTATTTTAGCCATTCTACTTATTTGTTTTTATGACAATATTTTTGTGTAATTGTTTTGTTTCCCACTTATTTTTTTTATGGGGGGGGGGTACATGCTAGAAAAATGGTGTATTTGTGGTTATCATTTGGCATGTGTAATTTTTTAGATTTGTGCTAATCTCCATGACACTAAATTTACAGTCATGTATTGCATGATTTGATAATATCATTGTTATATAAATAAATAGTAATGAATTATAAGTAGATAATGTAGAATGATAAATGAATTTCGGCGATTAGGACTATTGGCATGTGTAATTTTTTAGATTTGTGCTAATCTCCATGACACAACTTTTTGTTTTGTGTGTATAAGACCCCAGAGTGTAGTCGGTAAATGGATATAGTTTATAATTATGCTTTTGATCATTAGTTGATTTATTTTAACAATGCATCAACCCGACTAGCGATATTTTTTGCCTAGATATTAGGGAATCCATCTTTATTTTATATTTATAGTTACATTTTTGTGTAGACTCTTACAAGTTTCTTTTTCTTTTCTTCATAGATATAATGATATTTAGTACTAATATCTAATATAATACAAATGATTTCTAGACAGTTGTATGATTTTAAGTATTCATGTCTTATACCAATATTCATAATGTTCCAAGTAATTGCTTCTATTTAATAATAATCATTTGATTAACCACGGTTATATGGTTTTAAGTAACTAATGCTTGGTAAACAATTATAGCTTAAAGTAACTATTCCTGATATAAGTAATTTACAGTCATGTATTGCATGATTTGATAATATCATTGTTATATAAATAAATAGTAATGAATTATAAGTAGATAATGTAGAATGATAAATGAATTTCGGCGATTAGGACTATTGGCATGTGTAATTTTTTAGATTTGTGCTAATCTCCATGACACTAAATTTACAGTCATGTATTGCATGATTTGATAATATCATTGTTATATAAATAAATAGTAATGAATTATAAGTAGATAATGTAGAATGATAAATGAATTTCGGCGATTAGGACTATTGGCATGTGTAATTTTTTAGATTTGTGCTAATCTCCATGACACTAAATTTACAGTCATGTATTGCATGATTTGATAATATCATTGTTATATAAATAAATAGTAATGAATTATAAGTAGATAATGTAGAATGATAAATGAATTTCGGCGATTAGGACTATTGGCATGTGTAATTTTTTAGATTTGTGCTAATCTCCATGACACTAAATTTACAGTCATGTATTGCATGATTTGATAATATCATTGTTATATAAATAAATAGTAATGAATTATAAGTAGATAATGTAGAATGATAAATGAATTTCGGCGATTAGGACTATTGGCATGTGTAATTTTTTAGATTTGTGCTAATCTCCATGACACTAAATTTACAGTCATGTATTGCATGATTTGATAATATCATTGTTATATAAATAAATAGTAATGAATTATAAGTAGATAATGTAGAATGATAAATGAATTTCGGCGATTAGGACTATTGGCATGTGTAATTTTTTAGATTTGTGCTTATCTTCATGACACTAAATTTACAGTTATGTATTGCATGATTTGATAATATCATTGTTATATAAATAAATAGTAATGAATTATAAGTAGATAATGTAGAATGATAAATGAATTTCGGCGATTAGGACTATTGGCATGTGTAATTTTTTAGATTTGTGCTAATCTCCATGACACTAAATTTACAGTCATGTATTGCATGATTTGATAATATCATTGTTATATAAATAAATAGTAATGAATTATAAGTAGATAATGTAGAATGATAAATGAATTTCGGCGATTAGGACTATTGGCATGTGTAATTTTTTAGATTTGTGCTAATCTCCATGACACTAAATTTACAGTCATGTATTGCATGATTTGATAATATCATTGTTATATAAATAAATAGTAATGAATTATAAGTAGATAATGTAGAATGATAAATGAATTTCGGCGATTAGGACTATTGGCATGTGTAATTTTTTAGATTTGTGCTAATCTCCATGACACTAAATTTTTTTTGTTTGGGTGTATTAGACCCCAGTAAATGGGTCAGTAAATGGATGCAGTTTAAAGTCATGCCCTAGAACTAGTTGTTGAATGACGCAGTTTAAAGTCGTAGGCAGACTAATTATTGACCCCAGTATGGTCAGTAAATGTATGTAGTTTAAAATATGTCCACGACTAATCTTTTTTTTTTAATAATGATCCTGAATGCAGCAGTTTCAATTTTTGTCTAGGGCGAATTATCGACCCCATAGTATGGTCAGTAAATGTGTAGTTTAAAATATGTCCAGGACTAATTCTTTTTTTATATAACGATCCTGAACGCAGCAGTTTCAATTTTTGTCTAGGACAAATTATTGTTTTTATAATTTGTACAACCATTTCTCCCTTTCAGAGAGAAAATTTAAAAATTGATTCCTTGAAGTAATTTCAATGTCAGGAGGGGGGTGCTTTATAACTATAGTAGTATGTAGTAGGCAGTAGTTTAACGTCATACCCAGAACTGATAGATTTCATCCGTGTTGTAGGGTGCCATTTATTGTTTTGTCCTGCATTTAAGGACAGTAGGTTTTTGTTGTAAATTAGAAGTCCAAATTTCTTTCTTTTTTTTTTCCAATTTGTCCTTTTATCTAATTTTGTTGGTAGAGAACTGTAAATAAATTTTTCTTGTTTTTAGCTTTTTGTTTTTGTTTTTCTTTCTCTTTTTTACTTTTAGTAGTGTCTTCTTGTTTGATTTCTTTTTCTCTCCGGATAGCTTAGTTCTATCAAACAATTTTGGAACTACATGGTACTTGGAGGGAACAGACTTGATATTGTCTTCACTCCAAGGAAGCTTCACAAAATACATATTGTCCTCGAATTCTTGAATTTAGGATGTGTTTCTTGAAAATGTTACATACACATATAACGGAAATAGAGTTTAGGCCCACAGCAAATGTACTGAGGATATTGGGATAATCTTTTATTACTAATTTCTATCTGCATAAACATATATATCTTCTATTATTATACTAAAGCTGAGATTATCAACTTTCTTTTCCTAAAGGCTTTTTTTCTATTTATGCTAAGGACACAATATTTATATCCAGATATTACTTGATTTTAGGACTACTTAATGTCTGAAAAAAATTCAGTTTAATTGGTTTTAATTAGTCGTAATTAGCAATTAATTCAACAACTGACCTGTCCCTCTCTATCATTCTACATTACTCTCACCCTCTATATGTACGAGTAAGAATGGAGAAGAATATGAATAACGTATAAGTATTTTTGATGGATGGAACAATTAGCTATATGAAATGAACTGGATAAAAGCAGAACGTATGAAATATGACCAGCTTTTAAAATACTTCATTAAGTCTTGTATTTATGTATGTCATTATATCTTCTGACTTTTTAGTTAGGGTCAGTTGAGTTTCTTCTCCTAGCGAGACTCAGCTTAAATAAAGATGACCTGGTCCTGAGGATTCCAACTGAAGGCTAAACCTCTTTGTTATATTATTTCTGGGTAGGTAGGCTTGGGTGTAGAAAAAAAAACGGTAATGGAGCTGTTTGACAGCTATCAATATTTGTTGAGTTGAGTAGAGTTTCCACCAAAACAGTGAGTTTGTTGTAAATGGTAATTATAACACCTACGAGGGTATTGGAAATTATCTTTATAAATAAATAAAAAAACATTTCCCGTATTATGCATGCCTTTTTCCCTTTTGGTCTGTCTCTCTGTTTCGTTTCGTTTTTTGCTGCAAAAGTGAAGGACGGGGGCTCCTGGGATTGGCGCCTGTCTGGACCTTTTTTGATCACGTGTAAGCCGAGATCTGCCTCTTTGGAAGTGGGAAGCGAAGCGAGCGGACACAACTAGCTGATTGTCCCGTCATAAGCACTGAGAAACGAACCCCTTAGCTGTTTCAAGCGGCCATATTGTAAAAGGGGCTTATTGCAGTTGCAACCCAGGAGAATTCCCAGAACGGCTGAAACGTTTCTTCATATCCTTTGGCGAAAAAGGTCGCTGTTTCCTAACATATTCTTCAAACCACTGAAGAAATATTGTTGTTGGAATGTCCAGCCCTTAGATGCTTAAAAACGAACGGCAACGAGTGAAAAGTGAGTGATACCAGCGCAGAAGACCAGCCCTATATTTCTTCCGAGAGCCTTGTTCTTTACGAAAAAGTACAAGTGACTGAGAGAAGGTTTATCTTTCGGTCAGCAGACCAGGAGCCCCAGTCCTTAACGAAAAGGAACGTGAAATTTTTGAGAGAACTGTGAGTTCTGTAGAACCTTTTGTCTGTCCTGCGCGAGAGAAATTCATTTTTAAAGGGTCATTTTATTGTCTAATACCCTTTCTGTTTCAGTAAGTGTAACCCCCTTTTTATACACTTCTTTACTATTTTTATGCTATTTTGTATTTTGTGTTACCCGACCCCTAAATTGTTATTTAGTCGCGCATAGGGAAATTTATGCAAGATTGTTTAAATTGTTTGTATTTCTTTTTGCCTCCTTTAGTGGAGAAATTTGTATGAATAAAGATTCTATTTCTTTATCAAATAAGACCATCATTCTTTTCATTTTTCCCTACCCCTTTTTATATGACGACGCCATTTTGTTTTACGTTCGCTTTTTTCTGAACGAGGAAAAATTCGCGATACGGGGGCTATTGCACACCTTTTTTTTGCATCTCTCTGCATTCGCTGCACTGCTTTCTCTGACCGTTATCTATGTCGTCTGCTAGCTACTTTTAGGACCTCTACACGTTGTGATTGTGATAAAGTACATCAGTGGATCCCCTACCGTAAGGTATACAATCAATAACAAGAGAGAACAAAAGACAAGACAAGACAAAGTTAGGTGCACACATCAAAAATGGCAGAGGTACATTGCTTCTTCCAGTCATTCCATCTCCTGTTATTTCATTCTCCCATGTTTGCCGAGATGAGAGGGGGCAAAATGCCCCCTCTTGTTCTTTTAAGGACTTCTGCTAAAGACTGACTTCTACTTCACAAGACTCTAAGGGTGTTGTAGGTGACTCACCTATGACACGAACACGGACTTACCCAAAGGGTACATATGTGGCAGAGTAAAGCTACTCAGTCGAGTAGTTCTAGAAACAGTCTTCGTGTATGCTGAACAAGGAAACCCTTACATTGTATGTGATATATATTGCTGAATACAATCTGTTCTCTACATTTTTATACCCGTGTTGAGTTACTATTTATTGACCCTTTAATAGGTCATAACAAAGGGGGAACTTACTTCTTTGGCGTCCGGCTCTAAACTAACTCACTGACTTTCAAACCTACCAGAATTCTCGATTCTCGCTATCAACTCTCGTCCACACGAGATTTCCACCCAGCCCGCGCGATTTCAGTTTTCTTTGTGCTTAACTCGGTCGAACTTTATTGCTCATCTGAACTCCAGATGATTTTCAATCTGGTCAAAAACTAGACACCTTATCTCTATCTAACTTTAATGGCTCCTATGACTTATTGACACCTACACACAATACACATACTTACCATACAATATATGTATACACATATACACATGTATGTACACACACACACACACACACATATATATATATATATAAATATATATATATATATATATATATAGCTATCGGCAAAAAGTGCCAAGGGAGGTAATTTTTTTAAAAAAATTTTAATTTTAAAACAATTGCTAAAAATCAGGGAATAGTCCAGTTTTAATGAAATTTTCGCCAAATTATTTTTCCACGACTTAATTTTATAAGGATTAGTTTATTTCATGGAAGAAACTTGAAAAAATACTTTTTTTTATCAATTCAGAATGTGGTGGTGGGGGGGGTTGACCTTTGACCATTTGAAGAAAAAAAAAATCCCGGTCCCTAATTTTTACATTTCTTGAAAGATCATATCCTGAAGAATATATAGAAAAATAAAAAAAATAAAAAATATAAATTCAATAACCTAAAAAAGTGATTTTAAAATTTAAAATTCATTTTCTTAAAACTCAAAAAATAAATAATTTAGCAAGTTTTTTTTTTCGTAGTATTATAAAATATAGTTTTCTTTAAATAAATGTAAAAAGATAATTCTATTTTAAGTTAAACTGAGTTTTGTACTACCTTAAAAATTTCAAGGTCAATTTAATATGTCAAGACACAGTACGGTCTAACTAGCAATTTTAACCAAAGATAGCCCAGAATTTTATCTTTGAAAAAATCTAAGTTAAAAAAATCCGAATCACTGGGAGGATATTTTAAAAGAATTAAAACGATTTTTTAAAATTGTCAATTTAAAGTATGGAAGCCTAAAAGAGCCTATTATCTCTCTTTCTGGCCACGGTTATTAAGGTGTGATTTGTGAACGAATTTCACAAGTTATAATTCTTTCATTAAAGGGTGACTTTATTTCAAAAAGTACATTGTTCTTTTATTTATTTATTTATTTTTTTACATTCCTTTCAAAAATAGTAAACTTGAAATTAATACCTAATCTAATTAAAAGAAAAAAAATTAAATTATTGAACACTGAAATTAAACTGAATGTTCTTAAAAATATATTTTACACGAGTATTTTTATTGTAGATATTGTTATACTAACACTACTAGTAAACATTTTTGTAGTTTTAAAAAAAAAAAAAAAAAAAAAAAAAAAAGCAGCCACAAACAAATAACACGTAAAGTTTTGTTAGACACGTGAAATTTTGGCAGTTTTCATGTAAAATTTCATTCGCATTAACAGGAATTATTGGCAAATGAATTCTCTTTTTGTTTATGAAATTATTCGCTATTGAAATTTTTTAATTAAAATAAGTTTATAGTAAAATTTACATACGATGATGGAATTTAAATTGTTTTCACTTTCCCTTCGCGTGGCTGGATATTTTTTGAAAAATATTTTTAAGAGAAGGTTTCTCCTTGCAAATGAAGACATTTATTTTTTGTTAAAATTTATATTTTTATGAAAAATTAAAATTAAAAGAACTTGTGAAAATTGTCAAGTGGTAAAAAGTGCTAAAAAAAATTTCGGCGGACCTGAGCATCAGAAACACCCCCATCCAAAATTTTTGTTTTTAATTTTTTTCTCCTTTTCTTCAATGAAAAACTCAAAAAATAAATAACTTTTTTAGAATTTTTTTTTTTTACAATCTGATAGATTGGTGTGCAATCGATAATAATCCGTTGAAGAAAAAGAAAAAAAAATTAAAAACGAAAATTTAGAAATTATCAACAAAATAAATTTTGTTCTTAATGATTTAAACAGGTTCCGTTAAGGTAAAAATAAATAAATAAATAAAAAGGAAAACAAAAAAAAGATTTTACGTGTTTGTTTTTTTAACACTTAGCGCTTCTTTCTTAAACTAAAAATTAATCTTTATTTTTTTATCATAATTGACGCAATACTTTTAAAATTCATTATTCAACAATGTTTATCTTTTACTTTGAAATACCCGAAGTTCACATCTGTGTATTTCAAACATACGGGATAGAAGTATATCGCTGTAAATAAAAATGTGTCTCCATATCTTTGTTCAACTATCGTCAAAAAAAGGAGAGTTCTCGGACGCGGTTATCTCCCTTACACCCGAGTTTCTGCGGATACCTATATATATATATACAAAAACATGATCCACACTGAATACACATACACATACCTATCTGTGGGTGGTCTCACCCCACCCCCAATTTACACACACACACATACACATACACATTTATACATATATGTGATCCACACTGAATACTATGTATCAATATAACAAACTGTATAGCCACACACACACACACACACACACACACACACACACACACACACTGCATTGGCACCCATGCACCAATGCATATTGTTATATAATCCTAAAATCGAATTCATTTCGTAGTTCAGTCATGAATTCGCATTGGTCAATCTCGTTCTGCCTTGGTACAAATATCCTTAATTCTGTCATTTAAGGAATTTATTTCTTTTTGTTTTTCTTTTATAATACTCTCTTCCTCCCCAAAGCCCTTTTTCTTCATACACCAGCTTTGTTCTAACATCTCCATGTTAAAAACAATGTCTTCCTTTAAGGAGTTTCTAACTTCTAAAATCAAACAAACAGAATCTTCCTTTTCTGTTCAAGTTTTCCCGAAGAAAGGCGCACGACAAAGCTTCTCCTATATTCTTTTGAGCGAGCAGATAGCCGTAGCAAAGGGACTCCGATAACTCATCCTACTTCAGGATTTCAGCTAAGTGGACTATTATTTTATATAACATTCCCGCAGGCAAAATCATAGTTTGAAATTTATGTTATGTGTCAAATAATGTCTTTATTCAACTTCTTTTCTGTTTTAACACGGTGTCTGAATCCCCACAAGAATTTACATGATTCAAAGTTGTTTTATTTAAAACATTCAATCTTCTAAGCTAAAAAAATATTACGTTTAAAAAAAAAAAAATTGTTTTGTAGTGGACCGGATTTTGAGCCTTACCCTTTCTTTCTCAGTTGGAGTCAACTCAACAATTCTTAATATCTTATTACATGAACATTTAAAAAAGCATTTTCTGCAGGACATTGATCAGTATTCTTGATTATTGTAATCTTTGTTTCAATACACATTTGGTAAAACTTGCAAATCATACTCAAAATCCCATGATATTACAGGGTACCCAGAAAAACAGAACCCACATTATTTATCTATTTTCCCATTAAACTAACCCTAAACCCCAACCATAACCCTACCCCCCCCCTATTTAAAATTATCAGTTTTATTACAAAATTTGTGGGTTCTGTTTTTTCTTTTGAGTATGATTTGCAAGATTTACCTCTCTCTATGAAAAAGACACTGCGCTTGTTTTTATAAAGATTTGTGGGCGTGTCTAAAGCTGACGTCATGTAGCTGGATTCGAGCGAACAGAATTTAAAAATTTACTTGTACCAAAAAGGGCTTAACTTTCAAATCGGTCGGAAAATTAAAACATATTACTGGGTGACCCAGAAAAAACAGAACCCAAATTATTTATTTATTTTCCCATTAAGGTAACCCTAAACCCCAACCCCAATTCCAACCCTAACCCTATCCCTAAACCCCCGTTGTTAAAATTAACAGTTTTATTACAAAATTGGTGGGTTCTGTTTTTTCTGTGTCACCCTATATACAGTGTGACCCAGAAAAAACAGGACCGAAATTATTTATTTATTTTCCCATTAAACTAACCCTAAACCCTACTTGTTAAATTAACAGTTTTATTACAAAATTTTGTGGTTTGTTTTTTTTTTTTTTTTTTTTTTTTTTTTTCTGGGTCACTCTAATTTTCAGACCGATTTGCAAGTTTAGCCCAAAAAAGTATTACCCTTGAAAATTTCATTAAAAAAATTGGATAATTCCCTGATTTTAGGTATATATATTTTTTAATCAGGGGTTTAAATTTATTTTGTAAAATACGGCTGAGACGTCATGTTTGGCTGTGCCTAGTTTATAAAACATTGTATGAATTAGTTCAGCAGGATTTATTGAACTGACAAGTTGAATAAAGATATGTGTTAAATAGATTTTTTTTAAAATGAATTAAAAAAAACCTGTTTGATCAAAACATTAAATACCCAACAAAGAATGAATAAAAGAAAACGTGAGATACTGTGAGATATTGGTTGTCACTGTCGATAAATACAACTTCCATTCTTAAATGGCGGAATACTTCAGCAATGTTTTTATTTTATTTTTTCAGATCAATCATAAACGACGGCGATATTTAAATTTTAATTCAACCAGATAAAAATTTAGTTTATTTAGATTTTTTACATTTTTATCACTTTTTACTAAGGTTGCATTTCTGTAAAGAAAAAAGAAATCAGACGAATTAATATCGAAAGAAGTAAGTATCACCATTTAATTTCTTTCTTTCTTTCTTTACAAATAAAAATACGTATTTTATTTATATTTGTAGAGAAAGATTTATTTTTATTACCCTGTTTAAATTTTGATTTATTCCCATAGTAAATTATTGTTTGAGAATATATTAATTTTAATGTTTATTTTGTGAGAAGGTTTCGGTTTCACTTGGTCCTAAAATGGGGGTTCGATTTACAATGTAAATATTTATAGTAGGGAGTGGCAAAAATTCTACGAGTTTTAAAAGCGAATTAAAATTAATTAAATCTATTATTCAAGGTCAAACTTTGTCTAAATCGATAAGTAGTGACCATCATTAAAAAAAAGAAAAATATCATTACATATGCAGTTTATTTTTGATAGATTTAAAACTATTTGTTTTGGTCAATTTCAACGCAATCCGCCATTTTGGCTCTTTTTCAATGGTTTTAAGCGCTTGTTTACGATTTTAAAATAACATTTGGGATGGGAAAAAAATTACCCAAAATTAGGTAATTATCCGATTTTAATGAAATTTTCAGTATTGATTTAATAATTAATGAATTTTATAATGCATTAGTTATTTTATTTCAAAACTTTAATTTAGTATTTTGCTATGAAAAAATTAATATATAAAATTCATTAAAATAAAAATGTTCGGATTTTAAGTTAAAATGTTATATTTTTAGATTCTAAAAATAAAAATATCTACTTAATGCAAACCTTATTTTTAGCGGCAAAAACTAATAAGTTTTGAAGAAAAACTCGATTGAAAATGTACCCCCTCCCCCTTTTAAGCAGAAAAAACATCGATGTATAATTTTTTCTTTTATAAAATAATAGCCAATTAAATAATTATCGAAATGGGTAAAAAAGAAATCTCCAAAAAATAAATTATTTATTATTTTTTTACATTTTATTTTTCGATTTTCGATACTTATTTTCTCGTAAAACAACAACCGTAAACTTTTTTTTTGTTTCTATTCATAACTTCGGTCTTTTATCTCTTTATTTATACTGTAATTAGTATCGAAAATGACCAACTCGCAAAACATTTTACGCCCCCAACATAAAGGGGGTCAAAATTAAGTGACCTGAAAAAAATGAGAAAGTTTTGAAATAAAATAAATAATGCATTATAAAGATCGTTCATTGATAAATAAACACTGAAAATTTCATTAAAATCCGATAATTCTCTGATTTTTGGTAAATTATTTTCTGTAGGGGGGGGAGGGCTAAAGTCATTTTGTCAAAACCGCATTTTAGGCTCATTTTGCCAGTAGCTAATTTATAAACTGAACCCTCTGTTTATGTCCATATTTTGTAATAAACCATTTTTTTTTCTTCTTGTACCGTAATTTAAGATTAGTAAATATTTTCTTTAATAATAATCTTTAAATTTTCTTTATGTATTTTAGTATTCATTTTAATGTGTTCAGACACTAGAGTCTGCCAAAATGTTGACTCGTTTTCATTTTAAAAACGAATTAAAATTAATTAAATCGATTATTTAAGGTCAAAGTTTTGTCAAAATCGAAAAGTAGTAACATAATGTGCATCAGAAAAAAAAAAGAAGGAAAATTATATTACTTATGTAATTTATCTTTACATTTTAAACCAGTAATTTCGCTCAATTTTGCAAACATAGACACTTTTTATGGATTTAGTAGTGACGACCAATTTTCCCAGTGAAATTACCCCCCCCCACACACACACACACACTATATTTAACACTATGAAACATGGATAAAGGTTAATATTGTCTTGAATTTTTTTTATCTATTCAAAACAAAAAACATGAAACAAACTCCTGATGATTTTTTTTAAAATTCAGCTTACGTAAATAATGAAAAATATGAACGAAAAACAATGTTTTCATTTTTGTACAGTTAAATTAATTGAAATTTAACGTAGCCAAAAACAAGTTATGACTAGAGGCTTTTAAAAAAAATCCTATGAAAAATCAATTAATAGTCCAATTTTCACGAAAATTTCTATAATTACTTAGAATTTAGGGATTAAAAAACACATTATTTCGAATTCTAAGGCTTATAACATTTTCTTTTTAGAAATCAATAACAAAAAAACAAAAAAAAAACATTAAATACTCTCTGTACAGAAGAATTAATAACTTTTAAATGAAGTATCTTTTTCATTTTGGCAGAGAAAAAGATGCTCTAAAAAATTCTCATGCTTTTCCAAAAAATGACCAGGAGAAAATATCATGTGACCTCTGTTATTTATGAAATTATCTCATTTTTTAATAAAATTTTATGGGTTGACTTATTAATAAACAAATTTCTTTTCTTAATTACTGAATCCTTTCAATCAATGCATTTTTATAGTAAAAATCATTGTCCAATGCATTTTTATAGTAAAAATTATTGTCCAATGCATTTTTATAGTAAAAATCATTGTCCAATGCATTTTTATAGTAAAAATCATTGTCCAATGCATTTTTATAGTAAAAATTATTGTCCAATGCATTTTTATAGTAAAAATTATTGTCCAATGCATTTTTATAGTAAAAATCAATGTGTTGAGCCTGTTCAATAATTAATTTACTTAAACAAATTGTAGAGTAGCTAACACCCCATCTGCACTCTACCAGATAGACTGGCTCATAGCCATAAAATAACCTATTGTTAACTAGCAGAATAATAAAATAACCTATGATTAACTAGCAGAATAATATTCAGACTGATTTTGCTGCATTGGCTATACTGAACTGACCCTCCTCTTTTAATGTGTTTGTCTTGTTAAGTGTTTGTACTTATTTTTGGTGTTTAATAAATGTATTAAGCACAACATTCAGCTGTGTATCTTACCACCTCCTGATACAACAATTTGCATCAACCTAATATTAAGGACAGAGCTCAACACTTACTCGATATTTCATGTGCAACAAAAAAAAATATTCTAATTATAACCTAATGACAAAAGTAAACTTGTTTTGTTCTCTTAAGTGTGAATAATTTTCTCATATAATGATCAATAATGGAATGTCCTTTTCTTTCTAAATAAATCTTTGGCCAAAGTAAAACATCTGACTGAAGTAAACTTGTTATGTTGACTACATATTTGAGTGTGAACAATTTTCTCATATTTATCAATAATGGAATTTCCTTTTCTTTCTAAATAAATCTTTGGCCAAATTAAAACATCTGACTGAAGTAAACTTGTTTTGTTGGCTACATATTTGAGTGGGAATAATTTTCTCATTTAATAATAATGGAATGTCCTTTTCTTAAATAAAAGTAAAATTTCTATTATCTAAATTATCTTCCATTTAATTATGTTTCTGAAATTATTAATTTTGTTTATGTCTGAATATGAAGAATATGATATGTCACTATTAATTGAAACACAAATTGATTTATTCTGATTTTTTTCCAAATAAAGTATGAATCTTTACTTTTCTTTAATAATACCTGTTCTTTATTTATAGTATGAATCTTTACTTTTCTTTAATAATACCTGTTCTTTATTTATAGTATGAATCTTCACTTTTCTTTAATAATACCTGTTCTTTATTTATAGTATGAATCTTTACTTTTCTTTATTTACAGTATGAATCTTTACTTTTAAAAAATAATACCTGTTCTTTATTTACAGTACGAATCTTTACTTTTCTTTAATAATACCTTTTCTTTATTTACAGTACGAATCTTTACTTTTCTTTAATAATACCTTTTCTTTATTTACAGTATGAATCTTTACTTTTTAAAAAATAATACCTGTTCTTTATTTACAGTATGAATCTTTACTTTTCTTTAATAATACCTTTTTTTTATTTACAGTATGAATCTTTACTTTTCTTTAATAATACCTATTCTTTATTTACAGCTATCAAATGCAGTGGAGGACAAAAAGACTGAAAAGAAGATGTATTCTTGCAAGGTGTGTGGACCTGAATATTAACAAAGTTAATCTTAAGTAATTGAATCCCAAAAACAAAGGCGAGAATCATTACTCTTGAAAAGTGTGTACATCATCATTTTCAATAAACTCACATCTCAAAATATATATGCGACTACACAAGTATGTGAATCAGCATTTTCAGAAAGAAGAACTTTAAAAAACCACATACAAACAGAAACTTGCAAGAAAGCTTTTTCTTGTTATGTGTATGGATCAGCATTTTCACAAATCGGAGGACTGAAAATACACATGCAAATACAGACTGGAAAGAAACTTTTTTTTTGTGATGTATGTCAATCAGCATTTTCACAAAGTGGACATTTGAAGAGACGCCTGCAAACACATACTAGACACAACCCTTTTTTTGTGGAGTTTGTGGATCAGCATTTTCAGAAAGAGGAACTTCGAAAGAGTCTCATACAAACACACACTGACCACATGCAAACACATACTCACGAGAAACCTTTTTCTTGTGAAGTCTGTGGCTTAGACTTTTCACAAGGAGAAAAGTTAAAAACCCATGTGCGAACACACACTGGTGAGAAACCATTTTCTTGTGAAGTTTGTGGAACAGCATTTTCAATTAATTCAGATTTGAAAGCTCACATGCGAACACACACCGGGGAAAAACCTTTTTCTTGTGAAGTGTGTGGATCAGCATTTTCACTAAGAGGGGGACTGAAAGTTCATGTGCGAACACACACTGGAGAGAAACCTTTTTCTTGTAAAGTTTGTGGATCAGCCTTTTCAGAAAGTGGAACTTTGAAAGGTCACATGCGAACACACACTGGTGAGAAACCTTTTTCTTGTGAAGTGTGTGAATCCTCATTTGCTGAAAGAGGAAATTTGAAAAAGCACATGCGAACACACACTGGGGAGAAACCATTTTCTTGTGATGTATGTGGGTGTGCATTTTCAAGGATGAATCATTTAAAAATCCACATACGAACACACACTGGTGAGAAACCATTTTCTTGTGAAATTTGTGGATCAGCATTTTCAGTTAGTGCAACTTTGAAAATACACATGCGAACACACACTGGAGAGAAACCATTTTTATGTGAAGTGTGTGGATCAGCATTTTCAGAAAAAGGAACTTTGAAAGTTCACATGCGAAAACATACTGGCGAGAAACCTTTCTCTTGTGAAGTGTGTGAATCCTCATTTTCTGAAAGAGGGCCTTTGCAAAGGCATATGCGAATACATACTGGGGAGAAACCCTTTTCTTGTGAAATGTGTGGCTCGGCCTTTTCTCAAAGAGCAAACTTGAAAGCCCATGTGCAGACACACACTGGTGAGAAACCATTTACTTGTGTAGTATGTGGATCAGTCTTTTCTCTTCGTTCAAATTTGAAGAAACACATGCGAAGACACACTCCATACAAAACATAATCTTGTAAAGTTCAGCTTTTTCAAAAATAGATATACCTGTTGTGATAGAGGCAACTCTTGAAAAAAATACCTTGAATCAATACCAGGTAAACCTAGCTGCTATGAAGTACAAATAGCAGTTATCAAACGAGTCTTGGCTTCTTGAAATTGTTAAAGGAAAATAAAAAGAGAAACCATTTTCTTGTGAAGTTTGTGGAACAGCATTTTTAGTTAATTAACATTTACTCCCCACTGGAAAATCTGTGTAGCAATGCAGCTTGAGAGATTACAGTACTTCTGGGTTTTTTTTTTTATGACATATCAACCTCCGTGGGTCATTTTCAGTTAATTCACATTTACTCCACACTGGAAAATCTGTGGAGAAATGCAGCTTTAGAGATTACAATACATCCGGTTTGGTTTGTTTTATGGCACATCAACCTCAGTGGGTCATTTAATGCAGATTAAGTTTGAAATAAATTTATTCTTAATGGATGCTCAATTTTTTTATAAATACATTTTTCTATTTAACCCATAGATGGGACCCTCACAGGTACTACCACTCCGGGTCAGAGTGGACCAGGGAGCAATGGTGATGAAGGGGTGCTCCACATTCTCCAAACCTCCAAAAACTGGAACCTCACCATCAGATAGAGTTTAATATCATTCCCAGGACATGTAGACCCTCAGCCACCACCTTCTAGCACCCATATGATAAAAAGGGTTCGGGCCTGCCATAAGGGCAATAGGGTTAGGGCAATCATATAGGTGCTGGGGCTTGACCAGCCGATTGATCTGAGGGAGCCTCTCTGACCGCACGTCTAGCCTAAGTAGGGTGTTGCATGTCATGGACTGCTCATCCACCAAGACTCTGTTCTTAAGTATCATGGGTTGCCTCCCACAGCCAACAGGTGGCACCATTTGGGGGAGTCTTACCCCTCTGCAGAGGTGCAGTTGGTGCATTCTAATGCCCCAGCCGACAGGAATGAACCTAAAAACGATTTGGTCATTGAAATAAATAAATCTCATACCAGTTGTGATAGGCGCAACTGGGTTGGTGAAGCAAAACTTGAAAAGAATACCTGGTGAAAAACCCTATTCTTGTGAAGTGTGTGGTTCAGCTTTTTCACGAAAGTCTAGTGTAATAAAACACTTTACTTGCCGGAAAAAGACTGGAGTGAGTAAAATATCGCTTTAACTTTTCGGAAAAAACACCTTGAGCGTTGTTTTTTTCAGTAGGCACCGCATCAGATGGGGACTATATCCGTAGGTGGGATTGTTCTATCACTGCCTAAATTTCTTTGAAGCTGGAGACCGGGACGCAATTCTGCGAATAGCACCGTATATAACCCCCACCATTTAAAATGGGGTGGGGGGGGTAGACCTTGTAAAAAAATATATTTCCCCTAATATATTTTAGGAAAAAACTATTTCAGACATATTTACATCCAAAAGTAAATATAGTTATGGAAATTTTCGTGAAAATCAGACTATTAATTGCTTTTTCATAGAATTTTTTTTAAATCCTCTTATCGTAACTTGTTTATAGCTACGTTAAATTTCAGTTGATTTAATGGTGCAAGAATGAAAATATTGTTTTTCAATCATAATTTTCATTATTTCCGTGAGCTGAAAAAAATTTACATCACCCATTTTACATATTTTACATCTCTTGGGCCATTCACATTTAGCTTTTCGATGTCACATATTTTGATCATTAAAGTTCAATTTCGCATGCAATAATCACGTCATCAACTTTTAACTACAAACGTCACTCAACTAACCCTCTAATTCAACGCACACAAAATATCCTTCATCTTCTATGCACACAAATCCTTGTTTCTCTTCTCATTTCCATAGTCCTGAAGAAGGTTTCCACTGTAAAAACGAAATATTCGAGTATTGACAATAAATTCTCCATTTATCATAACATCCTGTGTTTGTTTTTCTAAATTTTCTCCATATATATATATATATATATATAATCCAAAAGTCCAGAGAAGAAATCTTCCTTACGACATAGGAGTTTTTTTAAACAACCTGTCGCAGTTTGAGAGCTCAATGTGTGCTCTTATTGTTAGAGTCACAGAGCAAATTTATAAGTAAAGAAATAACAAAAGACTTAGAGATTTTGCATTATAGCCTATTTCGGCGAGCTTAGACAAAGTGTCTAATTCTTCCAGCTCATCAGATGCAAATGATGAATTCTTTATTACTTTTAAGGCATTTGAAAACAGATTTTTTTTTTTGTTTATATTGTCCAGGACAATATAAACAAACAAAAAAATCTGTTTTCAAATGCCTTAAAAGTAATAAAGAATTCATCATTTGCATCTGATGAGCTGGAAGAATTAGACACTTTGTCTAAGCTCGCCGAAATAGGCTATATGCAAAATCTCTAAGTCTTTTTTTATTTCTTTACTTATATATATATATATTAATATATATATATATATATATATATTAATAATAGTAATAAAGCCATTACATAATCTACAAGGAAAAGTTGGGACCAGTTTACTAGGTACAACTGTAAAAAGATTAAAGTGACTAACTTTCAAATTTTTCAAACCCCTGCCAATTCTCGATACCAACTTTTGTTTCTTCTCATTTCACACAGGTTTTCAAAATATTTTGTTCAAGAAGAGCTGGCCAAATTTTATGGCTGTCTTGACCTCTAGCTAACCACCAACCTTGCCCCAAAGCCAGACTTTTGGTCTCTATCTTAAGGAATTATCACAACTTTTTTATTTATTCTAATTCCCTACCTCATTTTAATGATCCTTCTGACCTACCATTGACACTTATACACACATACACTTGTTTATATATATATATATATATATATATATATATACACACACATGTGATCCACCATCTCCTATCTACACATGCACACATATATATATGTGCGTGGTCTCACTCTATTACATATTCATATAACTATATACCTTATTAAATAAACACACACTATATGATTATTTTGAGGCCCGTGGGATAATGGTTAAAGTCATGGGAAATGGACTCGTCAACCCAAGTTCAATTCCTAGACGAAGCTGATTGCATTTCACTTAGCACTAATACCCTTGGGAAAGGTATGAATCTAATTCTCCCTCCAGCTATGGGTAAATAACAGGGCGGACTGGACTCTTTAACTATGGCTAGGTAACCAGTGTAAACCTCCCTCGGGGCTGTGTGCACCTGCAGACTCTTTGCACCTTCCAACATTACTGGCCATGATTTTCTCATGATCGTCTGTTCCTTGACCCTCACTTGTGTCCGTAATTCTGCCTCAGGGCACCGTCAAGGGAGTTTACAATCAATTACAAGAGATAAGAAAGACGAGACAATTTCAGGTGAACAACCAAATGGTCAGAGAGGCATATAACTCGCATTCATTCTCCATCAATTTCTATCTGCTCTAAATCCCATGTCTGTCGAGAGGGGGGGGGACACCCCCTGTTCCTTTGGGGACCTCTGCTAAGCTGGTTTCTAGTGGACAACTAAACTAATCTTCCTTCTTCGGCGTCCAAAACTCAACTAACCTATCTGGGGTCCAGAAACTCTCTCCTTTCAAAATCTCCAGAGGCAGAGGTCCCAGTTCTCACTATCCAATCTCGTCTGAAATCTCATCTTCTGAGATTCTTTAACTCCCGAAAAGTCCTTTGTTTAGAGAACCACCCTCATGATGAGTTTTATGACCCTCCTGACCGTGGCTAACTATTATTTGCCCAAAGGACCAGACTTGCTGTCTGCTTCTAAAATTAATGGCTCACTGTCATCTTTTTTATCTAGCCTAAATCCTTTTTCTTAGTTTTAAGATTTCCTTGACTGAGCATTGACCCTACTTACACATACAATATATGTAGATACACACACACACATGTATATATTCATACGCACATATATACCTATATATACACACACGTATATGTGGTTTGACTTACTACTTATGTATATTACTAGCTACACGTATTTGATATAACTGTGCAGCCACATATGCACGCACAAAATGCATATTTTCATACCAGTCTAGGAGAAGGAAAACTCTGATTTCAAACCTGTTAAACTCCGCTTAAGAAATTGACCTTGTGTCACATCCTGCTTGTGTAGAGGGATTGGTAATATATATATATATATATAATGTTTGTGTTGATAACATAAGATAATTAATTTTACTACCTCCATACATTAAAAAAAGAATCTCTACTCAACTGTCCAGAAATCTGTTTTTTTAATTTTCTTTAATCAATATTCCATTTAATCTTTAAATGAACTAGCAAATATATGCACCCTCCGGGTGCAAATATTTAAGTTTTAAGGTAATAAAATATTGTATTAAATTAGAAAGGCTAATGAAACTGAATAAGAATGCAGATAAAAAGATTTTGAACAGAGGGGGTATGATTGAAAAACAGAACAACTTTGGAACTAACTCTTACATCATTTTCCCTTAAAAACTTCNTAGGGTAGTAATATAAGATTCTATCTAAACGCCTCGTCGTGGGGCTTATACCGTACCCCCCTTACATATACTCAGTATACACATAAGCTATCTTCATCAGCATGGACCTAACATCAGCAAGTAGGTCCAACTCATGCGTTGTATGCTTAGCTTCTTATATTGTTTCAATGGTTTACCCTTGTAGTTGTGCCTATAATAACTTTTATTTTGTAAGGCATTAATCATGAATCCTTGTGGATTATTGTTTGTAGATTTCCTGGATCTCTTTAGTTATTTTACTGCTAGGAGAGTTTATATGTTTTACTATTAGAACTTTGTATTCTACTGTTATCCTGTGCTGTGTATTATTGTTTGTCTATCAACCTTTGTCGAGGTTATTTGTATTTAAAGCATGTTGAACGTTAAACCATCCTTACAGCTGTATCATTGCTACTGTACAACTGCACCACTTGGACACTAACATAGCACCTAGAGAATAAGCTACATGGGAACTGCACAAGAATGCAGTATGTAATTTCAAAAAAGTTGTGGAAGCAACACCCCATGAGAAAGCAGCTGTATGGCCACTTGCCACTTATCACACAAACAATCTGAGTAAAATGCTGGACACTGCTGGAAAATCAAGGACAAACTCATGATGTTTTTGTATGGAAACCAGCAGACAGGCACCCCAGTGTGGACCGTTGAGCAAAGATGTACATTGACCAACTCTGTGCAGATATTGGATGCTGTGAAGAGGACCTCTTGAGAACAATGATTGATAGGGTAGGGTTGGCTAGAGATTGTCATGGATATCATGATTAAAATCCTACTTACCTTTAATTACAAATTAACTAACCAAGTGACCCTTCTCTTGTTCTTCCTTTGGTCATTTGAAAATGTTTACTCCAGTTTAAATAACTTATTTTGAACAGTTTGGGAAAACTTTAAATTAGTGAAATAATATGATCATGTGATTTTTTCCCAACAATCTAACCGAGCACAATGGGTGACCCAACGGGTCACGTATTTTTCTAGTATATATATATATATATATTAAATTTGTTTATATATATATATTATATATATATATATATATATATATATATATATATATTCAATTTGTTTATATATATTTATAATATATTTATATATAATATAATATTCAATTTGTTATATATATATGTATATATATATATATTCAATTTAAGATAGATAAATTACCCAAAATCAAAGAGTTAGTCAGCAATGTATTCTTTTAGTTTGTTTTAGTTAAACGATGGGGGGAGTCAACGTTTGCTCATTTGAATAAAGATCCCATCACATTTAAATATATAACTACTTTTTTTTTTACCCAACATGAAATATTTTAAAGTAAGTTTATAAATCATGTTAAATTTGACTCTATAAATTAATAATTAAAGTAATTCAAAAAAATCTATTTAAAAGTCTGATTTACGCCACTTTAATTAAAAAAAAAAAAAAAAAAATCTCTTTAGCCTGGAGAAATGAAAAGGGGGGGGTGAATCTACGGAGCACCGTAGGTGATGGATGGCCCCCCCATCCCATCACCCCACGGCTGACTGCTGATTTTTCAGTTATTACAGGCTCACTCTTACTAACTGACAAATAGAAAGTGGGAGGAGAGTTAACTTAACTGACATAGCGAGATGGGAAGAGAAACAGGTAATCTCCAAGACAGGGATTGGTCGGTCGTTGACTTAATTGCTAATTACGCCTAATTAAAGCCAATTAAACTGAATTTTTTTCATACACTTTGTAGTGCTAACACCAAGGAATATCTAAGTATATATTGTGTCCATAACATAAATAGAAAAAATCCTTTAGCTGGAGAAGGTTGATATAACTCAGCTTTAGTATAATAATAGAAATAGATATATATATTCAATTTGTTTATATATATTATATATATATATATATTCAATTTTGTTTATATTATATATATATATATATATATTTCATTTGTTTATATATATTCTATATATATATATATATATATATATATAATATAATTCAATTTGTTTATATATATATAAAGTTGTCTCACGGTATGTACATGTCGACAGAAGATAAATTACACAGAAGACTCAGATCATCGGGGCAGACTTACCATGGGGGAGTATCCATTTAACAGTGACTTAATTGTCTGTGGTTGGGAGGTGAATCAACAACAACAAACTTTTAAAAATGTTTCTTAAATTTTTTATTTTAATCAATTTTTGTTTTGTTTATTGAAGACAAATTTTCCTTTTTTACTGACAGAAAATGAATGAAACTTCTCTCTTTCCTTAAAGTCAAAAGTTTTTCTCTTTTGTTGAAGGACAATCACACACCCAACACCAACCTAAACACTTTTCTTTTTTTCTTTTTTCTTCTTTTTTATTTTTTTCTTCTTTTTTTCTTTTTTCTCTCTTTCTTCTTTCTTTTCCTTCTTTGTCTCTCACTTCTTTTTTCTTCTTCTTCATTTTCTTTTCTTCTTTTTCTTTTCTTTTTCTCTTCATTGTCTTTTCTTTACTTTCTTTCTTTTCTTCTTTCTCTTCTTCTTTCTTCTTCTTTTCTTCTTCTTCTTCTTCTTCGTTCTTGGAGTTAGGTGTGTTGTTTTCCAACCCCACTTTTTTGTTCTGCTTGTTAGGAGGGCGGAGCAGTTTACTGGAGTGTGGGTTGCCAGGATCAAAATGGAAACCTGGATGCACAGATAGACGTGTGCAATTTCTTTTTTTTTTTTTTCTTCCTTCCTTGGAGTTAGGTGTGTGTGTGTGTGTGTGTGTCGAAATTTTAGCTCTGTCTTTGTTTTTTGTTTTTTGTTGGGGGTGGGGATACCATATGTGCTTTTTCCACCTCATCACCTGACCAATTCGCAAAAGATTAAGGAATAAAAAGACATGCAAAAATAAATAAATAATTTTTTTTTCTTTTGGTACAGAGTGTGCATTATGAACTTGGCATTCTATGAAAAATATTTACACAATTTTTTAAAGACTTTTTTCTCTATTTTTTTTTTTTTTTCACTATCCTGACTTAACGTTAAAAGGTGACAGTTTAGTTTTCCTTTTTTATTTCTTTTCTTTTTTTTTTCCCCTTTTTTTAATTTTTTTTTTTTAATTTTTTTTTATTGAAGACAAATTTTTCCTTTTTTTACTGACAGAAAATGAATGAAACTTCTCTCTTTCCTTAAAGTCAAAAGTTTTTCTCTTTTGTCGAAGGACAATCACACACCAACACCAACACCAACCTAAACACTTTTTTTTTCCAAATCAACTTTTATTCTATCTTCAGTTTGGTTGCTTTTTATTTTTCTCATAGCCTTGTGTATATTTACAAACGACATTAAACTCTGATAATATAAGTCATTCAAATTTGAAATCTTGCATAAACTTTAATAATCCGTCTAAGAAACACACAAAATTTAATTATTGATTTTTGCTAATTAAGTGAGATAATTAATTAATTAAACGAAAATCAAAAGATTTGTGGAACTCTTCATGATTCTTCAAAAGTTATTACAAAAAGACTCACCGTAGTATAACCCATCCACCCTATAATTGAACGTGTACAGGTTAATATAGTTAGCCGTATACTACCCTCAGTTTCAGGCAATCTCAAACCGTCCTTCGGGGCGGGGTCCAGTGAGCTTCGGCCTCTGGACCGGTGAGGTGTTAAATTAATAGCGTCGATCCCAGGGGGCTTTCCCCCCAGGCAACACCTGCCCCCTTGACTTAAAGGGGCAGGGCTGGGTTTATTGCCCAGCGCCTGAGGCGCCCCCTTGAGGGGGAGTGCTGACGGGATCGACGCAATTTTCTACCTACCACCCATGAGTCTCGGCTTGTGGGTGGTCCCACGTAAAAAGGCCTTGTACAATTGGGGTACATGTAAATACCAGGCATTCTCAACCCGTCCTTCAGGGCGGGGCCCAGTGAGCTTCAGCCACTGGACTGGTCGATTTAAATTAATACCGTCGATCCAGGGGGCTATCCCCCCAGACAATACCTGCCCTTTGGGGACAGGGCTGGGTTTATTGCCCAGCGCCTGAGGCGCCCCCCTTGAGGGGGAATGCCGACGGGATCGACGCATTTTTTCCATCCGCCACCCATGATCTTTGGTTCGTGGGTGGTACCACATTAATAGTGCTTTGTGCCTAAATTACACACGTGTTAAATACCCCATTAACTGCCCAGAAGATCAAAATTTATTAGCTGAGTCTGGATCGAGAAGCTGCAAGAGTTTCTTGCTTGATTCCAGGGGACCATCCAGCAGCTCATCCACATTAAACTAGATTGTCAAATATGGCTTGATGGATAGTCAAATACACAGTCAAAGATCCTTTACAATTGAATACCGCGTTTGATCATTGTTGGATGCTCTATACTTGGTACACATCTGTGGTTTAGGTAAATTCTAAGTCTGTCTTCAGTTGCCGTAAGCCAATTTAGACATGTACAATACTATTACACCCACTGTGTTTAAATATAACACATGTTAAATACTAAGTCTGTCTTCAGTTGCCGTAAGCCAATTTAGACATGTACAATACCATTACACCAACTGTGTTTAAATATAACACATGTTAAATACTAAGTCTGTCTTCAGTTGCCATAAGCAAATTTAGACATGTACAATACCATTACACCCACTGTGTTTAAATATAACACATGTTAAATACTAAGTCTGTCTTCAGTTGCCGTAAGCCAATTTAGACATGTACAATACCATTACCCCACTGTGTTAAATATAACACATGTTAAATACTAAGTCTGTCTTCAGTTGCCGTAAGCCAATTTAGACATGTACAATACCATTACACCCACTGTGTTTAAATATAACACATGTTAAATACTAAGTCTGTCTTCAGTTGCCGTAAGTAGACATGTACATTACCATTACACCCACTGTGTTTAAATATAACACATGTTAAATACTAAGTCTGTCTTCAGTTGCCGTAAGCCAATTTAGACATGTACAATACCATTACACCCACTGTGTTTAAATATAACACATGTTAAATACTAAGTCTGTCTTCAGTTGCCGTAAGCCAATTTAGACATGTACAATACCATTACCCACTGTGTTTAAATATAACACATGTTAAATACTAAGTCTGTCTTCAGTTGCCGTAAGCCAATTTAGACATGTACCATTACACCCACTGTGTTTAAATATAACACATGTTAAATACTAAGTCTGTCTTCAGTTGCCGTAAGCCAATTTAGACATGCCACACCATACACATTACCATTACACCCACTGTGTTTAAATATAACACATGTTAAATACTAAGTCTGTCTTCAGTTGCCGTAAGCCAATTTAGACATGTACAATACCATTACACCCACTGTGTTTAAATATAACACATGTTAAATACTAAGTCTGTCTTCAGTTGCCGTAAGCCAATTTAGACATGTACAATACCATTACACCCACTGTGTTTAAATATAACACATGTTAAATACTAAGTCTGTCTTCAGTTGCCGTAAGCCAATTTAGACATGTACATTACCATTACACCCACTGTGTTTAAATATAACACATGTTAAATACTAAGTCTGTCTTCAGTTGCCGTAAGCCAATTTAGACATGTACAATACCATTACACCCACTGTGTTTAAATATAACACATGTTAAATACTAAGTCTGTCTTCAGTTGCCGTAAGCCAATTTAGACATGTACAATACCATTACACCCACTGTGTTTAAATATAACACATGTTAAATACTAAGTCTGTCTTCAGTTGCCGTAAGCCAATTTAGACATGTACATTACCATTACACCCACTGTGTTTAAATATAACACATGTTAAATACTAAGTCTGTCTTCAGTTGCCGTAAGCCAATTTAGACATGTACAATACCATTACACCCACTGTGTTTAAATATAACACATGTTAAATACTAAGTCTGTCTTCAGTTGCCGTAAGCCAATTTAGACATGTACATACCATTACACCCACTGTGTTTAAATATAACACATGTTAAATACTAAGTCTGTCTTCAGTTGCCGTAAGCCAATTTAGACATGTACAATACCATTACACCCACTGTGTTTAAATATAACACATGTTAAATACTAAGTCTGTCTTCAGTTGCCGTAAGCCAATTTAGACATGTACAATACCATTACACCACTGTGTTTAAATATAACACATGTTAAATACTAAGTCTGTCTTCAGTTGCCGTAAGCCAATTTAGACATGTACAATACCATTACACCCACTGTGTTTAAATATAACACATGTTAAATACTAAGTCTGTCTTCAGTTGCCGTAAGCCAATTTAGACATGCTGTGTTTAATATAACACATGTTAAATACTAAGTCTGTCTTCAGTTGCCGTAAGCCAATTTAGACATGTACAATACCATTACACCCACTGTGTTTAAATATAACACATGTTAAATACTAAGTCTGTCTTCAGTTGCCGTAAGCCAATTTAGACATGTACAATACCATTACACCCACTGTGTTTAAATATAACACATGTTAAATACTAAGTCTGTCTTCAGTTGCCGTAAGCCAATTTAGACATGTACAATACCATTACACCCACTGTGTTTAAATATAACACATGTTAAATACTAAGTCTGTCTTCAGTTGCCGTAAGCCAATTTAGACATGTACAATACCATTACACCCACTGTGTTTAAATATAACACATGTTAAATACTAAGTCTGTCTTCAGTTGCCGTAAGCCAATTAGACATGTACAATACCATTACACCCACTGTGTTTAATATAACACATGTTAAATACTAAGTCTGTCTTCAGTTGCCGTAAGCCAATTTAGACATGTACACCATTACACCCACTGTGTTTAAATATAACACATGTTAAATACTAAGTCTGTCTTCAGTTGCCGTAAGCCAATTTAGACATGTACAATACCATTACACCCACTGTGTTTAAATATAACACATGTTAAATACTAAGTCTGTCTTCAGTTGCCGTATTTAGACATGTACCATTACACCCACTGTGTTTATAACACATGTTAAATACTAAGTCTGTCTTCAGTTGCCGTAAGCCAATTTAGACATGTACAATACCATTACACCACTGTGTTTAAATATAACACATGTTAAATACTAAGTGTCTTCAGTTGCCGTAAGCCAATTTAGACATGTACAATACCATTACACCCACTGTGTTTAAATATAACACATGTTAAATACTAAGTCTGTCTTCAGTTGCCGTAAGCCAATTTAGACATGTACATTACCATTACACCCACTGTGTTTAAATATAACACATGTTAAATACTAAGTCTGTCTTCAGTTGCCGTAAGCCAATTTAGACATGTACAATACCATTACACCCACTGTGTTTAAATATAACACATGTTAAATACTAAGTCTGTCTTCAGTTGCCGTAAGCCAATTTAGACATGTACAATACCATTACACCCACTGTGTTTAAATATAACACATGTTAAATACTAAGTCTGTCTTCAGTTGCCGTAAGCCAATTTAGACATGTACATTACCATTACACCCACTGTGTTTAAATATAACACATGTTAAATACTAAGTCTGTCTTCAGTTGCCGTAAGCCAATTTAGACATGTACAATACCATTACACCCACTGTGTTTAAATATATCACATGTTAAATACTAAGTCTGTCTTCAGTTGCCGTAAGCCAATTTAGACATGTACATTACCATTACACCCACTGTGTTTAAATATAACACATGTTAAATACTAAGTCTGTCTTCAGTTGCCGTAAGCCAATTTAGACATGTACAATACCATTACACCCACTGTGTTTAAATATAACACATGTCATGGGTAAATTTTCAATATAATCCCTTTTCGAAAATTTCTGTTTTGTAATGTAGTACTGATTGTAAATTTTTATTTTTATTCTTTTTAAGAACAAATATATTGATTTTTAGCACTAGGTTAGACTCCATTTCTATCAAGAATGGGAATTTTGCGAGCCATTCACGTGTTACGGGAAAACCGAAATCTGGCGAAAATCTCGACGACTTTGCAAGATTGTAAAAACTATAATGGGATCGAAATTTATTAATACTGCAAGCTAAACATTTTTTGGGGGGAGGAGTCATGCCATACTCTAGAATAGAATATGAGAGTAACTATAGTAGCGAGCGGACTTTTATATACTGTGATAATCAATGAATCAAATACATTTTCTTATATTGTAACTCAACCGGAAAAAATAAAATTGGTTCAAACCACTTGGAGTTTGGGGTAAAAATTTTAAATGTAGGTATTTACCTAAAGTTAAAATTAAAAAATAGAAAAAAAAAAAAGAAATTAAAAAATAGAAAAAAAAGAAATTGAAAAAAAAAAGAAATTACAAAAGTTAACCCAACCAAGACCTCTTTCTCTACCCCGAAGTACCGCGTTACAATCTACACTCCCTCTCCCCGAAGTCACAGCAAAAAATATCCTTTTTATATCTACAGGAGAAGAGGCTTTCTTGGACGGGTGAGTCCAATACATGTCAATGGGGGTTACGCCACTACCTGCAATCCTCTAATCAATTTTAACATAGTTAAATGTCTCTAACACAATAACTCCGTTTTCACTCTCATTCTTACACATACATAGAGAGGGTGAGAATAATGCAGGATGACAGAGAGGGACAGATCGGCTGTTGACTTAATTGCTAATTATGACTAATTAAAACCAATTAAAGTTGAATTTTTTTTCAAACAATAAGTAGTCCTGAAACCAAGAAATATTTTAGTATAAATTTTATCAATAACATGAATAGAAAAAAAGCCTTAGGGAAAAGAAAGGTGTTTATCTCAGCTTTAGTATAATAATAGATAGATATATATATATTCAATTTGTTTATATATTTTCATATATATATATATTTCCTCGGTTGGCGTGAATGAAAAGGAGGTGTGAGTGGTGATAGCGACTGCTTGAAAGAGTGGTGAAACAAACCGTAGTTATCACAAATCTCTTCTTCGGAGAGTCGACGGGAACAACTGAACTCGCCAGCTGCTAGCTCTCAAATTCTTTTTTATAAAATTTTTTTTTCTTTTTTTTTTTGTGAACATTATTTCCCAAAATTCATATTTAATTTTTTTTTTTTCTACAAAAATCCGTTACATTTTCTATGATAATATTTTACTCTCGCTCATATATATAATTATTATAAAAAAAAAATTCTCAAATAGGAGATTCCCTATTCTTATGACAGTCACAGTCATGGTCCAACATACCATTGGTAACCGTATCTGCATCGGGAGTCTTCTTTTCTGAGCTAAACACCAACATACTAAGCCGGCACACCAATTCTACCAGTTCCATAACTGTCAAAACCGATATCCCCATCCAGAGACCCAGAGTTCCTCCTATATCGGCGAACAAATCGGCCAGCTCATACGCTGGCATTTGCCTAAATTCTATTATGCTTAAGTCCTCAAGATACACATTTAGCCGAAGGAGATTCTGTCGGATCATATTGGATGCACGGATTTGTTTATCTTTGTCGCTTGCATTCAGCCGCTGGTTGGCTTGTTCTACAAAGCTTTGTTTTGGGACTTCGTTTGTTACAGAAGTTCCCACGATTGGGATACTCGTGACTGACGTTACAGGTCTTGCAGTTGTGTCCGCAGCCGGTGGGGGCGGTGGTGTTTGTCCTAAACTTGCTAGGTACTCGAGCAACTTGTACGCCTCTCAATTTTTTACCCAGCATGCTCTGGTCTATTCAAATTACACCGGAACTGTAGGACGTGACTTGCAATTCTAGATTTGTCACACAGTCAATAAGAAGTCTTTTGTTATCCTTCTTTTGTTATTTTTCCGGTGGTTTGTTTTACCCGGTCAAGCAGCAAGCCTTAGATGTTTATCATTTTTCTTCTTTCTTCTATCCAGACTTCTGTCTGGAACATTCTTTGTTTCTCAATTCCTTTGTCTTTTTTTTCGCACCAAAAGAATTGAAACAATAGTCAATCTGCAACATTCTGAGGTTTAAATAAAAATAAAACCATGGAGAATGTGACGTAAATAACTAAGGGAATTGTTACTTGAGTAGTGATATAGTTTCGGTTACTGGCAAACAAACACACAATCTCCATTATAATAAGATATGTGAGTTATATTACTAACATATATATGTTACGATTTTGAAATTATGATGTGGCGTACCTCCAGAAATATTTAGATTGTTAGTGAAAATAATTCCCAGTGTAAATCAGGTGAAATCTTTTCTGAATCATTGTCAATTAATATCGATTCATTTAGCAAGGTTTGGTTTTTGTTGTTTTTTTTTTATTTGTTCTTTGCTTTTTCTTTTCTTTTTTTCTCCCCTCTCTATTGGAGCTATCATATCATATGATGAACTTCTACAAGCTAATTTTCTTCTTCTTTTTACTCATCCCTTCTTTTTCTTTTTACTTATCCCTTCTTTTTTTTTCTTTTTACTTATCCCTTCTTCTTCTTCTTCTTCTTCTTACTTATCCCTTCTTCTTCATCTTCTTACTCATCCCTTCTTCTTTTTACTTATCCCTTTTCTTCTTCTTACTTATCCCTTCTTCTTTTTCTTACTTACCTCTTCTTCTTCTTCTTACTTATCTCTTCTTCTTCTTCTTTTTACTTATCTCTTCTTCTTCTTTTTACTTATCTCTTCTTCTTCTTCTTTACTTTCTTCTCTTACTTTATAGAACTGTTCTTCTTCTTGTTCTTGTTAATTCTGGGCTGTTAGACTGAGTAACTTGACAGATAGTTTAACCAATACAGTCTTCGAAAACAATAAAGGAAAAAACTGAAGACGATGGAATGAATTAGAACAATGTGTATTAACGAACACAAATGAACAAGCTTACAAAATAATACAAAGGAAAAAGTTCAAATTTCTTAACTGACCATAAATAAGAGAGTAAAAAAAATATTCAGATATGGAATGATCAGTGTTGCGTCTTTTTTGTGTAACCATTGCTGAAGATATTTTCAATTGATTCAAAGACACGGCAAAGGGATGCAGCATTCATGTGTCGCAGAAAATAAGTAAGTTACGAACAACAATTTGCAGAAAAAGGGTTTACAATGTGTAAATATGTAGATATGTGTTAGAAGATATGGACGTGAATGGTAGTGGTAGCTATTTTAATGATAAATTCCAGCCTAGAGACAACATAATTTCACAATAAACAAAAGTACCTATAAAAAAAGGGATGTGAAAATGTTTCAAACCACAGATTACACGAGAAAATACTTTGTCTTACTTTTTTGTTTTATTTTCCTTTAACAATTTATAGAAGCCAAGGACACTTGGTTCCTAAACTTCCAGTTTGTGAAAATGCGGATCCACACACATCATAAGAGAAAGATATCTGGTCAGTGTGTAATCATACATGGCTTTTCACATTTGCTCTTTCTGAAAATACTGATCCACACACTTCATAATAAAAAGGTCTCACTAGTGTGTGTTTGTACATGCCTTTTCAAATGTGCTCTTCGTGAAAATGCTGATCCACAAACTTCACAAGAAAAAGGTTTCTCTCCCGTGTGTGTTCGCATGTGTATTTTTAGATATCCTTTTCGTGAAAATGCTGATTCACAAACCTCACAAGAAAAAGGCTTCTCTTCAGTGTGTGTTTGCATGTGGTTTTTTAATTGACCACTCTGAGAAAATGCTGAGCCACACACTTCACAAGAAAAAGGTTTCTCTCCTGTATGTGTTCGCATGTGTATTTTCATATATCCTCTTTGTGAAAAAGTTGATGCACAAACTTCACAAGAAAAAGGTTTCTCACTAGAATGTGTTTGTATGTGGCGTCTCAAATGTACTTTTTCTGAAAATGCTGATCCACACACTTCACAAGAAAATGGTTTCTCTCCGGTGTGTGTTCGTATGTGGCTTTTCAAAGTCCCACTTTGTGAAAATGCAGATCCACACACTTCACAAGAAAATGGTTTCTCCCCAGTGTGTTTTCGCATGTGGCTTTTCATTTGGCTTCTCTGTGAAAATGCTGATCCACAAATTTCACAAGGAAAAGGTTTCTCTCCAGTATGTGTTCGCATGTGTATCTTTATGTCACCTCTCCGTGAAAATGTTGATCCACAAACGTCACAAGAAAAACGTTTCTCTCCAGTGTGTGTTCGCATGTGGCTTTTTAAAGATGTATCTTTAGAAAATGTTGATTCACACAATTTATCCAAAGAAACTTTCTCTGCAGTGCATTTTTGCATGGAATTTTCCATGCTTGTTTTTAGGAATGTGCAGTAAATGATATTCTCACTTGATAAAATTATGGTTTCTCTTCTTGTAAGTATAATTTGTTCAGTAAAAATGATGTTCAATCTTGTATCTGCTTTGTTTTCTTGGATTTCACAAATTAAATAAACTATGTTAATATGCAGATACACACACCTCACAAGAAGAGATTTTCTTTTCAGTCGTTTCAGATATCAAAATCAGCGTTCAGTAAAAATGAGGATTTATAGCCATGGACCAGAGGCCAACTGATTGGGTGCCGACCCTCTCCGACTGGGAAGCCAGTGCCACGGAATAGCGGTAGCGTAGGGTCGAGTGGGGCAAAATGAGACACCTCTATATCTTTGCATTGGATGACTCTAGGGTTATGAAACCAATGTCAGACTTCACCATGGACCAGAGGCTGACTGATTGGGTGCCGACCCTCTCCGACTGGGAAGCCAGTGCCATGGAATAGCGGTAGTAATGATGATTTACAGTCTTTTCAAGAGTAAGGATTCTATTCTTTGTCTTCTTTGATTCAACTACAGAACATGAACTCTGTTAATATGCAGGTCCACACACCTAGCAAGAATAGATTTTCTTTTCAGTCTTTTTTAAAATTGTAAAATTCTTCTCCTCCACTGCATTTGATATCTGTAAATGAAGAACAGGTATTATTAAATAAGACAAGAGACTAATGCTTTATTTGAGGGGGAAAAATTAGAATAAATCACTTTGTATTTTAAGAAATAGTGACATATAATGTTATTCAAGTTCAGACAAAAAAAAGCATTAACAATTTCAGAAACATAATGAAATGGAAGATAATTTAAATAATGGAAATTTTATTTGGCCAAACATTTATTTAAAAAAGAAAAGGACACTCCATTATTGATAAATATGAGAGAAAATTATTCACACTCAAATATGTAGCCAACAAAACAAGTTTACTTTGGTCAAATGTTTTACTTTCGCCAAAGATTTATTTAGAAAGAAAAGGACATTCCATTATTGATAAATATATGAGAAAATTATTCACACTCAAATATGTAGCCAACAAAACAAGTTTACTTCAGTCAGATGTTTTACTTTGGCCAAAGATTTATTTAGAAAGAAAAGGACACTCTATTATCGATAAATATATGAGAGAAATTTATTCACCCTCAAATATATAACCAACAAAACGAGTTTACTTTGAACAGATATTCTATAATCTCTAGAAAAACAAACTGAATGAAATGTAAGAAAGACAACTTTTCATTTCATTTTATTTATCTATTTCATTTCAATAGTTTTCCATATAAAATGAAAAGTTATCAAATTAGAATAATACAAAAAGTAGTGAAAAAGATTTGGGCACCTGTGCAAGACTGTATTAAGTGTAAAAAGGATGGATTGGATAGGTTCAAATCTTACTGCTGCCTACTTATTTTTATATTGGGGCACCTGTGCAAGACTGTATTAAGTGTAAAAAGGATGGATTGGATAGGTTCAAATCTTACTGCTGCCTACTTATTTTTATATTGGGGCACCTGTGCAAGACTGTATTAAGTGTAAAAAGGATGGATTGGATAGGTTCAAATCTTACTGCTGCCTACTTATTTTTATATTGGGGCACCTGTGCAAGACTGTATTAAGTGTAAAAAGGATGGATTGGATAGGTTCAAATCTTACTGCTGCCTACTTATTTTATATTGGGGCACCTGTGCAAGACTGTATTAAGTGTAAAAAGGATGGATTGGATAGGTTCAAATCTTACTGCTGCCTACTTATTTTTATATTGGGGCACCTGTGCAAGACTGTATTAAGTGTAAAAAGGATGGATTGGATAGGTTCAAATCTTACTGCTGCCTACTTATTTTTATATTGGGGCACCTGTGCAAGACTGTATTAAGTGTAAAAAGGATGGATTGGATAGGTTCAAATCTTACTGCTGCCTACTTATTTTTTATTGGGGCACCTGTGCAAGACTGTATTAAGTGTAAAAAGGATGGATTGGATAGGTTCAAATCTTACTGCTGCCTACTTATTTTTATATTGGGGCACCTGTGCAAGACTGTATTAAGTGTAAAAAGGATGGATTGGATAGGTTCAAATCTTACTGCTGCCTACTTATTTTTATATTGGGGCACCTGTGCAAGACTGTATTAAGTGTAAAAAGGATGGATTGGATAGGTTCAAATCTTACTGCTGCCTACTTATTTTTATATTGGGGCACCTGTGCAAGACTGTATTAAGTGTAAAAAGGATGGATTGGATAGGTTCAAATCTTACTGCTGCCTACTTATTTTTATATTGGGGCACCTGTGCAAGACTGTATTAAGTGTAAAAAGGATGGATTGGATAGGTTCAAATCTTACTGCTGCCTACTTATTTTTATATTGGGGCACCTGTGCAAGACTGTATTAAGTGTAAAAAGGATGGATTGGATAGGTTCAAATCTTACTGCTGCCTACTTATTTTTATATTGGGGCACCTGTGCAAGACTGTATTAAGTGTAAAAAGGATGGATTGGATAGGTTCAAATCTTACTGCTGCCTACTTATTTTTATATTGGGGCACCTGTGCAAGACTGTATTAAGTGTAAAAAGGATGGATTGGATAGGTTCAAATCTTACTGCTGCCTACTTATTTTTATATTGGGGCACCTGTGCAAGACTGTATTAAGTGTAAAAAGGATGGATTGGATAGGTTCAAATCTTACTGCTGCCTACTTATTTTTATATTGGGGCACCTGTGCAAGACTGTATTAAGTGTAAAAAGGATGGATTGGATAGGTTCAAATCTTACTGCTGCCTACTTATTTTTATATTGGGGCACCTGTGCAAGACTGTATTAAGTGTAAAAAGGATGGATTGGATAGGTTCAAATCTTACTGCTGCCTACTTATTTTTATATTGGGGCACCTGTGCAAGACTGTATTAAGTGTAAAAAGGATGGATTGGATAGGTTCAAATCTTACTGCTGCCTACTTATTTTTATATTGGGGCACCTGTGCAAGACTGTATTAAGTGTAAAAAGGATGGATTGGATAGGTTCAAATCTTACTGCTGCCTACTTATTTTTATATTGGGGCACCTGTGCAAGACTGTATTAAGTGTAAAAAGGATGGATTGGATAGGTTCAAATCTTACTGCTGTATTTTTATATTGGGCACCTGTGCAAGACTGTATTAATGATGGATTGGATAGGTTCAAATCTTACTGCTGCCTACTTATTTTTATATTGGGGCACCTGTGCAAGACTGTATTAAGTGTAAAAAGGATGGATTGGATAGGTTCAAATCTTACTGCTGCTACTTATTTTATATTGGGGCATCTGTGCAAGACTGTATTAAGTGTAAAAAGGATGGATTGGATAGGTTCAAATCTTACTGCTGCCTACTTATTTTTATATTATAAGCATATGTTGGTGAGAAAGACAACTTCTCATCTTTTCTTGCTGCTACGGTTTGCCATTAGGTGGTGTTGCGACCCTGGATATTTAAAGGCAGTGACTCCTTCTTCTGGAATCTCCAGGTATGAATTAGACACAAGATGTCCATTTGGACTGGGGGAACCTAACCACCAATAACAAGCAATACGTGTACCTGTACTCTGGCCTTTTATAATTTATAGTTTCATAGAGACTCCGCGCACCTGTTATAACCCCCTAACCGTGTAGTAGATACGTGAGGTTTTCTATACTGTAAGTCACATTTTCTTCATGTTATACCTCAACTATCTTCAAAGAGTCTTTTCTTTTAGGGCATTTATCTATCCTGTTGTGTATTCTTACCATTGAACTTTGCTCAGATAATAAAATCTATTTGTTATAACTCTTTGTCGGAATTTGTTCTATAAATATGTATATGTCCGTCATTGGGTTACCCATTGAGATACCCTTTCGCATTATAAAAAATTGGTTCAAAATCTTACAGCTGGCTATTTATTTTTATATTATACGCATATGTGGGTGTATATACAAAACATGTTTCTTTTAATTTTATATGTTGTAGACTTCTTATTTTTATATTATATGTGGGTGTATATACAAAACATGTTTCTTGTAATTTTATATGTTGTAGACTTCTTATGTTTATATTATGTTTGGTTTGGTTGGTTGTATTTTATGGCATGACAACCCCTTGGGTTATTTTATGCCAAATACTTCTTTTGGTAATTTGGTATTCAAAAATGTTTAATGTATAATGCCGACAAAGTTTTGAAATAATTTCATTTTTAATGGATAATACAATTTTGTTTATAAACTCATGTTTTCTATTTAACCCATAGATGGGACACTAACAGGTACTACCCCTCCGGGTCAGAGTGGACCAGGGAGCAATGATGATGAAGAGGTGCTCCACATTCCCGAAACCTCCAAAACTGGAACCTCACCATCAGATAGAGTTTAACATCATTCCCAGGACACGTAGACCCGCATCCACCACCTTCTAGCACCCATATGATAAAAAGAGTTGGGGATTTCCATAAGGGCAATAGGTTTGGGGCAATCATATAGGTGCTAGGGCTTGACATGACCAGTCGATTGATTGGAGGGGGCCTCTCCGACCACCTATCTAGCCTAAGTAAGGGTCTAAATGGAGTGTTGCCTATCATTGACTGCTCATCCACCATGACTCCATCTTTAAGCATTACAGGTCACCACCCACTGCCAACAGGTGGCCCCATTGTGGGAGTCTTACCCCTCTGCAGAGGTGCAGTCGGTGCATTCTAATGCCCCACCGACAGGGTGGTTCTTTTTTGGGCTTCCGTATTATGGTCAAAATCTCAATACATTTTACACAATCAACTTGTAATAGTTCAAGGATCTCTATGTGTGTGTGTGATTTATTAAGCCAGTTTGATTATTTATTTTTATCGCATATCTACCCTTGTGGGTTATTTAACGCCAAATCTCTTTTTTAATATAATATTTGGTATGTATTAATATATTGGTAGAATAATTTTCATTGAATGTACAAAATAGAAAGGAACAGTACAGCCACTTGGCTTCTAGCACACAAACTTCCGAGTGAGACAAATAAGACACGTTGTACACAGAAAAGTAAGGACGAACTCATAAGTGATGTTCTGTTGTAAACCCACACACATGGCTTAAGGACGGATCAGCGGACAAGAATTAAAACTGATACTACATCTTTCTACTTCAAGAAAGGATCAAACTTTATGCCACAAGGGATCTCCTCTGTAAAACTGCTTTCAACTACAGCCCTAAAATGGCTACACGAATCCTAACAGAACAATTACATTCTTTCTAGTATTCTGGCAAAAGTGTGTATTTTCTCAACCCCTCCGGGACGGACGGGATTCAACACCAAATCAATTTCTAAGCGATTTGAATTCAGATTTTACCAACGTTAAAGAACCCAATCAGCCCTACTATTTACTCAGAGCTGGAGAGAGAATATATACACACACACACACACACACACACACACACACACGGGTCTCTATAAAGTTCTGCAACATATTTAAAATGTAACGAAAGATTGCAGTCTTTGTGAAATGCAATCATCAAAACGTGAATCCAAGACATTGTTAATAAATATCGTAGTAATATGACCGCTCCAGAATTCTACGCTGCAATCTTTCAAGACGTACCAAAGTGAGAACACCAAACTGGATGCTATTCACAGTGCAATCCATAAAGGACCATTTTGCATAGAATTGGGAACAGCAAGACTCTTTGGGGATCTATATTATGCAAATTAATCCTCAAAGAACAAAAAAAAGTACTACTAGAAGAAAAATAACAGTTGCTCAATTTGCATTTCTAACTTAAAACATTTATTTTAATCATAGCCATTGCATGGGAATGGTATAAGTATTAAATGTGATATGACACCCCATAAATGTGTGGCCCCACCCCCACCTAGCCAATACCCAAGATGTATAAATGGGTTAAATCGAACTTAACAGGCCCAAATTCCACCATCATATGTCACCCTGCTGAAAGAAAAAAAAATACCAAAAATCAGGGAATTAACCAAATTTAATGAAATTTTCAGTGTTGATATATTAATGAAGAAAAGATATAATGCACCAGTTATTTTATTTAAAAAGTTGTACATTTTTTTCAGGTCAGTTAACTTTGAATCACGTATCTTTGAAAATCTGTGTTACACCTCAAAGATATGTACTTCAAAAACTTTTGTTTTTTCAAAAACGAAACCATGAAAGTGTACAAGCACTTAAGTTTTTTTTATTAAACTTTATTAATTTATTTATCCGCACATCATCTATAAAATTTTCATGTATTTGACTTAAGTTTGTTATTTTCTAGAAAAAAATCTACAAATAACTGCTACACAGTTCCTGATGTGGAAAAGTCCAATTCAAACTGGGGATACTCTGATGATTGGAGCACCCGTGATACTTGCAGAAAGACAGACATAAAATCAGGATCCAGTTTATGATAATGCTTACATTATAAGTCGAACCCCCACTTTACAGTCAAATGATACATTAGAGAAAAACTTAGTTTTGAATAAACTAAATTTGGTAATCTGAACATTAGCTACATAAATGAGGGGTAGGGGGAGGGGTAGACCACGTAAAAAAAAATATTTCCCCCCAATATATTTTAGGAAAAAAATATTTCGGATATATTTACATTCAGTGGTAAATAGTTATGGAAATTTTCGTGAAAATCTGACTATCAATTGATTTTTCATAGAATTTTTTTAAAAATCCTCTTATCGTTACTTGTTTTTTTTTAGCTACGTTAAATTTCAGTTGATTTAACAGAGCAAAAATGAAAACATTGTTTTTCAATCATAATTTTCATTATTTTCTCTGTAAACTGAAAAAAAAAAAAAAAATGCAAAAATTTGTTTAATGTTTCTTCTTTCGAATGGAAAATAATTTTTCAAGATAATATTTATTTTTATGCAATTTCATTGTGTTGAAAATGGGGGGGTAAATTTTCACAGGGTAAATTGATGGTACTTAGAATATACACCTAAAAATTGCATCCCGGCCTCCTGCCTTAAAAAACACTAGGCGGTGATAGCTGAAGAAACAATCCACCCTACGAATGAAGTCCCAAGCTGAAGCGGTGCCTGTCGGGAAAAAAAACCCAGCGCTTAAGGCGTTTTTCACAAAAAGTTAATGTGATATTTTACACCCTCCAGTCTTTTTTTGACAAGTAAATATCTTAACCCACACCCTCTTTAAAATATGGTGGGTGGGGGGTATTTACTTAACATTTACTTTACGATAAAAATACGGGTTATTTTTAACGCCTTTAAACAGCTAAAAGAAAAAATAATAATAATTAGTTGATAAAAACGCCTTCAATTCGCTAAAACAATTTTTTTTTTTTCGGTATTTCCATTTTTATTTTCCATAATAAATTACTAGCTATGTGCATTTTATCGTTGACTATAAAAAAGGGTGATCACAGGAAATTTTTCTAAAAATCATATAAAATAAACTAACAATCCGATTTTAATAAAACTTTCGGTATATGAAGTAATAAAAGACGAACTTTTATTGTAAATAAATGTTTACTAAATTGAAAAGGCTAATAATTTTTTTCGCTAGTTTTTGTTTCGCGCATTGATCCCCCGTACAAAGTTTTTTTTTTTTTTTTATATATAAATGATTTTTACATTTTTGGAAAGATAATTTAACGATGGAACATATGTAAAAAAAACTAAATCGCAACTAATTCGGTTTTGGTAATAGGGCATCTTAAACATTGAAACTTAAATCTCGTAAATAAGAAAAAATATGTATCTTTTTTTTTTTTTCTAAATTGTTAGATTATTTTCTAAAGAATTTTATATTAAAAGTTCCTAATGTCTACTTGTTTTTTTTTTTGTTTTGTTTTTTTGTTTTTTCAGGGATTTTAAAAAATGTATAAAATGTAAAATAAATACTTTTCTTTAGCAGATATCAAAATCGTATTTATTAATCAAAGAAAATATTGTATAAAAAATATCTAGCTAAAAATAATGACATAACATATTTCGGTTTTTATTTTTTTTAATTTTTTAAATAATGTGTGAATTACAAATTGTCGTCATTCTTATTAATGGGTGGATCTAACGGAAATAATATCCGCTTTGGTTTTTGAGAAAAACTCTTGTTGCTGTTGTTGTTGTTGTTGTTGTTGTTGTTGTAGCACTGGGTCGTTTTTGTACATAAATTAAATCGTGAGATATCAAGGAAATGCTAAATTAGTAATTTGTTTTTGCTCCAGAAGAGAAATTATTATACGTACAATCCCCCATACAAAGAAATAGTGCACACGTCAAGATGCGAAAACTATGTCAACAAAGATTAAGAATTTGCGTGAATTTACTTTAAAATGCAAAAATTTAGGTTTTATGTAAGAGAAATTTGTTTTTTCTTTTTTATAACACATAAACTTGTAGGCTACAGTCCCAAGCCGATTATCGTTCAGTTGTGTCGGATGTAAAAAGTGGCCGAATAAATTGTCCTTTATTATTAAAATGATATCACCCCAAAATTCCAATTTTTTTTCGCGCATAAGTTTTTTGCCTCAAGAATTAATAAAATAAGTTTTAAGTGATTAAAATACGTATAGAACGAAAATAGCTCCGAATTCAATTAGCCAATGAGATTACAGATTTTATCTGGAATGTAAACATCAGCTGGTGTTCTGTGTTTATGAAATAAAAAAATATTAATTTAGAATGACCCTCAAAACACCCCCAAAAAAATTCCTAATAATATGCTTTAGTAACTAAAGCAAACAATAATAATGCTTTAGTAACTAAAGTAAACAATTTTTTTTTCTTCGGGAAAAATTTCAAAATATAATTTTCAATTAAAGAACTGGCTTTTTAGAAAAAAATTTTTTTTTAATGAACCTAAAATGCGTATGACTTTAGCCCCCCTACAGAAAATAATTTACCAAAAATCAGGGAATTATCGGATTTTAATGAAACTTTCAGTGTTTATTTATCAATGAACGATCTTTATAATGCATTATTTATTTTATTTCAAAACTTTCTCATTTTTTCAGGTCACTTAATTTTGACCCCACCTTATGTTGGGGGCGTAAATTGTTTTGGTCATTTTCGATACTAATTACAGTATAAATAAAGAGATAAAAGACCGAACTTATGAATAAAAACAACAAAAATTTACGCGATATGCGAAATACTATTATTTTTTTATTTTTTCTAAAAAGCAAATTCGCTTATTACTCATTTTATTTACGTGACTTGTTGTCACATGATGCGAAATACTATTATTTTTTTCTTTTTTCTTAAAAGCAAATTCGCTTATTACTCATTTTATTTACGTGACTTGTTGTCACATGATGCGAAATACTATTATTTTTTTATTTTTTCTAAAAAGCAAATTCGCTTATTACTCATTTTATTTACGGGACTTGTTGTCACATGATGAGTCCACGTTTTCAATGATACAATTTTATGCTTTTTGGAAGGTAAAATGCACATAAAACATTTTTTGTCGCTAACAACAGTTGCTTCTTCTTCGCTGGAGGTGGCCATTTTTACTTATTCATATTTCGAACACACGATTCTTATTCGCTTATTCCGTTTTCGGAGCTACTCCATTTTGCTTCGTATTTTTTTTACAAAGTAGTCCGTTTAAGTTTTACTTTTCGCATAATATCAAGATATGCCACCGATTGCGAAAACTTTTTATTAGCCTTTTTTGATTTTTAATTAATAATTACGCTAAAATTATTACCGCTAATTGTTGAGCATCGTAACTCGAAAACTAAGCCCTTTTTGACGTCTGGGACTGTAGCCTATTGGAATTGTTCTTTATATTAAACGTAAAAGAAAACACCAAAAAGTTAATTTTCAATTTTTTTTATTGACGTTTTAAAATATTTTTAACAATCCCCGTGCGTATTAAAAGAGCGTGTTTTGCACATCCCTATAAATTACGAATAAAAAATCAAAACATTTTTTTGGTTTTGTTTTTTATTTAAATAAAAAAAGAATATCTAAATATTTTGATCTTTTTATTTGTAATTGATTCTTGGAAATAAATATATTAAAATAAAATAAAAATACCGAAAAAAATGTTTTCTTATTTTTTTATTTGTAATTGATTATCGAAAAAGAAAATTAAAATACAATGAAAATACCGAAAAAAAAAGAAGATATTTTTAGCCGGTTGAAGGCGTTTTTATCGACAAATTATTATTATATATATATATATATTTTTAATTTTTTTTTTTTTTTTTTAGATGTTTGCGACAAGTAAATGTAAATATTTAGAGCGGGTTGTTTTTTGTTTTTTTTTGTTTTTTTTTTTTTGTTGTTGTTGCTTTTTCGGCTATCACCGCCTAGTGTCTTACAAGGCAGGAGACCGGGACGCAATTCTGTGAATAGCACCTTTTTGAATATACACATTAAAATGAAGATCAAATTAAATAAAGAAAATGTATTCAGTAATGTTAAATTATGGACATGAGAAAAAAAAAAAAAAGAAAAGTTTATTGCAGAAAGAGACATAAAATGAGAAGGTTCAGTTCATAATGTTTACATTGTAAATCGAACCCCCACTTTAGAAACTAAAACCTAATCGTCCTCAAAATAAACATTAAAATGAATATATTTTCTAAGAAACATTTACAACGGGAATAAATCAAATTGTAAACAGGGTAATAAAAATAAGGGTAATTTATGAGGAAGTGCGTCCCGGTCTCCTGCCTCAGAAATTGCTACCCGGTGACTATTAAAATAACGTCCCGAGCTATGTCCATCTTCATATCTATCTATCTATCTATCTATCTCAATTTGTTCATATGTATCTATATTACTTTAAATACTAAGATTTTCTTTTATTCATGTTTGTTTAATGTCTTGTTTTTAGTTTAAATAAACATTCCTCATAAATTACCAAAATAAGAATTTCTCTACAAATAAATACGTTTTTCTATTTATAAAAAAAAAAAAAGAGAAATTAAATGGTGATACTTACTTCTTTCGATATTAATTCGTCTGATTTCTTTTTTTCTTTGAAGAAATACAACCTTAGTGAAAAGTGATAAAAAAAAAGTGATATTAAATATACTAAATTTTATCTGGTGGAATTAAAATTTAAACATCGCTGTCGTTTATGATTGATATAACAAAAAACAACTGTGCGATTTTCCTTCCGAAGTGTTGTATTTGTCGTTAGCGACAACCAATATCTTACACTGAAGTTCACCCCACCCCAACCCTAATTTTTAAAAATCTACAAAAAATTAACAATTTTGGGTCACCCAAAAATTGGTTGCTAAAGTCAGCTAATGTTTTTTTTTTAAATAAATTAAAATTAATTAAATCGATTATTTAAGGTCAAACTTTTGTTTAAATCAATAAGTAGTAACATAATGTCATTATGTTACTACTTAGGGACTGGCAAAATGAGCCTAAAATGTGTTTTTGACAAAATGACTTTACCCCCCCCCCTACAGAAAATAATTTACCAAAAATCAGGGAATTATCAGATTTTAATGAAATTTTCAGTGTTTATTTATCAATGAATGATCTTTATAACGCATTATTTATTTTATTTCAAAACCTTCTCATTTTTTCCAGGTCGCTTAATTTTGAACCCCCCCCCCTTATGTTTGGGGGCGTAACATTTTTTTCAAGTTGGTCTTATACTGTACTAATTACAGTATAAATAATGAGATAAAAGACCGAAGTTATGAATAGTAGAAACAAAAAAAAACATTTTTACGGTGGCTTTTCTATGAGAAAATAAGTATTGATTATCGAAAAATAAAATGTAAAAAAAAAATATATAAAATAATTTTTTAGGAGATTTCTTTTTTACTCATTTCCATAATTATTTAATTGACTATTATCTTATTAAAAAAAAATTATACATCGATATTTTTTCTGCTAAAAAAGGGGGGGGGATAAATTTTTAATAGTTTTTCTTCAAAACTTATTACTTTAGGAGTATAAAATAAGGTTTGCATTAAATAGATATTTATTTCTAGAAACTAAAAATATAACATTTTAAACCTAATATCAAGATTCACATATTTTAAAACAATTAAATTGATTTTCAATATAAACACATAATGTTAGAAGATTAATTGTATGGAAGACAATTAAGACCAAATACATAAAATATGAAATCTTCAAGAAGAGTTAATCTTTGTGTCAGTAATTTAACTGAAAGATTCAATATCTAATAAGTTAAGGTAATTTCATTTCATTATTACTATTTTTAATTCAATTATTCCTTTTTAATTAAAAATATTCAAATTCTAATTGATGTTTTCTCGCTTTTTATCTTTGAATTAACAATTTTTTTTTTTTTACTAAAATAAAAAAAAATTGCAATTGTCATGTCTGACCGGAAAGACTATCTGGAACCCCCACCATCTAAAATTTTTGTTTTTAATTTTTGTTTTTTTCCTTCAATGAATTATTATCGATTGCACACCAATCTATCAGATTGTAAAAAAAAATTCTAAAAAGTTCTTTATTTTTCGAATTTTCATGGGTGCTCAGTTCACCGTATAAGTTTATCGTAAATAGAGTCCCCCCTATTGGAAACGCTACAAAAAAATTTTTTTTTTCCTTCCTTCAATGGATTATTATCGTTTAGACACCAATCTATCAGATTTTTTTTTAATTCTTAAAAGTTCTTTACTTTTTGAGTTTTTAGGGGTGCTCATTTTCCCGTACGTGGAAATTCTTTTAGCGGTTCTGATATGGGGTATCGATTTACGATAAACTAATACGGGGAACTGAGCACCCCTGAAAACTCGAAAAATAAAGAACTTTTTAGATTTTTTTTACAATATGATTGATTGGTGTGCAATCGATAATAATCCATTAAAGACAAACAAATCAATAACAAATTTTTTTAAATGGGGGTTGGGTTCCAGATGATCAGGTCCGCCATGAATTGAATTAAAATTAATTAATTCTATCAAATTTTTGTCTAAGTCAAAAAGAAGTAACAATAAACATCGTTAAAAAACATTTTTTTGTTGAATCAAATTTATAATTATCATTTTTTAAACTTTTAATATTAGATCTTCTTACTTTTTAAATTAAATTAAATGTCACTATCTAGATATTTCTGTAATATTCTCTAGTAATTCTGTTTTCTTGTTCATTTTCCAGATGTCTTTAATACTTATTTTCAATGAATATGCCTCAGTTGACAGTGGTACACCAATATTAGTGGGCCATATATTTAAAAAATTTCAAGATAATTATGGCTCACAACAAAAAATTCTAACATGGGCAAATGAGCACAATAGATTTAAAAACTTCCCATCCATATCATCATACATGATTGAGCAATTGTGGAAATTGTTTAAAAAGCGATATAAATTGCAAAGTAGAATTAAGAAAACGTGCCCATTAGTTGCCAAATCACATGCAAAACTGAATACCACTTCAACATCTTGGATTGGAACCTCTACCTCCACTGCCTCCTCCTCCTCCTCTTCCACCACTCCCACTGCCGCATCCTCCTCCTCCACCTCCACTGTTGACGCCTTCACCGTCGCCGCCTCCACCTCCACTGACGACACATCTACCATAAATTACACTAACACTATACATTCCACTGACAAACCTCTCATGTCCACTATTTTTTTTTATTTTAAATCCATAATAGAAAAATTGAGAACAAAAAACATAAATAACAACAACAACAAAAAAAAAGACACAAATGTGCAGAAAGAAAATTAAAACATTAAAAAAATCTTCTGCAACAAGCAAATAAACAAATTGTAAAACAAAAAAAACAAAAAAAATTGGATGCCCTTGAAAAAAAAAAAAAAAATATATATATATATATAGAACGAAAAGTTTTTTATGACTGCATATTAACGGGCATGTCAGTTAAAAAAAAAAATACCCAATCTAATCCTAAATTTGTCAACAACTTTAGCATTTGATTACCAAAAAAATGAAAGATCAATATATTTTTTTACTTATTGTAATAATCAAATTATCATACTGTGGTATATCCACAGGTCCTGCTAGTCCCTTTATATTACCCCCCCCCCCATTCAGGAATGATAAGCATTGCTATGCATTACCAGACATGACAACCACTTTTTGAGTTGGTGAACCAAAATAAAGACATTATTTAACCAACATAATTTCTATAGCAAATAATAAAGTTAATTTATTGTAATAATTAAATTATCATACTGTGGTATATCCACAGGTCCTGCTATTCCCTATATATCCCCCCACCCCAGAAAAGGTGATTTCTTTAAATTGTCACTTACCACATAGGAACTTTCTCACACTGGACTTAAACATGAAAATTCTTCTGTTTGTATTTTAAATTACATTCCTGTTTTTTCATGCTTTTATTTTGTAGTTTGCGGGAATATGTATGTGCAAATTTTTTTTTTCTGTTTTTGGAACTTTGGAACTTTGAACTTTGAACATTCGAGACTCTGTTCTTTTCCTTAAATGAATACTTTTTTTGTTTGTCATGCTTGTCTGTAAATTTTTTGCCCCGCTAAAAATTTAGGGGGGAGTATTTGTAGCGTTGGTTTCGTATTTGCCTGGTGGAGCTGTCTGCCCGATTTAGTTTGCTGGTGCCCGCTAGGGGGCTATAGTATTTAAGCGCCGGGTTCAAACCCTTTCGGCCTCTTTTCCTGTCCAGTAACTACGAGCCACATGGAGTAGACACGGTCTACTCCTTCTCGTTGGGGCTTTTGGCCTCACTTACATTACTGTAAGTTCTTCACACAGCATGGACTATCTCTAGTCTCATGTCTGTACTTTTATATGTTATCTTGTACCATTCATGAATGTGTCTTCATCTTTATTTATGTACTCTTTGTTTATGTACCCTTTTACCCATGTGCTTTGTACCACGCCATATCCATGTGCTGTATATATTAAATGTTTTGTCTGTTAACCTTCGTCGGAGTTTTGTATATTCAAAGTATTTATAACTTTGAACCAACGTTACAAGGGTTCCAATCCATGAAAAAATTCAAATAATCAACAACAACAACAACAATAACAACCACAAAACAAAACAATACAATAAAAATCAAAGGTCCTTTATGGACCACAAAATATTCACAAAAGTCTTCATTTACCAAATTATGTTTGCGCAATAAAGAATTCTTTTTTTTTCTTTTCAAATTTCTAACAGTAAAAAGAGTGTCACTTCACAAAGAGTTAACTGAAAAGAAATTGACAATTAAAAATGGTGACCATAGCTTAGGCATTGTCAATTTTTTTAGCTCATTTTTCTGTTTAAAAATGATTTAGCATTAATTAAACCGATTATGTGAGGTCAAATTTTTGTATTAGCTATAAAAATAGTAACATAATGAGCATCAGTAAAAAAAAATAATAATATTACATCTACCTGTGATATTCTAAAGCTCAGTAGATAGATCTATACTGAAAGTTTCATTGAAATCAGACAATTCCTGTCGAAATTTTGTTTTGGTCCTCAAAATTCGACGCCAGTAACAAAATAAAAAAATAAAAGTGTAAAAGATATAGAGGAAAAAGGAATTAACAAAGTCTAAAAAACGAGACAAACTCTACTTATAAATTAACTATATTTATTCAAATTTTAATCTACTCTACGGTCTGCTGTGGGTTGCACAAATTTCCCCGTGCAGTATCCTTAACTATGAAAAAAAACATTTAAAAACATAAAACCAAACAAGACAAAATTTACATACAAAATCACTTGCCGAGAGGCGAAAGTTCGTAATGCCCTTTTGTTTTTAGTGGGCCCTTATTTTGGTCGGTTGATGACAGAACTCTGAGTTATTTACCTTCTCTCGTTTATCTTCCTTCCTTCTCTCGTTTTTCTTCCTTCCTTCCCTCCTTCTATGTTCTTCAATGCTTTCTTCTTTGTTCTTTCCTCATTCAACTTTCCTTTGCTATTTCTTCAAATATTCCTGGACGTTCACGCCCAACGACCTTTTCTCACTATTCCTTGTCCTTTCTTTTAACTTTCTTCCTTGTCCCTGGATTCAACCAGTCAAAAAGACCCAGTGGTCTCTGTAACTGACCACTGGTTTTCGAATAAAAAGGGGACGCTTCTTTACTGATGTCATTAACTTTATTTTAATAAACACCGTGAAACTGTAACAAAACAAATAACATTTAATGACAGCGAACACTTTGACAAATGGGAAGTAATGTATGACAGCAAATACATTTCAATAAAAGGGACTTGAATGTCGGAGTACTCACCGTGTCATCCGTCTTGGCCAGTGGCAGAATCAAAAGGGACCCTGTATAAGTCTTCCCCTTACCACTTTTCGGGTTAGGGAATAACAGCCCGCAGAAAATGGGAGTGATGAACCCATCAACTATTAATTGGACACCATGGTTCAATTATTGTTACAACAAAAAATTACATATCTAAAAATTAATATAAAATTAATTGTCCAGTTTAGCGGCAGTTACACTCCCACCAATTACCATGCGTTAATAGTTAACTGTGTAGATCAATGGTAATTTTACTGTTCAGGTGTTGTGAATGTTCAATTCCGAGTCCTTTGCTATGTAAACATAATTGTAAGGTTATGTTGATGCCTTAGCTTGGAGTACAATGTCTCACCAACTCTGCTTAACTTGTCCTTAAGTAACGTCGAATAACTTTTGTATTGGATGGTGTATTACAGTTCTTGTTGTAGTAATTATGTTACCACATGGGGACATTGGGATTTTAGGGGGATTAGATGGAACATGTCAGGGGGGTTGGGAATTGGCTTGAGAATATGATAGAACATTTAAGTCTTAAGTAGCTTCGATGAGAACCACAAGCTTCTGGATGGGTCGTTCGATTATAGATATCTTGTTAAGATGTTCTCCTGTTTGTATTCTGGCTCTTCTTACAAGACCATCACTATCTTGATACACTTCCACTACTTTGGAAAGTTTCCATTTATTACGGGGAATGTAATCTTCTTTGATGATCACTATATCACCAGCCCGTACGTTTCTTCTTGGAGTATGCCAACGTTGCCTACGTGCGATATTAGCAACATACTCTTTTCTCCATCTACTCCAGAACTGTTCAGTCAGGTACTGCACTCGTCTCCATCGCTTTCTGGCATATACATCCTCTTTAATAAATTTTCCAGGTGGAGGCAGTGGAATGGAGGATTTCATAGTGAGCAGGTGATTGGGTGTTAGGTGTTCCATACTTCTGGGATCATTAATTGTGTCCACGGTGAGTGGGCGACTATTCACGATTGACATAGCCTCGTAAAACAATGTTCTCAAGGAAGCATCATCCAGTCTTCCAGCACTATCTGCTAATGCTGAGGAGAGAACATTCTTCACTGTCCTGATTTGTCTCTCCCATACGCCTCCAGCATGACTGAAATCCGGTGTGTTCATACGGAGCTCGCACTGTTTTCCTGCCAGGTATTGAGCTATTCTGCTCTCATCAATTTCTTGAAGAGCTCTCTTGAACTCATTCCTAGCTCCAACAAAATTAGATCCTTGGTCAGACTGAATTGTTCTTACAGCTCCACGTATCGCGATAAAGCATCTTAGGGCATTGATGAAGGCATCAGTTGTCATATCTTCCAACATTTCGATATGAATCGCCCGGGAGCAGAGACACGTAAAGAGGAGACCATAGCGTTTTATTTCTTTCCGCGCTCTTCTAACGAGGTATGGCCCAAAACAGTCCATACCACAGTATGTGAATGATGGTGAAGGGTCGACACGTTCTTTTGGCAGATCAGCCATACGCTGTTCCTCTGGTTGTCGACGGATTCTTCTACAAGGGACACACTGCCTTATATACGGTGCTACCGCTCTGCCACCATTGATGATCCAATAGCCATTGGCTCTTATTTCATTTAAGGTCTGACCTCTACCTTGATGTTGCGTTTTCTCATGATAGTAAGCAAGAATAAGATGTGTAACTACTCCATCTTTTGGTAAAATTATTGGATGCTTTAGATCAAAGGGAACGGAAGCTCTTCTCAATCTCCCTCCAACTCTTATTACATCATCCTGTAAAAAGGGATCGAACTGGTACAGCTGGTGATTGCAAGGCAATGTTCCAGACCCTTGACTAAGCAGGTTTATTTCTTGTCTGAAGGCATCTTGTTGTGCAAGTTTGATGATTGTGAGCTTAGCTTTTCTTTTTTCTTCAAGGCTTAAGGATTCTGTATTTGTAAGTCTCCTTGCCAGACGTTGAATTCTAGCAATGACATTTACGGCTGTGGTCCATTTTGAGAAACGGGACAGTAAGTCCTGAAAATCAGCCTGCTTTTCAGCTTCGGTGTTGAGTACTTGTATGACTTTGACTTCAGGATCTCCCACCAGTAATTCTGTGGCTCCTTTCTCTGGTCTTATTTCCCTGTTCCACAGGAACTTTGGTCCCGTAAACCAGTTGGAACTGCTCAGGTCTGCTACTGTCATACCCCTAGAGGCATGGTCAGCTGGATTGTCTGCTGTGGCTACATAGAACCATTGCGCTGTGTCTGTAGTTGCCCGGATTCTCTGCACTCTGTTTGCTACAAATACATGGAACCTTCTTGCTTCGTTGTTGATGTATCCCAGGACAACTCTAGAATCTGTCCAGAAATATTCTGTGTCGATTTTAAGCTCCAGCTCTTCTTTCAGCATGTTACTAACAGCAGCGGAGATTACGGCTGCAGTCAGCTCCAATCTTGGTATCGTGACAACCTTTGTGGGGGTAACTCTAGCTTTGCCTATAACTAGGGTACAATAGACCTTGTTTTCACCTATTATTCTGATATAGGTGCATTGACCATAGCCCTGGCTACTAGCATCAGAGAAGTGATGCAGTTCCACACTCACGATCTTGCCAAAGTTCTCTGGTTTGAAGCATCTGGGTATCCGAATTTTCTCCAAATTCCTCATGTCACTCACCCAACTCTCCCACCTTGGCTCCAATTCCTTAGGTAGTGGTTCATCCCAGTCCATGCCTCTTTGGCACATTTCCTGAAGAATTCTCTTTCCTACTAGTGTGAATGGGGCCAAGAACCCCAGGGGGTCATATATAGCAGCAACCATTGAGAGAATTCCCCGTCGGGTGGTTGGTTTGTCCATAGATGTTGTCCGGAATGAGAATGTGTCACTCTCAGTATTCCACTCCACTCCAAGTACTCTCTGTGTGGGAAGAATATCTATGTTGAGATCTACACTCCTCATTTCGGTGGCACGTTCAGATATATCAATTGAAGCTAGCACTTCTCGACTGTTGGAGACAAACTTATGGAGGTGAAGATTACCTTGGGCGCATATAGCTTGGGCTTCTTTTACCAATTTTCTAGCTTCCTCGATGGACTCGACACTTATGAGTCCATCGTCCACATAGAAATGCTTCTGGATGAAATTAGCTGCTGCCGGGTGCTCTGTTTTTGCCTGGTTAGCTAGATATTTCATGCCATAATTGGCACAGCCCGGGGATGATGCTGCTCCAAAGAGATGCACTCTCATGCGGAACTCCTCAGGTTCGGAAGCTGTGTCACCGTCTTTCCACCAAAGGAAACGTAGAAAGTCTCTATCCTGCTTTCTGACATGGAACTGATGGAACATTTTTTCTACATCACACATGATAGCCACTGGATGCTTGCGGAATCTACATAAGACTCCAGTAAGTCCATTAGTTAGACCAGGTCCTGTGAGAAGATAATCGTTTAGGGCAATACCCTGGTATCTTGAGGATGCGTCGAAAACTACCCTAATCTTTTCCGGCTTCTTGGGATGGTATACCCCTTGATGAGGAATGTACCATACGTTACCCATCTCTGGCTGTCCTTCGATGTTTTCCACATCTCCATCTTTGAGGATACTCTCCATGAATTTGATATAATCCTCCTTAAATTTAGGATTTCTATCCATTTTCTTTTTTAACTGTTTAAGTCGGATGATGGCGAGTCTCCTATTGTCTGGAAGGGTTGGTCGAACTTTAAATGGGAGTGGCATTTCAATGTGACCACATTCATTTTTATGTGTATTAACCTTTAAGACATTTAGAAACTGGATGTCATCCTGGGATACAGTTTTCTCTCCAGGTCCTGTGTCTGAAAAATCAGCTTCAAGTGCTTTGATGCAGGTCCATGGCGTTACAGCTGGAAGTTCCTTGACGGATATCCGATGACACAGGCCAGTGACACTTGTGTTTACACAGTCTGTTGCATTTCCCACACTGCTCCATCCCAGATCAGTTTTGATAGCATAGGGCTCCCGATCCGACCCCGCAATGACCTTCCTGGGAGCTAGTGCTCTTGCGCAGTCATATCCAATCAACAGTCCCACACTACAGTCCATTAAGGGGGGGGGGATCTCTTTCGTGATAGTGGCAAGGTGCTTCCACCTTGCTGCTGTTTTTCTTGTGGGAATGTGAGAGCGTTCAAGTGGTATGAGTTCTCTCGTGTAAGCCGGGGGAAGGTCAATGCAGACATCTGAGAAGAATCCTCTCACTTTTAAACCGGTGACTCTGTCGCTTGGTATGGCTGACTTCTTTCCCATCAGGGTGGAAAGGTTCAGTTTCACCGGCTCCATTTTTGTTTGTAATCCTCGGCAGACTTCCTGATCAGCAAAGGTGTGGCTGCTTTGTGTATCTAGTAGGGCATATGCCAGAGTCTCTGAAGTAGAGGTATTGGGTGATGAGATCCATACTGGGACTATCATGGAAGTGCTCTCTCCACCACCTCCATCCATGGAGCATGAGAGCGATGAAGTGCTTTTTTCACTCCACGATTTGCCCTGCGAATCAGTTGCTGAGGGACGATCTTCATGAAGTGAGGTTGGGTGCTTCCTTTTACACAATTTGCATGTGGCTCTTTTTCTACAGTCTTTAGAATGGTGTCTCTTCCTCAGACATGCGAAACACAGATTATTGGCTAACACAAACTCTTTCTTCTCTTCGGTAGACTTCTCCGCTAACCTTTGGCATTCGTGTAGAGAGTGATCTTTTTCACAACATATACATCTCACGTTTGGGTTGGATAGTTCATCGCCTGTACGACCAGTGGCAGAGGCTATGTTAGTAGCGAAGGTGTTTGCTTTTGGGCGTTTTGGTTCTCCTGCTGGCTTTCCTTCCAAGTACTTCATTGCGAGGGGTGATGACACTGGATTACATACTATTCTGGCTTCTTTACTTATAAATTTACTGAATTCACTGAAGTCAGGATAGTCTCCCGTTTGGTCCAGCAGCTTCGTTGCGTATCTATTCCATCGACGTGTTAGCCACTCTGGAAGTTTGGACAGCAGCTTTTGGTTTTCTTCGCAATCGTTTAATTTATCCAATCCCTTGATGTGAGGCATAGCTTCGCTGCATGACTGTAGGAAGTCGCCAAAGTCTCGGAGTTTGAGGTTCTCGTTAGGACCAATTTTCGGCCACTTGTGCAGTTTTTGCCTGAAGGCGCGCTGTAGCGTAAAGGGATGTCCGTATCTCTCGTTGAGCTTGTCCCACACTTGGTTGTATGCTTCATCGTCTCTTCTATAGGAGCTTCCCTCGAGAACAGACTTGGCCTCTCCACCGATGTATCTTTGCAAATAGAACAGCCTGTCTGTGGAGTTCAGGCATCTTCTCTCGACTATAGCTTTGAAGCTCCTGCTCCACTCCACAAAACGTAGTGGATCCCCATAGAACATTGGGGGTTCTGGGGCTGGAAGTCGCGAAAGAAGCATGGAATTATGTAACATGTGTACAGAATCTTCCTGTTCCCTTGTGCTTGTAAGGGGGCGAATTTGACTCTTTGTCTTGAGCTTGACAGAATCACACTCGCTTGGTGCACGTGATGCCGCTATTGAGAATGCTCTTATTTGAGCATCAATAGCATTCAACTTTTGTTTATTTTCCAGTTCTCTGATTTGCTGACGATAAGTTTCAATTGCAGTTTGTGTTTCAATTTCTGCTTTCTTTGCAGCCAACTCTGCAATTGCCTCTTCTCTCTTTGATAAAATACTCTGCGCTTCGGAGTGATGGTCGGAGCGTTGGCTGCGTGCAGTGACTCTTGAGACTGTGGATCCATATATAGACTTTGCGTAGTCACAGTCTAGCAGCGCACGCAGCCTATGTCTTCCAGCTTCCGCATCGAACTCTCCCTCGCGGCGAATCCTCATCAATTTCAGCAATTCTGCAGTCACTGCTGTGCATGCGTCCATATCTCTGCGAGTTTTCTGACTAGGTGTCACTCTTTTTCTCAATTGTGCATACAGTCCTCCCACCTCTGACTCAAGTCTTTCACTTTCGTCCATCATGTCGCTTATATCACTTTCAGAGCACTCACACTTTAATTTTGTGCGAGCTTCCTTGACGTATGCCTTCCATTTTCCGTAGGCCACTGTTAACCTTCCCTCTATTTTCTCTGCCTCGTACTCAAGTAGCTCCGTCATTTTTCTGTGATGGGCGTCTTTGTCGACAGGATTTTCTGGCTTCAGGCCTTGTTTCAGCAGCATGTGCTACATTTTCTTTCTCTATGGAGTCTAAAACTCCTGATGCCTCCTCCAGAAAATTGGTTTGTCCTGGCAAATACCCACTCCGAGAAGAAGTTCCGCTTTTCGCCGACATTTTTATTTTCTCTCTCTTTTTTTTTTTTTTTTTTTTTTTTTTTTAGACAAATACAATAACCGGCTTTAATACAAACAGATAAGAATTGTAGTACTTGTGCGTGTGTGTACTTTTTGTCTTTGTTTCAAAGACAAATATAATAACCGGCTTTAATACAAACAGATAAGAATTGTAGTACTCGTGTGTGTGTGTACTTTTTGTTTTTGTTTCAAAGACAAATATAATAACCGGCTTTAATACAAACAGATAAGAATTGTAGTACTCGTGTGTGTGTGTACTTTTTGTTTTTGTTTCAAAGACAAATATAATAACCGGCTTTAATACAAACAGATAAGAATTGTAGTACTTGTTGGGAATTATAGTGGCAAGATAAAGACAAGGATAAAATAACAGGTAATAAACACAACTCAAGGCTTTACAACAAAACAATGCGTTTATCAAACAACAAGAACATGTAACATACAAAATACAATACGTGAGATGATATACAAGTATATGTAAGATTTACAAAGTCTATGCAAGATTCACAACTGTATGCAAGATTAACAAAATGCACGGTATATGGTGTGTAATGATTTGCAAAATTAATGTCTTTGCGAAACTTATCTGTCTCTTGTTTAGAAGTGTGATTTTTACGAAAATCTACGGCTCCACCCTTGGGCAGGTTTCAAACAGGTCGTTCTCGATGTCAGTGACGGGTAGGCTTCAAAAGCATGTCCTATCTCGACCTCTGGTGCTGGGGAAAGAGCGATTCCTAGTTGTTAGTTGCCTTTTACGCGGACAGCGGCCCTGCCTTAGCTGTTCCTGTTCTTCTCGTTCCGTGAACGCCTGGAGCTTAAATTTACGTCCTTCCGAGATAGATTCCAGCAGGCAAAAGAGGCGGATAGCAGTTTTCACTATCAAAATTGGCGGTCCAAACTGAGCCTCGTAACGTGTGCTCTGATTGGTCGCCGGCAAAGGCCCTTAGCCAATCGCATGAGTTTTCTCATCAGTTTATGGCTAAGTCATTAGGCTCTGTCGCTATAGACAAAGGGAGATAATTAGAATTGTTTAAGATAGTATTTCTTATACTCTCCCACAGAGAAAGAAAAACACGCAATGGTACATTGTGTGTTATCTGTAAACTTATCTACTTGTATTAATGTTCTTCATTTGGGTACTTTAATATTCTGTGCGTATGTAAAAATTTAATTTGATAATTTGTTGCCCATGGTATCACCTTCAGATTTGGTGAAGTGACATTCATTAAAGTTGTTGTATTATTTGTGTTAGGTTGGTAAGCTGAGTGTAATATGGAAACTTCTGAACATATCTGGCCTGCCCAGAGCAGTTACCAGATACTGATTGCCGAGTTACAAGTTTGGTAGAGGTTAATAGTAGTAGCAACACTAGTATTTGTTGGTCCATTCTTATTTGTGAGTCAAAGAACATTTGTAGTTGCCTTTTAGGCTTCATTTATATCAGTTTCCTTTACTTCGAAGAATTAGTCCTTTTACTTTCTAGAGTGTTGACATTATTTTCTGTTTGGGCAATTTTCGTTTCCTTTCCTGTGAACCTATATCTGGGGTTCATCTTCAGATGGTGTGGCAGATTTAAATTGCACACGTGTTTGAACGCAGTTTAGTGTCATGCTCGGGACAAATGTATTTTATCCTTTCTGGAGGGCGCCATCTCTTACTCCTTCCTGCCATTAGGGGTAGTAAGTTCCTGATATGAATTCTGTTAGGAATTTGAAGCATCAAAATTCTCTTTATTTTTCTCACATTTTTAGCTTTCCCTGGGTCAGGCTTATTTTTATTATTTGTTGAGCTTTTCTCATTCTGGCCTGCCATTAGGGGTAGTGAGTTTCTGTTAAATTGAAGCACCAAATTTTTCTTTATTTTTCTCACATTTTTAGCTTTCCCTGGGTCAGGCACATTTTTATTATTTGTTGAGCTTTTATTCTCATTCTGGCCTGCCATTAGGGGTAGTGAGTTTCTGTTAAATTGAAGCACCAAATTGTTCTTTATTTTTCTTTCCAATTTCAGAATTTGATTTAATTTTGGTGCTACATATCTGGTTTCAAATTTTCTATTTTTAGTTTTCCCTGGGTCAGGCCTATTTTTATTTATTGGGGGTTTGTTCTCATTCAGGCCAGCCACAATGATTTCAGGGAGTTCTTTTTCTTCAGGGATTTTAATTCTCTGTATGTTTCCAGTTTTCAATCTTTCAGTGCAGGCGGTGTTGCAAAAAGACTCTTCAATTGCTCCAATGCGGTTATTGATATCAACTCTAAAGGAGATTTGCTTTTTTCTGTCCGCAAGTAAACCGCTCTCGACCAAGTCCATATCTGCATTTTTGCAGAGTCCTTTAATTAAATTATTTAACTTAATAATTTCCCGCTGATTTCCGCGCAAAATGCTTAAGTCTTGGTCGAATTTGCTAGTCTGCCGTTCCATGGCGGTTATCATTAGTTCTATCTTATCCACTAAATTTTCCCGTGAGTCAGTTAAAGCCTTCATGCCTTCCAATTTTTTAAAACTCTCCATAGCAATAAATGTGTATGGGGTAGAATAATAATTGTGGTACAATTTTGGTATATTCTTCCCTTTAATTACGCTTTATGAGACTTGGTAAAAATATTTTCAAAATGGCCGACCTCAACTTCACGTGTTGAGAAAATGTTTACCCTGCTTCAAAATGGCTGTTCGTATTAGGGTCCTGGAAAAATTTCCTTCTGTGCCTCGAGGGAGGTAAATTTATTTTATTATTATTTCAATTCAAGGGCATACATTAATGCTTGTTTCTTGAATGTTAGGAATATATATATTATTTTTTTTATTCAAAGTCATAGACTTATGTCCGTTTGTTTTTTGTAATTTAAAAGGCATTCATTACTGCCTGTTTCCTGAAATGAAGTTTGAATTTTTTTTTTTTTTAAAGTGTTGTCGTCAAATCCTTCTTTTGACTTATCAATTACTTAGTTGCTGGTCTGCTTTTGAAGGAAATGTATTATTCTTTTCTTTTTCTCAGACGTATGGGTGTCGACTACAATTTTAGTAGTGAACCTTCATGAATTGGTTACAAGGGGCGAGGGAGGTATTGACCCTTCTTAGCCGAAGGCAAAATCTTAGCAGCAGTGGTCGTAATTGGAAGGGTACGGGAGGGTGTTTAAATGTTAGTGTTTCTTGGACCTTCCTCTTTTGGCGAGGAGTGAAATTGACAACTGAAAATATTTTTTCGTTTATTTTCTCGTGCCTATGCAAATTCCACTTTTTTTCTCAAACAGACAAAGGTTTTAAACATTTAACGTCAGACAATTTGTAATTTTTTTTCAGAAAATGTCCCCCTTTTTTTTTTAATAAAAGGGTGTTAGTTGTTTCAATAGTTTTTTTTTGTTTTGTTTTTTTTAAAGTTCAAATGGTAGCAATACCTGAAACAAATTCAATTTTTTTTTTCACAACAAGATAATACAATGTTACAAAGTATGTAAATTTTACGAGTGTACTGTATGCGTTTTTTTTGGGTTTGGTGTTAAGTGACAACCTTCGTACAGTCAATTTAGCCTTTTCTGAGTTGTACCTGAGTTTATCGAGTTCACAATCGTATTATTAATTTTGCAAAATGTTGGGAATTATAGTGGCAAGATAAAGACAAGGATAAAATAACAGGTAATAAACACAACTCAAGGCTTTACAACAAAACAATGCGTTTATCAAACAACAAGAACATGTAACATACAAAATACAATACGTGAGATGATATACAAGTATATGTAAGATTTACAAAGTCTATGCAAGATTCACAACTGTATGCAAGATTAACAAAATGCACGGTATATGGTGTGTAATGATTTGCAAAATTAATGTCTTTGCGAAACTTATCTGTCTCTTGTTTAGAAGTGTGATTTTTACGAAAATCTACGGCTCCACCCTTGGGCAGGTTTCAAACAGGTCGTTCTCGATGTCAGTGACGGGTAGGCTTCAAAAGCATGTCTTATCTCGACCTCTGGTGCTGGGGAAAGAGCGATTCCTAGTTGTTAGTTGCCTTTTACGCGGACAGCGGCCCTGCCTTAGCTGTTCCTGTTCTTCTCGTTCCGTGAACGCCTGGAGCTTAAATTTACGTCCTTCCGAGATAGATTCCAGCAGGCAAAAGAGGCGGATAGCAGTTTTCACTATCAAAATTGGCGGTCCAAACTGAGCCTCGTAACGTGTGCTCTGATTGGTCGCCGGCAAAGGCCCTTAGCCAATCGCATGAGTTTTCTCATCAGTTTATGGCTAAGTCATTAGGCTCTGTCGCTATAGACAAAGGGAGATAATTAGAATTGTTTAAGATAGTATTTCTTATATACTCGTGTGTGTGTGTACTTTTTGTTTTTGTTTCAAAGACAAATATAATAACCGGCCTTAATACAACTTTTTTCAATAGACAAAAGACAACAAGTGGCCACTAATACAGTTCGTTCGGCAAACAAAAATGTATATGTGCGGATGGAATAAAATTCGTTTTGGGTTTGTTTTTTCTACGAAATTTATAATGTATACATGAGTTATAAAAGAATGAAACAAGTTTCATTCATTAAAAGGAAGACTTCATACACAACTGTTTAATCTCTTTTTACTCACAGACAGAACGCAAGCTGACTGCAGGCCCCTTGGTTGGAGTACGTTTCACTGTAACTGACCACTGGTTTTCGAATAAAAAGGGGACGCTTCTTTACTGATGTCATTAACTTTATTTTAATAAACACCGTGAAACTGTAACAAAACAAATAACATTTAATGACAGCGAACACTTTGACAAATGGGAAGTAATGTATGACAGCAAATACATTTCAATAAAAGGGACTTGAATGTCGGAGTACTCACTGTGTCATCCGTCTTGGCCAGTGGCAGAATCAAAAGGGACCCTGTATAAGTCTTCCCCTTACCACTTTTCGGGTTAGGGAATAACAGCCCGCAGAAAATGGGAGTGATGAACCCATCAACTATTAATTGGACACCATGGTTCAATTATTGTTACAACAAAAAATTACGTATCTAAAAATTAATATAAAATTAATTGTCCAGTTTAGCGGCAGTTACAGTCTCAAAAAACGTAGATACGTTCACGTATCTTTCAAACCCTTGGATTCGTTCACGAATCCTAGTCCTTTATTTTGAAGAAGAACCTTCGCTGTTCACAGCGGACAACCATAGAAGGAGGGGAGGGCTTCAGCCCAAGAGAGACCTGTTCTCTCACCTCTGTTCACAGAGTGCCGGTCGTAATGAGTGTCCAAAGTTAGGGAACTCAGTTCAGAGCCCTTCCTCGTCCCCTACAGAGACGTCATCCTCGACCAATCAGAGGACCACAAGAATTCGCTCCGCGAATTTCAAAAATAAAGGTACCAAGGCCCAAACAAAAATATACACTTTTTTACAAAAACATCCCCAAGGGGGGGGCTACCCTGTTGCAGCCATTTCAGAGAAATTTCTCCCAAACAAACGACATGTTCAACATCTCGCGGTCTGCAGAAACTCGCTTGGTTAACTTCGCTTTTGATGTCATACAGAAGCCATTAACAAAAATAGATTAAGCTTAACAGATAACGTAATCCTAACTAATTCCAGAACTAGACTAACTAGATAAACTAACTAAGGCGACCACTAACCACAGATAACTATCACTAGATAACTTAAGCTACCTACACTGTCAATAGCACTAACTAGACGTAATGACTAACTAACCCAGTACTTAAGCTAACTAGAATAACTGAACTAGGAAACTAACTAACTACGACTAACTAAACTTAACCTAACCTAGAATGTAAATCTAACTAGGATAACGTAAGCTAACTAACTAAAGCTAGATAAGGCTAACTAACTAACTAAACTACACTAAACTGTAGATGACATACACAACTAGATAACTTGTATCAACCCCAACTAACTATGACTACTTGTAGATAACTAACTAGACTAGATAAGCTTTGTAACCAAACTAACTACTAGATAACTAACTAGCTAAGTCTAACTAGTAACGTACTAAAGGATACTACGACAACCAACCAACTACCACACTCTAAACTAGATTCACACTAGCATAACAACTAACAACTACATCTAATCTACACCAATACTAGTACTGAACTGAGGTAACCTATAACTCTATCAGTTAGACTATAACCTTAATTAACGTAACACTCAACTAATCGAGCTGAGGCTTGATAACCCTAACCTAACTAATCTAGATAACTCAACTGAATACTAACTACGATTAGACTTTGATAACCAACTGACTACTTAACTAGATAACTTAAACAAACTAGTTAACTAGAAACCAACTTAGCTAACCAGCTAACTAACTTTAACTAGAGGTAAACCACTGAACATCAACTAACAGCGATAACTAGAGTAACCAACTAACCTAAGGCTAACTAGATAACTTATGATAACCAACTAACTAACAGATAACAACTAGATTTAACTACCTAACTTAACTAAGACTAACTAAGCTATGATTAACAGAATAGATAGATAGATACTAAAGAGAGAATAGATATCCACAACTTGCAACTTTTTGA
>CM042178.1:20897915-20967915 GCA_023376005.1 Doryteuthis pealeii
CCCACGTGTCTGTGTGGAAGAGATGGAAAGAATAGAAGACTTTGTAAGTAAGTGGATGGAAGAATATCCCACGTGTCTGTGTGGAGGAGGGAAAGAAAGAAGACTTTGTAAGGTAAGAGGATGGAAGAATATCCCCCACGTGTCTGTGTGGAGGAGGAGGCGGAAAGAATAGAAGACTTTGAAAAGTAAGTGGATGGAAGAATATCCCACGTGTCTGTGTGGGAAGGAGGTGGAAAGAATAGAAGACTTTGTAAAGTAAGTGGATGGAAGAATATCCCGCGTGTCTGTGTGGAAGAGGTGGAAAGAATAGAAGACTTTGTAAAGTAAGTGGATGGAAGAATATCCCACGTGTCTGTGTGGAAGAGGTGGAAAGAATAGAAGACTTTGTAAAGTAAGTGGATGGAAGAATATCCCACGTGTCTGTGTGGAAGAGGTGGAAAAAATAGAAGACTTTGTAAAGTAAGTGGATGGAAGAATATCCCACGTGTCTGTGTGGAAGAGGTGGAAAGAATAGAAGACTTTGTAAGTAAGTGGATGGAAGAATATCCCACGTGTCTGTGTGGAGGAGGTGGAAAGAATAGAAGACTTTGTAAGGTAAGTGGATGGAAGAATATCCCTCGTGTCTGTGTGGAGTAGGAGGCGGAAAGAATAGAAGACTTTGAAAAGTAAGTGGATGGAAGAATATCCCACGTGTCTGTGTGGATGAGGAGGTGGAAAGAATAGAAGACTTTGTAAAGTAAGTGGATGGAAGAATATCACACGTGTCTGTTTGGAAGAGGTGGAAAGAATAGAAGACTTTGTAATGTAAGTGGATAGAAGAATATCCCACGTGTCTGTGTGGAGGAGGTGGAAAGAATAGAAGACTTTGTAAAGTAAGTGGATGGAAGAATATCCCACGTGTCTGTGTGGAGGAGGTGGAAAGAATAGAAGACTTTGTAAAGTAAGTGGATGGAAGAATATCCCACGTGTCTGTTTGGAAGAGGTGGAAAGAATAGAAGACTTTGTATAGTAAGTGGATGGAAGAATTCCCACGTGTCTGTGTGGTGTGTGGAAGAGGTGGAAAGAATATAAGACTTTGTAAAGTAAGTGGATGGAAGAATATCCCACGTGTCTGTGTGGAAGAGGTGGAAAGAATAGAAGACTTTGTAAAGTAAGTGGGTGGAAGAATATCCCACGTGTCTGTGTGGAAGAGTGGAAAGAATAGAAGACTTTGTAAGTAAGTGGATGGAAGAATATCCCACGTGTCTGTGTGGAGGAGGTGGAAAGAATAGAAGACTTTGTAAAAGTAAGTGGATGGAAGAATATCCACGTGTCTGTGTGGAGAAGGAGGTGGAAAGAATAGAAGACTTTGTAAAGTAAGTGGATGGAAGAATATCCCACGTGTCTGTGTGGAAGAGGTGGAAAGAATAGAAGACTTTGTAAAGTAAGTGGATGGAAGAATATCCCACGTGTCTGTGTGGAAGAGGTGGAAAGAATAGAAGACTTTGTAAAGTAAGTGGATGGAAGAATATCCCACGTGTCTGTGTGGAAGAGTGGAAAAAATAGAAGACTTTGTAAAGTAAGTGGATGGAAGAATATCCCACGTGTCTGTGTGGAAGAGGTGGAAAGAATAGAAGACTTTGTAAAGTAAGTGGATGGAAGAATATCCCACGTGTCTGTGTGGAGGAGGTGGAAAGAATAGAAGACTTTGTAAGTAAGTGGATGAAGAATATCCCACGTGTCTGTGTGGGAGAGCGGAAAGAATAGAAGACTTTGTAAAGTAAGTGGATGGAAGAATATCCCACGTGTCTGTGTGGAAGGAGGTGGAAAGAATAGAAGACTTTGTAAAGTAAGTGGATGGAAGAATATCCCACGTGTCTGTGTGGAGAGGGTGGAAAGAATAGAAGACTTTGTAAAGTAAGTGGATGGAAGAATATCCCGCGTGTCTGTGTGGAGAGGTGGAAAGAATAGAAGACTTTGTAAAGTAAGTGGATGGAAGAATATCCCACGTGTCTGTTGTGGAAGAGGTGGAAAGAATAGAAGACTTTGTAAAGTAAGTGGATGGAAGAATATCCCACGTGTCTGTGTGGAAGAGGTGGAAAGAATAGAAGACTTTGTAAAGTAAGTGGATGGAAGAATATCCCACGTGTCTGTGTGGAGGAGGTGGAAAGAATAGAAGACTTTGTAAAGTAAGTGGATGGAAGAATATCCCACGTGTCTGTGTGGGAGAGGGGGAAAGAATAGAAGACTTTGTAAAGTAAGTGGATGGAAGAATATCCCACGTGTCTGTGTGGAGGAGGAGGCGGAAAGAATAGAAGACTTTGTAAAGTAAGTGGATGGAAGAATATCCCACGTGTCTGTGTGGAGAGGTGGAAAGAATAGAAGACTTTGTAAGTAAGTGGATGGAAGAATATCCCACGTGTCTGTGTGGAAGGAGGTGGAAAGAATAGAAGACTTTGTAAAGTAAGTGGATGGAAGAATATCCCACGTGTCTGTGTGGAGGAGGAGGCGGAAAGAATAGAAGACTTTGTAAGTAAGTGGATGGAAGAATATCCCACGTGTCTGTGTGGAGGAGGAGGCGGAAAGAATAGAAGACTTTGTAAAGTAAGTGAATGGAAGAATATCCCACGTGTATGTGTGGAGGAGGAGGAAAGAATAGAAGACTTTGTAAAGTAAGTGGATGGAAGAATATCCCACGTGTCTGTGTGGAGGAGGAGGCGGAAAGAATAGAAGACTTTGTAAAGTAAGTGAATGGAAGAATATCCCACGTGTATGTGTGGAGGAGGAGGAAAGATAGAAGACTTTTAAAGTAAGTGGATGAAGAATATCCCACGTGTCTGTGTGGAGGAGGAGGGGAAAGAATAGAAGACTTTGTTAAAGTAAGTGGATGGAAGAATATCCCACGTGTCTGTGTGGAGGAGGTGGAAAGAATAGAATACTTTACAAAGTCTTCTATTCTTTCCACCTCTTCCACACAGACACGTGGGATATTCTTCCATCCACTTACTTTACAAAGTCTTCTATTCTTTCCACCTCCTCCACACAGACACGTGGATATTCTTCCATCCACTTACTTTACAAAGTCTTCTATTCTTTCCACCTCCTCCACACAGACACGTGGGATATTCTTCCATCCACTTACTTTACAAAGTCTTCTATTCTTTCCACCTCTTCCACACAGACACGTGGGATATTCTTCCATCCACTTACTTTACAAAGTCTTCTATTCTTTCCCCTCTTCCACACAGACACGTGGGATATTCTTCCATCCACTTACTTACAAAGTCTTCTATTCTTTCCACCTCCTCCACACAGACACGTGGATATTCTTCCATCCACTTACTTTACAAAGTCTTCTATTCTTTCCACTCTTCCACACAGACACGTGGGATATTCTTCCATCCACTTACTTTACAAAGTCTTCTATTCTTTCCACCTCTTCCACACAGACACGTGGGATATTCTTCCATCCACTTACTTTACAAAGTCTTCTATTCTTTCCACCTCTTCCACACAGACACGTGGATATTCTTCCATCCACTTACTTTACAAAGTCTTCTATTCTTTCCACCTCTTCCACACAGACACGTGGGATATTCTTCCATCCACTTACTTTACAAAGTCTTCTATTCTTTCCGCCTCCTCCTCCACACAGACACGTGGGATATCTTCCATCCACTTACTTTACAAAGTCTTCTATTCTTTCCACCTCTCCACACAGACACGTGGATATTCTTCCATCCACTTACTTACAAAGTCTTCTATTCTTTCCATCTCTTCCACACAGACACGTGGGATATTCTTCCATCCACTTACTTTACAAAGTCTTCTATTCTTTCCACCTCTTCCACACAGACACGTGGGATATTCTTCCATCCACTTACTTTACAAAGTCTTCTATTCTTTCCACCTCTTCCACTTCCACACAGACACGTGGGATATTCTTCCATCCACTTACTTTACAAAGTCTTCTATTCTTTCCACCTCTTCCACACAGACACGTGGGATATTCTTCCATCCACTTACTTTACAAAGTCTTCTATTCTTTCCACCTCTTCCACACAGACACGTGGGATATTCTTCCATCCACTTACTTTACAAAGTCTTCTATTCTTTCCACCTCCTCCACACAGACACGTGGGATATTCTTCATCCACTTACTTTACAAAGTCTTCTATTCTTTCCACCTCTTCCACACAGACACGTGGATATTCTTCCATCCACTTACTTTACAAAGTCTTCTATTCTTTCCACCTCCTTCCACACAGACACGTGGGATATTCTTCCATCCACTTACTTTTCAAAGTCTTCTATTCTTTCCGCCTCCTACTCCACACAGACACGAGGGATATTCTTCCATCCACTTACCTTACAAAGTCTTCTATTCTTTCCACCTCCTCCACACAGACACGTGGGATATTCTTCCATCCACTTACTTACAAAGTCTTCTATTCTTTCCACCTCTTCCACACAGACACGTGGGATATTCTTCCATCCACTTACTTTACAAAGTCTTCTATTTTTCCACCTCTTCCACACAGACACGTGGGATATTCTTCCATCCACTTACTTACAAAGTCTTCTATTCTTTCCACCTCTTCCACACAGACACGTGGGATATTCTTCCATCCACTTACTTTACAAAGTCTTCTATTCTTTCCACCTCTTCCACACAGACACGCGGGATATTCTTCCATCCACTTACTTTACAAAGTCTTCTATTCTTTCCACCTCCTTCTCCACACAGACACGTGGGATATTCTTCCATCCACTTACTTTTCAAAGTCTTCTATTCTTTCCGCCTCCTCCTCCACACAGACACGTGGGATATTCTTCCATCCTCTTACCTTACAAAGTCTTCTATTCTTTCCACCTCCTCCACACAGACACGTGGGATATTCTTCCATCCACTTACTTACAAAGTCTTCTATTCTTTCCATCTCTTCCACACAGACACGTGGGATATTCTTCCACCCACTTACTTTACAAAGTCTTCTATTCTTTCCACCTCTTCCACACAGACACGTGGATATTCTTCCATCCACTTACTTTACAAAGTCTTATATTCTTTCCACCTCTTCCACACATTCCACACAGACACGTGGGAATTCTTCCATCCACTTACTATACAAAGTCTTCTATTCTTTCCACCACTTCCAAACAGACACGTGGGATATTCTTCCATCCACTTACTTTGCAAAGTCTTCTATTCTTTCCACCTCCTCCACACAGACACGTGGGATATTCTTCCATCCACTTACTTTACAAAGTCTTCTATTCTTTCCACCTCCTCCACACAGACACGTGGGATATTCTTCTATCCACTTACATTACAAAGTCTTCTATTCTTTCCACCTCTTCCAAACAGACACGTGTGATATTCTTCCATCCACTTACTTTACAAAGTCTTCTATTCTTTCCACCTCCTCCTCCACACCGACACGTGGATATTCTTCCATCCATTTACTTTACAAAGTCTTCTATTCTTTTCACCTCTTCCACACAGACACTTGGGATATTCTTCCATTCACTTACTTTACAAAGTCTTCTATTTTTTCCACCTCTTCCACACAGACACGTGGGATATTCTTCCATTCACTTACTTACAAAGTCTTCTATTCTTTCCACCTCTTCCACACAGACACGTGGGATATTCTTCCATCCACTTACTTACAAAGTCTTCTATTCTTTCCACCTCTTCCACACAGACACGGGATATTCTTCCATCCACTTACTTTACAAAGTCTTCTATTCTTTCCACCTCTTCCACACAGACACGTGGGATATTCTTCCATCACTTACTTTACAAAGTCTTCTATTCTTTCCACCTCTCCACACAGACACGTGGATATTCTTCCATTCACTTGCTTTACAAAGTCTTCTATTCTTTCCACCTCTTCCACACAGACACGTGGGATATTCTTCCATCCACTTACTTTACAAAGTCTTCTATTCTTTCCACCTCTTCCACACAGACACGTGGGATATTCTTCCATCCACTTATTTTACAAAGTCTTCTATTCATTCCACCTCTTCCTTACAGACACGTGGAATATTCTTCCAAACATTCACAGAAATAAAGGTAAGACTAACAAGAGTGTGAGAGTTTGTAATGTTGCCAAAGACGTTTGCTCGTTGGGAAATATTATATAATGTCTGAGACAAAGGTACTTAGCTCTGGTGGAATTGTATTCTGTAATTGTTTCTTGTTGCAGTAGTCTGTTGAGTTGTCAGTTTGCCTGTTCTGCTGATTTCCAGGTTTGACCCTGTCTGGAGTTATAGTTGTTCTTTTCGAACTACTGCCTCGTCCGTATAATTTATCTGATCTTATCCCTGTGGGTGCCTAGACTGATGATGCTGACCTTAGTTCGGCCGCTGTTAAAACTGTCCCGACTCCAGTGCCTGCGGATTCTGTTCTGACCTCAGTGGTTGCGGATTCTTTTCTCAAGATTTGGGACCATCTACCTCCTAGCGTCTGGACTTTCAGGAACTGATTAAGGGGCAGATAACCCAAATTTTCGATAACATAAACGATAAACATAATGAAAAAAACATAAAGAGAAAAACATAAAAACACTAATTCCTTTTTTTTTTCCCAGTCTAACTTGTCACCGTAAAAAGTAAATAACTTTGTAGTTTCAAAACTACTAAAACAAAGTTAATTCTAAATTAAACCAGGTCTCAAAAATTAGTAGTATCAAACTACTAAATGTAAGTTCTTTGGTGTGGGGGGAGGGGGCGAAATAGTTCTTTTAAGACAAGTCTTTACAGCCAAGCTGCCGAAAGGAGGTGTAAGAATTCAAGGTTATAACGAGGTTATAACTAGTTGAAACATAACAAACTCCGACACGTTTGTGGGACAAAACATTTTATATTTGATAATAGCACAGGAATATGACAAGATACATAAAATAATAACATACATGTACATAACATAAAGAGTAGAGATAAAAGGACTGGAGAGTCCGTTATATACAAAATCACTTACTAGCTTAGGCCCCACGAGGGTGAGTGTGTAGTCACAATTGTCTAACTCCTGTGGTTCAGCCGAGAAGATGTAGCTAAGAGAGGAAGAAGCGTTTGGAAAAACCATCCGCTAGTGTCATTTTTTTTCCTGGGCGGTAAGCAATAATCATGTCATACCGATTTCTTTTTTAGTAGATCTCTCATTGGTGCTGAAAGATCTGAGAGATGTGGAATAAATGATATGAGCTTAGTTTTCTTCAATGATTCAGTGCATCGTAACAAGTTCCAAATCTCTGAGTGAGGATAGTTATACTTAGCTCATATTGTTCTTTATTTCTTTCTTTCTTAACTCATATCTTTCATTTTTCTTGTTTTATTTCATTTCATTTCCTTCTTTCTTTCTTTCTTTCTTTCTTTCTTAATTCCTGCCTTTCATTCTAAACTCATATTTCCCTTTTTTGTTTCATTTCACTTAAATTATTTCTTTCTTTCTTTTTTCCTTCTTTCTTTCCTCCACTCCTTGATTCTTTCTTCCTTTAATTTTTGTCTGTCTGTCGGTCTTTCTTTTATTCTTTTATCGTCCCTTTCTTTCTTAGCTCATATTTCTTTCATTCTTTCTTTCATTCTTTCGTTCTTTCTTTCTTTCGTTCTTTCTTTCTTTCTTTCCTTTATTCTTTCTTTCATTTTTCTTTCTTTCTTTCTTTCTTTCTTTCTTTCTTTCGTTCTTCTTTCGTTCTTTCTTTCTTTCATTCTTTCTTTCTTTCCTTTATTCTTTCTTTTCTTTCTTCTTTCTTTCGTTCTTTGTTTCTTTGTTTCTTTCTTTCTTTGTTTCTTCTTTCTTAGTTTTTTCTTCTTTTTTTTGTAGCTCGTCTTTCTTTCTTTCTTGTTTTCTCATTTCTGCTATTTTTCTTTTTGTATTCAGACGTTACCACAAAAAACTTGAGTGATTTCCACTCTCCTTTATAGGTACCTTCTATGCTAATGATTACTAGAGATTACTTGTTTTTGGTAGTGGGGTACTTTCCGGAATTCCCCGTGTAGTGAGATGAGGGTAGACCACTTGATTTTAAGTTGGTCTAGGCATGTGATTTCAATGTGTATTCAAGTGCTGACCCTGATGGTGAGACCATGAAGCACAGTGTGATTATTCTTACACTGTTGTTATGGAGATATTGTAAAAAAGTGATGTGCTCCACCAAGGACACTGTTTTTTTTTTTTTTTTGTTTTGTAGACAGCTATTACACATCTGATGTTCTTTTTTTATGAACTTTGTGTTCCTAACACTTATGCAATTGGAACACTCCGTCTTCATCCTGTTTATTTTCAAGCCAAATTGAAGAAAGGTTAAGTGGTGTACTGCTAAAGAGGAAACCTATTGGCAATGAAATGGTATGATAAGTGTGATGTTGCCATATTCAGTACCATCCACTATCCAATTGTTAATTACAAATAAAGTTGACTGTTTGGGACTACAACAATATGGGAGCTGTTGATCACTCTGACTAGATGTGTAAATAGTACACCTTTACTAGTAAAACTGTGAAATAGTGGCTGAAGCTTTTCTCCCTTTTAACAAGGACATTGTCTACAATGTGGGATGCTGGATCCATTGTACGCAGTCAGTATAGTTGACTCCTTATGAGTTGTACCAGGGAGTGGTTGTCCAGAATTGCTGACTTTATTTGGAAACATGTTGCAGAAAACACGTAAGGGGGGGGTATTCCCTTCAGCTCCTGTGTCAATTTTGGCTTTTAGTTTGTGGGTGCCTGGTAAGTTGGAAAGCTTAATTGTAAGGTCTGTGAAGGCCCCAGTCCTAGTGTCTTTTTTTATCTTGCTGCTTGATGGTATCAAATGTCATTTGTGCAAACTTGTTGTACATCTCCTGGTTATCCTGATTAGCATTTACGGAGTATACATTGTTGCTATTTTTTTTTATAATGGTGTCTGTACTGCTGACGTCCCGGGGTCTCCTTGTGCCCAGGTTTAAATTTGGGTCCCTTTGATTTAATTTGTGTCTGTAGGTGTCTTCCTTTATTTTCTTGTCGGTTGTCACAGACTTTAGTCCAGTGATTTTTTTCGTCCACATGCTGCGCAAGTTGAACCCCAAGCAGGACATTTTTCTTTCTGGTGGGACAGCATGCTACCGCACCACTTACAATTGCTGTATTTCACAGAGTCAATTTCCTGGCTTTCTCCATTGTGGATTTCCGCCATTTGCTTCATGTGGCTGATTGAAGCTTTGTAGGCTCTGCCTATAATTTGAGCTCCTTCCAGTGAGAGATTTTCCCCTTTTTCCAACAGCTGCTTTTTTAAACCCGTGTGCCTAGTTCCGTAGAAAATTTGTTCTAATAAACATATTTCATTCTCAATATTATCTCGGGATTTGCATTTCTTCGCCTGCAACTTGCACGCTTGCTAAAAACGTCGTCAATACTTTCAGCGTCTTTTTGTTTGTATTGTCAAAAGGGCATACGATACATATGAAAATTTACTTGGGGGTCTAAACGTTCTTCGAATTTCTGTCAGTGTCGGAATTTTGGTGTCGTTATCAAAATTCGACGCAAGTAACAAATAACAAAATAAAATCAAAGCAAATGTAAATAATATACTGGGAAAAAAAAAGGATTAACAAAAATCCAAAAGATGAGCCAAACTCTTACATAAAATTTAACTATATTTATTTAATTTTTTAACTAATTCTACTGGTACACAGAGTTGCACTAATTTCCCCGTGCAGGAACTTTATCTATAACAAAAAAAAAACATATAAAAACAAACAATACAAAAATGTCTATACAAAAATTACTTGCCGGGAGGCGAATCGTGAAAATACCCGAAATAGCTTTTTGGTGGGCACTTTTTTTTTTTTTTTTGGTTACAATTATGACAGAGAACTCGGAGTTTGTTACGTTCTCTCTTGTATTCTTCTTCCTTTCTTTCTCCCTCTTTCTTTAAATGCTTTCCTTTCTTTCCTTTTCTTCTTTCGACTTTCTTCCTTTATATTTCGTTTCTTTCCTCCTTCAAAATTCTTCATTCCTTTAATTTTCAACAAATTTAAGACCCAGTGGTTCTTCAATATAAATTTGATTCGTTCACGAATCTTCTCAAAATTCCTTTTTTACCAGGACGGTCACACCCCAAAGATAATTATCTTTAAAAGTAGTTATTATTTGGAAGAAAGGAAAATGAAAGAAAAGTTGTTCTTACATAGCCGTTCGAAGTAGTCCCAAAAAACCCAGGGCTACTTGTCCCATTGCTGTTGTTATATACACAAATATAGATATATCCCGATTCACTAAGTCACCAAATTCAAGTCACTCACACACCGCAATAAAAAGACTGCCAACCGGATGTGAACAGGTCGAGGTGTAAAATCAAATGAACAAAACTCGTCTCTGCGCATCCAGGCTCCGCGCATAACAAATTTTTTTTAAATAAATAAAACCAGAATTCGCATTTTTTCGTCCAATCTGAGACACTCCCGGCAAAAATAAAAAGATGTTGAGTTGATCCAAATTCCACTGACCATAAACTATTTAAGAGCCGGCTTTTGAAGATAACGCCAGAGATACCCGGGACAGCCGACCAGTCCACGTTGCAAAGGAAGCCGGCGACTCGAAACTCTACACCTCAAGTCGGCCGACCTATATCTCTCACCTACCCCCTAACCTCATGACCCTGACCGACCGGAACGACTACTAACTCTATATCGCCAATTTACCCAAACTGACCCTTACTACCAGCCGGCAAGTTAAAGGGGCAAACATCCTATAACAAGACTATTTTATTTCTAGAATCTAAAAATATAACATTTTAAACTTAACATCAGTCTTTTCATATTTTAAATGAATTTTATGTATTAATTTTTCATAGCAAAAATACTTAATTAAAGTTTTGAAATAAAATAACTGATGCATTATGAAAGTCATTAATTGATAAATCAATACTGAAAATTTCATTAAAATCGGATAATTACCTGATTTTTGGTAAATTTTTTTTTTTCAATCGCGAATGTTACCTTAAATTTTAAAAAAGCCATTTTAAGCCATTTAAAACCAGCGTCTAAGACTGAAAGTGATAGAAATTGACCGAAAAAGTCGTTTTAAATATATTAAAAAGAAATTGTATATGTAATAATATTTTTTTTTTTTAATGATGGTCATTATGTTACTATTTATCGTTTGACCTTAAATAATAGATTTAATTAATATTAATTCGTTTTTAAAATTTGTAGCAGCCGAGCAGCAGACGCCATTTATAAAGTGCGTTTATGGCCGAACGCGATCGAAATTGACCGAAAAATTCGTTTTAAATCTATTAAAAATGAATTAAATGTGTAATATTATTTTGCTTTTTTATTGATGGTCATTATGTAGGGACTGGCAAAAAAATCAGCTTCAACGAGTTTTAAAAGCGAATTAAAAATAATTAAATCTATTATTTAAGGTCAAACTTTGTCTAAATCGATAAGTAGTAACATACTGACCATCATTAAAAAGAAAAATATTATTACAATATACAATTTATTTTTAATACATTTTATACATTAAAAATCGTACGAATTTCGACAAAATATTATGTAAAAAAATAAAAAAATATATTAGTTTCGTTTGAAAATAAAAGTTGCATAATTATTTCCCTTTATAGTATGGAATTCCGTAATGACCATAATATTTTAAACTTTTTGTCTTGTTTGATTGAAGTAAAATCCGTTTTGTGACTAAATGAATTTAGCCCCCCCCCCTACAGAAAATAATTTACCAAAAATCAGGGAATTATCGGATTTTAATGAAATTTTCAGTATTGATTAATCAATGAATGAACTTTATAATGCATTATTTATTTTATTTCAAAACTCTCATTTTGTTTCAGGGCAGTTAATTTTGACCCCCTCCCCCACACACACACACTTACTCTGTGGTCGTAAAATCTCTGCGGGTTGGTCAGCGTTTGATTTTTAATTACAGTATAAATAAAAACCTTTTTTATTTGTATAAAGATAAAAGTTCGAAGTTGTGGATATCTTTCTATCTATCTAGTTAGTTATCTAGTTAGTTAGTTAGTTAGTTATCTAGTTAGTTATCTAGTTATCTAGTTAGTTGGTTGGTTGGTTATCTAGTTAGTTGGTTGGTTGGTTGGTTATCTAGTTAGTTGGTTGGTTGGTTATCTAGTTATCTAGTTAGTTGGTTGGTTGGTTGGTTATCTAGTTATCTAGTTGGTTGGTTGGTTATCCAGTTATCTAGTTGGTTGGTTGGTTATCTAGTTATCTAGTTATCTAGTTAGTTTGGTTGGTTATCTATCTAGTTGGTTGGTTGGTTGGTTATCTAGTTATCTAGTTGGTTGGTTGGTTGGTTGGTTATCTAGTTTGGTTGGTTGGTTGGTTATCTAGTTATCTAGTTGGTTGGTTGGTTATCTAGTTATCTAGTTTAGTTGGTTGTTATCTAGTTATCTAGTTGGTTGTTGGTTGGTTATCTAGTTATCTAGTTTTGGTTGGTTGGTTGGTTATCTAGTTAGTTGGTTGGTTGGTTATCTAGTTGGTTGGTTGGTTATCTAGTTATCTAGTTGGTTGGTTGGTTATCTAGTTATCTAGTTATCTAGTTGTTGGTTGGTTATCTATTATCTAGTTGGTTGGTTATCTAGTTATCTAGTTATCTAGTTATCTAGTTGGTTGGTTGGTTATCTAGTTATCTAGTTGGTTGGTTGGTTATCTAGTTATCTATTAGTTGTAGTTATCTAGTTATTATCTAGTTAAAAAATGATAACAAGATACAAAAAACATGTTTATCTACTAAAAGTTTTTTTTATAGAAGTTTAAAAGTTTTATATTTCAATACTGTATTTTAAACTTTTAAACTTCTGTAAATACTTTTAGTAGATAAACATTTTTCTTTATTGTTATCATTATTCCCAGGTCCACTCTGCCCCGGAGTGGTAGAACCTATTAGGGTCCCATCTATAGTTTCAATAGAAAAAATAAGTTAAAAAATGTTTAAAAAATGATTGAGTACCAATGTCTTCGGCATAAGGTAACCCAACAAGGGTTGACATGCCATAAAACCCAAGCACTAACCAACCTTTAAGTGACTAGGAGAAAAAAAAAGAAAGAAAAGTGGAAGTTACTTTCCTTTGTTTCTAAATTTCATCTTTTTAATGATAATCTCCCTTGAATTCTATTTACCTAAATTCGCTTCAAGGGAGAAAATTCCTCCTAAAATGTGAGTGACTCCCATTAAAAGAGTTTTATTTTTCGTTAGGATTGGCAATATGAGATATTAATTTTATCTTTAAATTAGAAAAACAATACATTTATTATTATCTGCGTTATTCGGACTATTGTCCTCATCTTCATTGTTATCTGTACAACTTTTCGGCCCATATGCTCTACGGCCTTCTTTAAGGAATATCTTGTCAGACTTATGTTGGAATTATAATTAAAAAGGCTAGATCAAATAAAAAAAAATATGTGTCTAATTAAAAAAATCATACATAAGTGAATAGGTAGATATTCTAGCCAAAACAAGACATTAGGTTTGTAAGTTACCAAAATTCACACTGGATTGTCTAATTGGACACATAACCTAGAGTATAAAGGAGGTAGGTTAAGACAGTTTTAAGTGACAGTTATCTCTAGATTGCAGGTTCAATCCTACTCAAGGGCACTAGTAACATAGAATAATAATCACCACAGCTTAACGCCCCTAGAACAGGATACCTCCCCCCCTGGATTGAATAAAGGGTTAGGTCCAAAGTTATTATTTTTCTAAGTTACAGCCTCTACTCAGGATTGAACCCGGAATCCAGAGATAATTGTCACTTAGAACTGTCTTAACCTAACTACCTTATCCACTAGGCCGTGTGTCCAATTGGACGTTGTACAAATAACAATGAAGATGAGGACAATAGTCCGAATAACGCAGATAATACTAATCATCAAGCCTCATCTCAAACATAATACATTTCCTTCATTTCATCCTCCTTTTTTAATGCTTATCTCCCTTGAATTCTATTGCTTAAATTCGTTTCAAGGGAGATAATTCTTTCTAAAAGGTGAGTGACTCCCATTAAATGAGTTTTATATTTATAACACGGATCTCCATGACTTTTCATCACTGTGAAATAATCTTTATCATCTTTAATAATAATAATAGTTTGCAGCAGATCTCAGGGCGAAAATGAAAAGATAGACAAATACCTGGACCTTGCTAGAGAATTTAAAAAGCTCTGAAATATGAGGGTGAAAGTGATACCATGCTTAGAAAAGAGTAAACAGTAACCAGAAATTAGAGGAAGAATTGAAACCATCCAGACAATAGCATTTTTGGAATCGGCTAAAATACTCAGCAGAGTCCTGGAGACCCGGGGAGATTTGTTGTCACTCAGACTCTAGCTAACGCTGATATGAAAAACTCAAAAAGTAGGGGAAATAATAATAACAACCTGTGGAGAGAAGGAAAATTGCGAATGCTTAGGAATTTTACAAAGGGACACCATTAAAGAGAGATGAAAGAAAAGTTAAAAGAATATCCGAGAAGAACAAGAAAACTCCTAGAAACCAATCTTTGCTGGATTTGGATACAAGTGTTTAGAAACAAATGATTTCTGTCCTTTCACACCAACGCTGTTGTTACTACTGCTTGCTTAAGTGTTCATGCTGCTTATATAGTAAGCAGGAGCTGTTCATACATTTGCATATGTGGTTTGACAATCATGATAAATGCTGACTATTGTGTATAACTGCCCACAGATATTGAGGACAACTTCTGACCAACACCACAGTAATTAACCAATTTTAATTTTTTACTAATACAGTATTTTAGATTAACGTAAATGCTGTAATTTGTTTACAGATTTTATAATTAAATGATGTAATGAATATGTAAATACCTAGGTAACCCCCTCACTATAAACTGATTGGATAGTGTCCTCTATAAATATTCAACACTTTCGTAGTACAAGCGCCTACTAAACCTACTAAGCCTACAAGCAAGACTCCACACAACTACTCAATGCACCAGCTTCTATTCACCTGTGATAATATACTTTACTACAACTTCATAATATATCCCTTAACCAATTTTAATTTTTTTACTAATTCAGGAACAAATTGCTTAATCAAATAAAAAACAGAGACTGTATAAAAAAATTAAAGATTATTTTAGATGATTTCAGAAATAATGGTAAGAAAAAGAATTTAATTTTTGGGAACTATCAGATGAATTACTTAATAGAATTTACACACACACACATATATATATATATATATATATATGGATAGATGGATAGATAGAGATGTTTTTCTAAGGTTGATATATAAAGGTAGAAAAGAAAGGGGAGATGCCCAAAGAGACATGAATAATAATAATAATAATAATGCCGAAGAGAATCTATTAAAATCATGGATTTTTTTTACTTTATTAGGTGGCCTACTAATTTTAGAGGTTTACCAATAGACATATCTTTTATTTTTCAAATTTCAACAATGATCTATTGTGGTAGTACATGTTAGGGTATAATCTGTGAGTTGAGAAAACTAAAAAGGGTATGAATATTTGGAGATTTCATCATCAAAAGATGCTGCTCACTCTGTGGATCTTCTGCTTCATCGTCTCTCCGTCGGTTCACGTCAGAATCTGGGGTTTAAGGAATAAACTTTCTCAACTGCGTTAGGTCTGTCAATTGATGGAGGTTACTCTGATAATTACCTTTCATTGGTTCAATCCCCGTTTACTCCTCCCATATTATCTCATATTGAGGTTTGTCAATCTCACCATCCCTTGTAACCTAACCATACACAATTAACCCCACCTCTTGGCGTCATCATTTGTCTGCATTAAATATATATATATATATGTAAGAAAAGGTGGAATGAAAACATCACACAATGCTGTTAAAGAAGAAAACAATTTATAATATAATCATAGCTGATATTGATCAATATTTCGATTTTACAAAAATCATCATCAGAGCTCATTCACTCCCGTAGTTGTTTGGGTCGGAGAGGAAAGTTAAAATGAGTTTACAAAACAAAAACCTTAATACTGCAAAAAAACGAAAGACGTTACAATATTCACCAACGTGGGCATTTCGCGCCATATATATGTCGGTCATGTTCCATGTATATCTTTTGACAATAAATGTAGCGAATTTTTGAGATGTTGGCAACAAAGCGAAAACAATTTAAACGGAAGGGGATGGGTGTTAAGAAATGTGACGGTTGGAATTCAAAAGACTTTTATTAAAGGAATTTTTTTACGATTAAATGTTTTATTATTTAAATTTTATTTTTAAGTTCTGTGATTCATAAATGATTAGATATTTACTGTAATTAGTTTTTATATATAAAGTGAAAAAGTTATGAGCGGAATATGTTAATATTTAGAAAAGGAGTTTTATATATTTTTATTTAACGATTAATTATTTTTAAATTTCTAATTATTATTATTATTAAGTTCTGTATTTAATAAATGATTAAATATTTATTGTGTTTTGTTTTTATATATAAAGTAAAAAAGGTTATGGGCGGAATTGGTTATTATTTTAGATAATGTTAAGCGATTTGGATCTAATGTAAGGTATTATTTTAAACCGAAAACAAAAACAAAATAAAACGGAAAAGATCTTATTCATAAAACAAAACAATAAACCAAAATTTAATTTAATGGGACGTAAATAACGGAAAAAGTTATGTGAAGGGGATTTTATGGTTTCTGATAATAAGAGTCGCTAGATAAGGGGATATATTAAAGAAACCTTGTCTTTGGGGTATGGTTTTATGGGTAAGAATAACACAAGATTCCATAATTCTACGCAGTGTTTTATCATGTATGTGGGTTAATATTTTAGCACCTTTGAAATCAAAGGTATGATTGTGATCAAAGATGTGTTTAGCTAATGCATTGTTTTGGAAACCACGTTTAATGTGATATTTGTGTTCCGATAGACGTTTAGTTAAGGATCGGGAAGTCTCCCCTACATATTTCTTTTTACATTTTAAGCAGTCAATAGTGTAGACTCCAGCATCAGAATGTATGTGTCTGGGGTTATTTTTATTTTGAAGGATGTTCTTCACTGTCTTCGTGGGGGTGAGCGACAGTTTTTATACCAATCTTACTTAAGTTTCTATTTATTTTATCAGTAATAGGATTATTTGGAAGTATGATGTATCTATCAGAGACGTTATTACTATTATGTTGTGTGTCATTGTTTGGAGATGTGATATTATTATTCTTGTTTTTATTATGTATTTTAAATGCCTTTTTTCTGGCACGGTGTACGAAATTTAAGGGGTATTGTAATTTGAGGAAAGACCTCTCAATAAAATTGAATTCTTCATCTAAATGTTGCTTGTTACATATCCTAAGAGCTCGTAGAAAGAAACCAATTATGATACCACTTTTTATCTTAGTGTTATGGTTGGAATAAAAATGGATGTAGTCATTTTTGTTAGTATTTTTGTGATAAACTTTGAATTCTAAACTGTTGTTATTATTTATGATAAGTGTGTCTAAAAATGGTAGGGAGTGGTTATGTTCCAGTTCATGTGTAAATTGGATGGAGGGTTCAACATCATTTAATTTGTCAATGATGTTAATTAAATTACAATTTTTCGGGTAAATGAATAGGGTGTCATCAATGTAACGGAAAAAATTAGAGTTATTTGGTAGAATATATTGAAAGGGACCGGATTCTAAAAATTCAAGAAAAAGGCACGCCAAAACGCCGCTCAGAGGTGAACCCATAGGCAACCCGAACTTTTGTCTGTAGAAGGTTCCCTCGTACTGGAAAAAGCAATTCCTAGTGCAAAGTCTACAAATTTGAATTATCTTGTTAGTGGGTAATGAAAAAGAGGTGTTGATTTTGTTGAGATGGTTTTCTAGGCGAGTAATGCATTTGTCAACCGGGATACTAGTATAGAGTGATTTAATATCTAAACTTGCTAAACATTTGTTGTTCATGTCAATATTTTTTATTTTTGAAATTAAGCTATTAGAATTTTTTATATGGGATTTGCTAATTGTACCTAAGAGGGGGGTTAGTAATTTAGCAAGAGATTTAGCAATTTTATGAGGGGCAGTGCCAATTCCCGAAATTATAGGTCTTAACGGAATCCCAGGCTTGTGCGTTTTAGGGAGGCCGTAAATAGTGGGGACGATAGGGTGGTAGTCTATCAAAGAGAGCCAAGTTTTGTCAGTGTTGCCTATTAATTTTTTGTATGTTTTGTTGAAAATGATTGTGCTGTTAGTAATGGTTTGTGGAGAGATTTTTTCATAAGTGTTGAGATCATTAAGGATATCAAGCATTTTTACATGGTATTGTTTAGAACACATAACGACCACTCCACCACCTTTGTCAGAGGGGGTGATACGTATGTCGTTGTTGGATGATAATTTTTTTAAAGCAGATATATATCTCCTGGGTAGGGTGGAAGTTTTTTATGGTTGGTAGTAGTGGCTGCAATAATCCCTTGAATAAATCCTTTATGGAAGTCAGAGTCATTGTGCTTGTAGTTCTTTTTGATGGTGTTGATTAAATTTAATTTATTAATGCCAGTGGTGAATTTTAAGCCAAATTGAAGGGCTTCCATTTCGACTGAGGTTAGAAATATATCCGAAATGTTTTGGATTATGTCAGTATTGCCAATATCCTTCCATCTGCTATTATCACAAAGTGACATGAGTTTATTTTTTAGTTTGGAGATATGTATGTGGTTGATGTCAGTGATTTCATTTCTAATTCGTTCGGCTGTATCGCGGGACATGATGTTATTTTTGCGTAGGTGAATACCCAAAATGTTGGCTTCATCGAAAGTGGAGTTTTCAGACATCCATAAGTCTTCAATGGAAGACTCCAAAAAGTCTTTAATAAATTCCGGAAAAATATGGTGGGACGGCTTTAAAATAGTCGGCAGGCTCCTAGGAATGACTTTTTCAAAAATGCAGTTCCTAAGAAACATTCTTCTATTCCGAAAAGAGTGAGCAGAAATTAAAAGGTTTTTGTATTTCCTTATGCTTCGGTAGTCATCCATGGTGTAAGGTAGTAGAAAGGATGGAAGATGTTTTCGTTCAAATGTATGTGTTTCCAAAGACAGGATATAAGTAAAAGAAAGGAAATTAATCCGACAATATGAGTAAGAAAAGGTGGAATGAAAACATCACACAATGCTGTTAAAGAAGAAAACAATTTATAATATAATCATAGCTGATATTGATCAATATTTCGATTTTACAAAAATCATCATCAGAGCTCATTCACTCCCGTAGTTGTTTGGGTCGGAGAGGAAAGTTAAAATGAGTTTACAAAACAAAAACCTTAATACTGCAAAAAAACGAAAGACGTTACAATATTCACCAACGTGGGCATTTCGCGCCATATATATGTCGGTCATGTTCCATGTATATCTTTTGACAATAAATGTAGCGAATTTTTGAGATGTTGGCAACAAAGCGAAAACAATTTAAACGGAAGGGGATGGGTGTTAAGAAATGTGACGGTTGGAATTCAAAAGACTTTTATTAAAGGATTTTTTTACGATTAAATGTTTTATTATTTAAATTTTATTTTTAAGTTCTGTGATTCATAAATGATTAGATATTTACTGTAATTAGTTTTTATATATAAAGTGAAAAAGTTATGAGCGGAATATGTTAATATTTAGAAAAGGAGTTTTTATATATTTTTATTTAACGATTAATTATTTTTAAATTTCTAATTATTATTATTATTAAGTTCTGTATTTAATAAATGATTAAATATTTATTGTGTTTTGTTTTTATATATAAAGTAAAAAAAGGTTATGGCGGAATTGGTTATTATTTTAGATAATGTTAAGCGATTTGGATCTAATGTAAGGTATTATTTTAAACCGAAAACAAAAACAAAATAAAACGGAAAAGATCTTATTCATAAAACAAAACAATAAACCAAAATTTAATTTAATGGGACGTAAATAACGGAAAAAGTTATGTGAAGGGGATTTTATGGTTTCTGATAATAAGAGTCGCTAGATAAGGGGATATATTAAAGAAACCTTGTCTTTGGGGTATGGTTTTATGGGTAAGAATAACACAAGATTCCATAATTCTACGCAGTGTTTTATCATGTATGTGGGTTAATATTTTAGCACCTTTGAAATCAAAGGTATGATTGTGAATGTGTTTAGCTAATGCATTGTTTTGGAAACCACGTTTAATGTGATATTTGTGTTCCGATAGACGTTTAGTTAAGGATCGGGAAGTCTCCCCTACATATTTCTTTTTACATTTTAAGCAGTCAATAGTGTAGACTCCAGCATCAGAATGTATGTGTCTGGGGTTATTTTTATTTTGAAGGATGTTCTTCACTGTCTTCGTGGGGTGAGCGACAGTTTTTATACCAATCTTACTTAAGTTTCTATTTATTTTATCAGTAATAGGATTATTTGGAAGTATGATGTATCTATCAGAGACGTTATTACTATTATGTTGTGTGTCATTGTTTGGAGATGTGATATTATTATTCTTGTTTTTATTATGTATTTTAAATGCCTTTTTTCTGGCACGGTGTACGAAATTTAAGGGGTATTGTAATTTGAAAGACCTCTCAATAAAATTGAATTCTTCATCTAAATGTTGCTTGTTACATATCCTAAGAGCTCGTAGAAAGAAACCAATTATGATACCACTTTTTATCTTAGTGTTATGGTTGGAATAAAAATGGATGTAGTCATTTTTGTTAGTATTTTTGTGATAAACTTTGAATTCTAAACTGTTGTTATTATTTATGATAAGTGTGTCTAAAAATGGTAGGGAGTGGTTATGTTCCAGTTCATGTGTAAATTGGATGGAGGGTTCAACATCATTTAATTTGTCAATGATGTTAATTAAATTACAATTTTTCGGGTAAATGAATAGGGTGTCATCAATGTAACGGAAAAAATTAGAGTTATTTGGTAGAATATATTGAAAGGGACCGGATTCTAAAAATTCAAGAAAAAGGCACGCCAAAACGCCGCTCAGAGGTGAACCCATAGGCAACCCGAACTTTTGTCTGTAGAAGGTTCCCTCGTACTGGAAAAAGCAATTCCTAGTGCAAAGTCTACAAATTTGAATTATCTTGTTAGTGGGTAATGAAAAAGATGTTGATTTTGTTGAGATGGTTTTCTAGGCGAGTAATGCATTTGTCAACCGGGATACTAGTATAGAGTGATTTAATATCTAAACTTGCTAAACATTGTGTCAATATTTTATTTTTGAAATTAAGCTATTAGAATTTTTTATATGGGATTTGCTAATTGTACCTAAGAGGGGGTTAGTAATTTAGCAAGAGATTTAGCAATTTTATGAGGGCAGTGCCAATTCCCGAAATTATGGGTCTTAACGGAATCCCAGGCTTGTGCGTTTTAGGGAGGCCGTAAATAGTGGGGACGATAGTGGTAGTCTATCAAAGAGAGCCAAGTTTTGTCAGTGTTGCCTATTAATTTTTTGTAAAAAACTATCAAGATGGTATTGTTTAGAAAATTGTGACAAAGGTGGTGGAGTGGTCGTTATGTGTTCTAAACAATACCATGTAAAAATGCTTGATATCCTTAATGATCTCAACACTTATGAAAAAATCTCTCCACAAACCATTACTAACAGCACAATCATTTTCAACAAAACATACAAAAAATTAATAGGCAACACTGACAAAACTTGGCTCTCTTTGATAGACTACCACCCTATCGTCCCCACTATTTACGGCCTCCCTAAAACGCACAAGCCTGGGATTCCGTTAAGACCCATAATTTCGGGAATTGGCACTGCCCCTCATAAAATTGCTAAATCTCTTGCTAAATTACTAACCCCCCTCTTAGGTACAATTAGCAAATCCCATATAAAAAATTCTAATAGCTTAATTTCAAAAATAAAAAATATTGACATGAACAACAAATGTTTAGCAAGTTTAGATATTAAATCACTCTATACTAGTATCCCGGTTGACAAATGCATTACTCGCCTAGAAAACCATCTCAACAAAATCAACACCTCTTTTTCATTACCCACTAACAAGATAATTCAAATTTGTAGACTTTGCACTAGGAATTGCTTTTTCCAGTACGAGGGAACCTTCTACAGACAAAAATTCGGGTTGCCTATGGGTTCACCTCTTAGCGGCGTTTTGGCGTGCCTTTTTCTTGAATTTTTAGAATCCGGTCCCTTTCAATATATTCTACCAAATAACTCTAATTTTTTCCGTTACATTGATGACACCCTATTCATTTACCCGAAAAATTGTAATTTAATTAACATCATTGACAAATTAAATGATGTTGAACCCTCCATCCAATTTACACATGAACTGGAACATAACCACTCCCTACCATTTTTAGACACACTTATCATAAATAATAACAACAGTTTAGAATTCAAAGTTTATCACAAAAATACTAACAAAAATGACTACATCCATTTTTATTCCAACCATAACACTAAGATAAAAAGTGGTATCATAATTGGTTTCTTTCTACGAGCTCTTAGGATATGTAACAAGCAACATTTAGATGAAGAATTCAATTTTATTGAGAGGTCTTTCCTCAAATTACAATACCCCTTAAATTTCGTACACCGTGCCAGAAAAAAGGCATTTAAAATACATAATAAAAACAAGAATAATAATATCACATCTCCAAACAATGACACACAACATAATAGTAATAACGTCTCTGATAGATACATCATACTTCCAAATAATCCTATTACTGATAAAATAAATAGAAACTTAAGTAAGATTGGTATAAAAACTGTCGCTCACCCCACGAAGACAGTGAAGAACATCCTTCAAAATAAAAATAACCCCAGACACATACATTCTGATGCTGGAGTCTACACTATTGACTGCTTAAAATGTAAAAAGAAATATGTAGGGGAGACTTCCCGATCCTTAACTAAACGTCTATCGGAACACAAATATCACATTAAACGTGGTTTCCAAAACAATGCATTAGCTAAACACATCTTTGATCACAATCATACCTTTGATTTCAAAGGTGCTAAAATATTAACCCACATACATGATAAAACACTGCGTAGAATTATGGAATCTTGTGTTATTCTTACCCATAAAACCATACCCCAAAGACAAGGTTTCTTTAATATATCCCCTTATCTAGCGACTCTTATTATCAGAAACCATAAAATCCCCTTCACATAACTTTTTCCGTTATTTACGTCCCATTAAATTAAATTTTGGTTTATTGTTTTGTTTTATGAATAAGATCTTTTCCGTTTTATTTTGTTTTTGTTTTCGGTTTAAAATAATACCTTACATTAGATCCAAATCGCTTAACATTATCTAAAATAATAACCAATTCCGCCCATAACCTTTTTTACTTTATATATAAAAACAAAACACAATAAATATTTAATCATTTATTAAATACAGAACTTAATAATAATAATAATTAGAAATTTAAAAATAATTAATCGTTAAATAAAAATATATAAAAACTCCTTTTCTAAATATTAACATATTCCGCTCATAACTTTTTCACTTTATATATAAAAACTAATTACAGTAAATATCTAATCATTTATGAATCACAGAACTTAAAAATAAAATTTAAATAATAAAACATTTAATCGTAAAAAAATCCTTTAATAAAAGTCTTTTGAATTCCAACCGTCACATTTCTTAACACCCATCCCCTTCCGTTTAAATTGTTTTCGCTTTGTTGCCAACATCTCAAAAATTCGCTACATTTATTGTCAAAAGATATACATGGAACATGACCGACATATATATGGCGCGAAATGCCCACGTTGGTGAATATTGTAACGTCTTTCGTTTTTTGCAGTATTAAGGTTTTTGTTTTGTAAACTCATTTTAACTTTCCTCTCCGACCCAAACAACTACGGGAGTGAATGAGCTCTGATGATGATTTTTGTAAAATCGAAATATTGATCAATATCAGCTATGATTATATTATAAATTGTTTTCTTCTTTAACAGCATTGTGTGATGTTTTCATTCCACCTTTTCTTACTCATATTGTCGGATTAATTTCCTTTCTTTTCTTTTTACTTATATATATATATATCTTTTAGGTGAATTGTACTTTAACAATTTCGGGGAAAACATTTTTTTATCTGTGTTATTCGGACTATTGTCCCCATATTCATTGTTATTTGTATGGCGTTTCATCCGATATGTCCTCCGGCCTTCTTCAGGTATTTCTTGTCGGACTCAGGAACCTTCTAGGACTCGGGATCCTTTTTTTCGAACTCGGGAACTTTCTTGTCATAATCGGGAGCCATCACAGAATGAATGTTGAATAGATAAAATAGGATTTATTTTATTTAACTGACACATGTTTCGGCCAAGAGTTTATCTCAGTATACATGTATTCTGTCAATTATTATTTTAAATACAAAATAAAATAACAATAACAATAATAGAAAAAACTACAGAAATGTTTAGTATACAAATAAATAGTGACCTTCGTCAGAGTAAATCCTTATTGTTCTTTTTTTTTATATATAATTTAGAGACATTAAGGTAATTTGCTTGGCAACTGTCAGTTTCTCACCTATGCGATTTTCAAATCAAGATATATATGCTCTATCAATGATATTGAACACTCTTTATTTATAAATATAGCAAACAATTTTTTCAATATTTGTCATCATCATGGCTTGGCTTCACGAACAAAGATTAAGGGAGGGTTCATGTTTGTAGCTGATAATGTTATGCTTGCTCTCTCTCTCTCTCTCTCTCTCTCTCTCTCTCTCTCTCTCTCTCTGAACTCACTCTCAATTATGTACCCAATGGGGTATACAACACAACACAAGGAGGCAACAAACAAATATACAAATAAATAAATATATAACCAAAGAAATTGTGATGAAATTCAAATTTTGACAATGTTGAAATTTCACAATCAGGATATTTAATGGTGAGTCCTTTCTGTTATGAAATTAATTTTTTTTATTATTGTTAGAATCCTAATATGTTGAAATTTTACAATTACAGTATTTTAGATTAATGGAAATGCTGTAATTTGTTTGCAGATTTTATAATTAAATGATGTAATGAATATGTAAATAACTTGGTACCCCCTCACTATAATCTGATTGGATAGTGTCCTCTATAAATATTCAACACTGTGGTGTTACAAGCGCCTACTAAGCCTACAAGCAAGACTCTGTGTGGCTACCCAACGCGCCAGCTTCTATTCACCTGCGATAATATACTTTACTACAACTTCATAATATATCCCTTAACCCGGATACATCAGGCGACAAAGAATTCAGAACAAATCACAAGTTGAACCAACGTCCGACCAAAACTTAATCGACAATTCATATTATTAGATTCTAAAAAATATTTTTAACTAACTTTTAACTTTTTATAACTTTTTAATATATATATATATATATATATATATATAAAGCATGTGATGAATAAATTGCTGTCTAAATTACTCAAAATGAGAATAACATTGACTTCTCACTTTATCATTTATGTTTACCAAAATTACATGAAAATATTGTGAAATATTATAGATTGAATTTATTTCGATGTAGCCTTCTCTGTTGAGTGTGAAGCCCCATCGGAAAGGGAATGAAAGCCTAAAATCCACACATGACACCACCCGAGACACCATGATGTGGACTGGGTGTTAACTTTTCATCAGTATCTGTACATCTTATGAGAACAGAGTAAGTCAACGGTTGTTCTGTGAGTTCACCATCTGATCCTTGAGGAATTTTCTCATCTGAGAAAACCCAAACGTTGAAGGGGGGATGCTTCAGTTTGTTGAAAAACTTTGTAGCAGGGTCTTTCCTTGTGTCCTTCATGGCCTGTGATAAGAATTGACCCTTTCTCGTCCCTATCAACGGATTTGTTGTGAACGTTGTCAATCATGTCCTGGATCTCTCACCAACAAACAGCCCTGTCGCCTGGGGTTTTAGAATACACTGACAGTATGTAGGGTTAGACCCCCTCCCCTAATGAGTCCACCTGTTGGCCGTGGGTGGTGACCTGTGATGCTTTTTCTCACAGACAGTGCTCAAACTGACTCTAGATTGCTGCACAGTAGACAAAACCTGAAACAAACAAAAGGAAATTGATCATTTTAAAAGGCAACAATTAACCAATCACACCCTATACATACATATCCTAAACACAGTGGAAAAAAAAATTCAAATTTGGTCACACAGCTACATTCTTCTTCATTATATATATAATATATATATATATATATATATATATATGTGTGTGTGTGTGTTGTGTGTGTGTGTGATAAAAAATACAGAACATTTAGATTTTGGATTAGACTCATATGCAAACAAACCAAGAAGAAGAGATCCATACATGCAGCCTTTTAGGCCCAGAAGTTTGAGAAACATATGAGCCCTGTAGAACCTCGTCTCCCAAAATGAGTTTATTGTATCAGATTCAGGAAATTCTTAACTGATGGATAAATTATTCCCATCTCCAAATTGAAGAGAGTTCCCAGGAAAATTGTCTCTTGTGATGGAATCAAGCCAAATTTCCGGGAATCTATGGACAATATCAAAACCCGTCCCGAGTCAAAATTTCCGGGAATCTATGGACAATATCAAAAACCTGTCCCGAGTCAAAATTTCCGGGAATCTATGGACAATATCAAAACCTGTCCCGAGTCAAAATTTCCGGGAATCTATGGACAATATCAAAACCTGTCCCGAGTCAAAATTACTTGCTGACTGAGAATATGTTAATCCTAATTTCTGACTTTCCAGGCCTCTAGGTACATGAACAAATGTACTTACCGGTACCTTAGAAATTCCCACAGGGACAACATCAATCTTTGTGAACACCCTTGGGGCTATTGACAGCCCACAAGACAAAGTTTTCTAATTTGTAATGTCTCCCTTGAAAGAGAAACCGTAGAAAACTGCTTGTGACTTGGGAAATTAAAAACATGAAGAAGCATTCTAACAAGTCCAACAGTAATGACTCAATTGTCTTTTCACCAAGGCTTGACGAATAGTCCTGAAAGTTTCCAACCTGATATGAGGAACCACGATATGTCTGTCCCTCTTGTGAACTAAAAAGAAAAGATTTCAATTCTGGATCTTTACTCTTCTTTATAATGGAAGTTTTAATTTTTTTGCAACCACCTTTGTTAAGACTTGACACTAAAAATTCAATTTATTTTTATAAACAAAGGACTCAGGTTGGTTACAATATATTCTATTGCTTAAACGGTCACTCAATTAAATATTGAACAGGCTCATCGCTGCTTAACTGACTAAAATGTTTGATTGGTTGATTTACGGCACATCAACACTCTTTCGGGTTATTTAATGCCGAATCAAGTCATTTTGATTAACAAACCATCATCATCATCATCATAGCGTGCTGATGGATTCCCTCGACTCTCTTTCCCTCCCTCCTCTCTCTCTATTACTGTCTAACACACACACACAACAACACTCTCTCTCTCTCTCTCTCTCTCTCTCCATCCATCTCGACCTCTGCTAGTTCACTACATGGTATCCAGTGTGCTGATGAACATATTGGACCATATAACCTTTAGGCACCCAATTTGCGATCTTGATTCAAACGGACATGTTTTTCATTTAACACATTAAAATCTGTTGTTTTGTTAACAGACGATTTTAAAGGATTTTTTAAAATTATAAAACAACCCTAACCCTAGCAAAATATTTTCTAAATAAATACTTTTTATAGCACTATAAACGAAAGACACATTTTATATTAAAATAGGTTTTATCTAATCAGAAAGAGAATTCATGCAGATATGTTTATTTCAATAGTTTTTTTTTTAAATAAAAATAACTTTTTTCATTTACAAAAACTTTAAACAAAAAACAGTTTAATGGGAATAGTTGTTGTTGTTAGCCTATGTGAAAAATTAATTTTGCACTAAAGATAAAATTAATATGGTTATTTAAAAAAAAAAAAATAAAACAAAAACATGTTATTCATTTTCCATATGCCTCTGCGGATAGTTAATATTAAAAAGTATTTATTTAAAAAAATATTATGCTAGGGTTAGAGGTTAGGGGTTAGTTTTATAATTAAAAAAACTATAAATTGTCTGATAACAAATAACCAGATTTTGACGGTGTAAATGAAAAACATGTCCTTCTGGATCGAGATCGTAGATGAGGTGCCTAAAGGTTATATGGTCCTATATAAGTTATTGCTAGTCAGCCAATAATGGTGTGTCCATGTGTAGGAGTTCATAGAAGAACGTCACTTATGAGTTCGATCTTACTTCTCCACCAGTACCCAGCTGGTTTTGCTCGTCTTAGTTGGATGTTTTGTGAGATGGGAGGTAAGTGGCTGTACAGCTGCTTGTTGTGGGCTGCTGCTTCCAGAATTTGTTAAAAACAGCACGCTGTATTCTTGTGTGTTCCCTTTGAATTTTTCCCCAGGTGTATGGCCATTTCCTATTATCAAGGATAGGGTGTATGTAGTGTCCCATGTGGACTAAGGCAAATTCCTTCGCACAGCGTGGGCGCAATAGTCTGGAATCATTTTGAGCTGTGTCTAACATATNGGCCTTTCAAAATATTAATATGTTATAACATACTTAACAATGCTTCAAGCAAATTACCAATTGCTTTTAATAAATAATTAATTTTTTGGAGATTTCTTTTTTACTCATTTCGATAATTATTTGGCTATTATCTTCTAAAAGAAAAAATTATACATCGATATTTTTCTGCTTAAAAGGAGGGGTACATTTTCAATTGAGTTTTTCTTCAAAAGGTGTACTTTTAATAATCCATAAATAAGGTTTGCATTAAATAGATATTTATTTTTAGAATCTAAAAGTCTAACATTTTAAACTTAACATCAGGCTTTTCATTTTTAAATGAATATATATATTAATTTTATATATTTTATATATATATATATTAATTTTATATATATTTATATATATATTAATTTTTCATAGCAAAAATACTAAATTAAAGTTTTGAAATAAAATAACTAATGCATTATAAAATTCATTAATTGATAAATAAATACTGAAAATTTCATTAAAATTGGATAATTACCTGATTTTTGGTAAATTCTTTCCATCTCAAATGTTATTCTAAAATTGTAAACAAGTGCCTAAAACCATTGAAAAAGAGGCAGAATGGTGGATCGCGTTGAAATTGACCAAAATAAATAGTTTTAAATCTATTAAAAATAAACTGCATATGTAATGATATTTTCTTTTTTAAATGATCGTCATTATGTTACTACTTATGTTACTACTTATCATTTTAGATAAAAGTTTGACCTTAAATAATAGATTTAATTAATTTTAATTTGTTTTTAAAAACCTAGCAGCCGACAAAATTGGGTATATCTAGTCTTTAAGTACATTTTACGCATGAAGTCTTTGGTCCAAAATGTACATCATTTCCCCTCCAACGTTCAGAATTAAAATCGGTAAAGCTTGAAATGACATCTTTACTAAATTTCCTTCTTTTCAATATAATAATAAAGAAACAAAGAGACAAGAAATTCACCTCGACGAATTACTTTCCCTCGTATTATTAACTAAAACAAAACAAGTTTCCTGCACCGAGCTTATTATTTGCCTCGCAACTGGATGAATAGTATTTCACTCAAGTAGATTATTAACAAGAACAACTATATCACATTAGGGTCCACAAAGGATCAATACGCCACATACTTTTATTTATTTATTTATCTTTTTCGTAATTTTGACCTTTTGTCGTCTCAGCCTCCTACCCTAATTTATGCTATGTTTTAGCGAGCTGGCGTCAGGCGAATTTCCGGCCCAACTTAGATACTTTCTAAGTCGTGTTTTTGTCGGCAAATTATATTTTACATGCCCCCCACATCACCAGCTGTATAATAGATAGCTATGTGCAAAACATGCTCTTTTAATACGCACGAGGATTGTTAAAAAATATTTTAAAATTCAATAAAAAATTGAAAATTAACTCTTTAACGTTTTCTTTTACGTTTAATATAAAGAACAATTCCAAGTTTATGTGTTATAAAAAAGAAAAAGAAATTTCTCTTACATAAAACCTAAATTTTGGCATTTAAATGTGAATTCCAGTAAATTCTTAATCTTTGTTGACATAGTTATCGCATCTTGACATGTGCACTATTTTTTGTTGAGAGGATCATACGTATAATAATTTCTTTTCTGAAGCAAAAACAAATTACTAATTTAGCATTTCCTTGATGTCTCACGATTTAACTTATGTACCTCAACAACCCAGCGCTGCAACAACAACAAAAAACAAGAGTTTTCCTCAAAAACCAAAGCGGATATTATTTCCGTTAGATCCATCCATTAATAAGAATGACGATAATTTGTAATTCAAACATTATTTTTTAAATTTTTTACTTACCTTTTGATGAAAATATGTCTGAAATAGTTTTTTCCTAACAAATATTAGAGGAAATATTTTTGACAAGGTCTACCCCGCCTCTATTTTATTTTATGAAATATAAAAGAAAGAACCGACAAGAAACGATTTCTACTTTTTATTTTCTATAAATATAAGAGTCTGAATAATTATATCAGAAGATTTTTATGAATTTCAATACCAGAGTATTTTAGTAAAAGGAGCAGAATTCAGCTAAAAATTATTAATAAAGAAACTGACTGTGTCATAAAAAACGGACTGTTTTACTTATTTTTCAAGATAACAGTGAGTAATTTTTTCCCAACCAGGTAATTTGATCTTTGAATTAAATGTTTTTCTTTTTAACAACTCTTTATGTTTGTAAACTTCTATTTTGCTAGGTTAAAAAAAGTTAAAAGATATTTACGTTTCTTCCTTCAATTTGGCCTAATAACCGTGATCATGTGACCTATTTTGATGGTACCTAATAAAGATAGATGCCTTAATATTAACCAGTTGAGTTATATATTGCCAACATATATAGCTTTTTTCTAAATATCGGCCTTAAATCGAAAATTAAAATTCAAAAAAAATATATAAGAAAATTAGAATATATATTAAAAATATTAAAATTTAAAAAAAAAGAAAAGAAAAATCATTTTGAAGAGTTTAGCTATTTATCTTATTAAAAGATACTCATGAATTTAGAAAAGTTAAAAAAATACTTTAAATTGACAAAATATTGTCGTGTGATTTTTCCAACAATCTAACCCTGTCTAACAATCAAAATAAATAAGGACACGTGTTTAATATTTAGCTCTTTTTAATTGCTACTTTTCAGAGGCAAAAAAGAAAACAAATTAAATTAATATTTTTGATCTTTTTAATGCAACAAGCAATTAAGAACTGAATTTAAGTTTTTGTCATATGTACAAAACAGATTTTAGAAAAAAAAAGAATTGTTTCAAAACACTCAAAAGTAAAGGATTACATTTTTTTTATTCTATAGATTATTTTCCTCTTATTCTCTCTCTTACCTAAGTCTTTCAAATTTAATATATTTCATTACTTTAAAACTTAAATACTTATGCCCAGAGGGTGCATATTCTTGCTAGTTATTTCAATAATCTGATGAAGTTGTTTTTCTTTTAAGATGTTTATTATTCAGAGCATTTCATTAAAGTCCAAGTGGTGCAACCATACAGTAGTACTGACATGCCTACAGATTGGAAGTTTTCTTTTAGTATTTTTTAAAATATTCTTTTCTACTCTAACAAGAAGGATATATCTTATATAACATTCTAACTAGAAACATTAGATGACATAACATCTTATGGGAAAATGTCAGTGATTCTATAATAAATCTAGGTCATTGATAGAGAAACTAATTGTTTAGAGAGGAAGACAGAGAAAAAATTCCCAGAAGATAAGATATATTATTAACTTTCAATTACAAGTCTTTTCAAATCTAGCATCTACTAAGACACAGAAGCAATGGTCCATTCACATGATGGTGACAAAGTTTTCTTTGACATTGTCACTGGAGTCCTACAAGGAAATACACTAGTACCATACATATTTATATTATGCATAGACTACATACTCAGAACATCATTAGATACCATAAAAGAAAAAAGCCTCAACCTAAAAAAAGGCAAAATGCTGGTGATATCCCGCAAGTCAAATGAGCCCTGATTAATTTTCTTCAAAAAGTCAATTAAATTGGGTTTCTGCTTGATGCCTTCTACATGCTTAGGTGTGAGAGATGCTTGATGAATAACCTTAGTTTTCTTGATGCTAATGGTCAGACCGAATGCCTTGCAAGCAGCCAAGAATCTGTCCATCAGGCATTGAGCTTCTTCAAAAGAAGTTGCTACAAGTGCAGCATCATCAGCAAACAGTAAGTCCCGCATTATGCTGGTCCGAGTGCGAGTTTTGGCTTTGAACCTCTGATGGTTGAAAAGACCGCCATTTGTTCTGAATTGAAGCTTGACTCCATCCTCCATTTCTCCAAATGCATGTTTCAACATCACAGAAAAGAAGAGAGCAAAAAGGACAGGGGCCATAACACAACCTTGCTTCGTACCATTAGTGACACAAAAGGAATCTGAGGTTTTGCCATTGGAGACAACATTGGCCCTCATTCCATCATGGAAAGATACAATGGCTTGCAACATGTTCTCAGGTATTCCGAGCCTACCTAAAACTTTCCACAAAGCAGCCCGGTTCACAGTGTCAAACGCCTTGGTGAGCTCCACAAACACCACATACAGTTCCTGATTCTTCTCACGGACCTTTTCAGCAACCTTGCCGTAGGGAGAAGATCATGTCAATGGTGCTGCAGCCTGCACAAAAGCCACACTGTGATTCAGGGTAATCATCATCAACCACATGCCTAATGATCCGGTTTAAAATCAATCTGGCCAAATCTTACCAGCTATAGAAAAAAAGAGAAATTCCGCGGTGGTTATCGCATACCTTCCTGCTTCCTTTGTTCTTGTACAAATGTTGGATGGATGCATCTTTAAAGTCCTGTGGGACATTTCCTTGCCTCCAGATCTCAACAAACAAGCCCAAAAGTTTCTTCACAAGGGTTCTTCCACCATACTTAAAAATTTCCGGGGGGATTGTATCTTTAACCGGTGCTTTCCCAGACACGATTTGCTTGATAGCCTTCAGAACTTCTTGCATAGTTGGTTCAAATGATAGCTCTGAAATTTCTGGTCGTTGGGAAATTGACTCAAGAACATTATGATCAGTGGACGAGGTATTATTGAGGACTGTATCAAAGTGCACCCTCCATCTATTCAAGATATCAGCCTTATCCGTCAAAAGGTCCCCACTTGCTAAAGAAATCAGGGAGACACCATTTTCTTGCGGACTGAACACTTTCTTTATGCCACCAAAGAAGGCTTTAAGTATTAATAGTTAAATTGCTTAACAAAAATATACATATACATATATAGAGACATACAATACATATATACGCATACACAATACATACATACACAATACATACATACACACACACACACAAATATATATATATACATATATATAAATCATTGGGGCGGCTCAATGTCGGTATCAGCCAGACAGCAAGGGAGCCTATCCCCTTTTTACTAGCGATAGACCAAGGAGATTATTTTAGCATCTGAGGTGGCACACCACACCTACCATCAGCTCCTCACTTTACCGCACAGGTCCCTGTGCTACTCATTCGCTGAGTTGGCGTTGACCAGTATCGAACCAAGAACTCTGTGATATATATATATGGGAGAAATATGAGGAAATTAATCTGACAGTATGTGCAGAAAGGTAGACAAACACGGGATGTTGTAGAAAATGGATGTTTATTGTAGGCAGTGATGTCGATGTTGTAATGTTTCGGTCTGTTAGACCTTCTTCGGGAATTTAGAAATAGAGTTCTTGCTTCAGTAGTGAACATTTTCTTTCTAGTGAATTAGGAGGTCGTGAATAAGGGGAGGGGTGGTCAGTTAATGGTGTCAGAAGAGGTTGGAGGTAGATTTTCCTTTTCTCTCAGATAGGGAGTGTATCACAGTGGATTTTGATAGCAGTGCCACAGGTGTTAGGTGTTTTGGTTATATGTATGTATGGTGAATGGCATAAGGATTGGTTATATGTATATGTGTGTGTATATATATATATATATATATATATATACATATGTGTGTGTACATATGCATATATGTATTATGTTATATTGTTATTGCTATGGCCAGGGTTTGTAATTTTGTAGCTATTAATCATAGACTTGCCTATATGTACGGATATGTTAAAGAATCCAGGTCTATAATTGACATTATCTATGTTACTTCTAGCACTGGCTTCAAAAAGTTTTCATCCATCCTGTGTATGTTTTTTCTAATTTTTCTCCACATGCTGTTGGATTAATTTCCTCATGTTACTTCCATCCCTCTCTTTCTCTCTCTAGCGCTGAGATCTATACGGTAAAGTGAGGGGGCTAATGGTAGGTGTGGCGCTTCACCTAATATGTAAAAACAATATCCTGGTATAGCATTAGGGAAAAGGGAACAGACTCTCTCGCTCTCTGGCTGATACTGATTTTAATTCACTCGGACAACTTGTGCCAGACTAAATTAGATCATAAAAAACTTGTATAATGTATCCCCACACCTCATTAAAATCAAGAAAATAATTTATCTTTTGCAAATATTTTTGATTGTTATTTCATTCAGACATACTTTCTGTATTTAAGGAATTTGTAAACTGTGAAATTAATTAATTAATAGAATTTCTATGGAGTCAGATGGGTTTTCGGTGGAGAAGTCCTGTCGATTCCATAAATAGTACAACGAAAATTAAGTCTAATGTTTTTTACATTTTTCAATGAGAAAAATATTATAGTATTGTCTAAAAAAAACAATAAAACAAACATATATTAGTAAATAGAGGAATTAAATTAATAATTGATTATTGAATTAAATTATCATGATGAGATGACTCGGCAAACACTGCATGTGACATCTGGAACACTGGATAGCTGTTTTGACCTCATTAGCTCCCAACAGCAGTTCACACCATGATCTCTGCCACTAGGGATCAAACCACCGACCACGGAGTGAAGAGCAAAATCACATACACAGAATATCCATTGTACATCCAAAATACATGCTCATGTTGATGCACACTTACATAATAATACAAGGATTTTTATGAATCCCTAAGAGAGCTCAATATATGATAATTTACAAATTAATTATATTCCAAACAATATATTCACTTTCCATGAGAAAGAAAAAATTAAATTGAAGAGAGGTTTTACCAGTTTTGTAAAATGGGGGAAAGAAAAGGAAAATATATTCTCTCCATTGTAGTTTGTTTTCTTGGTTATTATGTAGTTGGCTGTCTGACTAAACTAGGGCCATTTCTGGTTGAAATAAATTTATAATAGCGAGTACATAATAGACAAAGATTTTAGTTTTTTATTGAAACTGCATATATATATATATATATATATATATATATATATATATATTTTATTTTTATTTTTTTATTTTTATTTTTTTTTTTTTTTTATTTTATTAATTAATTATTATTTATTATTTTTTATCTTAGTATATTTATACTACATTATATTATCTATTATACTTTTAGGTTTAAATATAATTTTTTTCATTTATTTCATCATTTATATTTTTAATATATTTTGGTTTTGTTAACTTCATAGGTTTTTTGTCTGACTACTATCCCCCTGAGAAGCCACAACTTGAGATGTAACCCTTTTTCTCATTTGACTTCCTGTCACCATGGTGACAATCTTAAAAAAAATTTTATTTTTTTAAATTTATTTTTTTATTTTTTAAAATTCTATTTTTTGTTTTTTTTAGAAGTAAAATTTTTCAGTTGTGCAATTCATTATCTGATTCCCATCTCATCTGATGAGTCTGAAATTTGGGGAGCTATATTAAATCAACTTAGATTTATATAGGCCCCAATTTTGGTCGAAATAAATTCATTATGGAATTACGGTGTTGAGTCTTTCCTTCCTTTCTATGATATATATATATATATATATATGTATATATATATATATATATATATATATACATGTATGTGTGGGTGAATTTATATACACATGTATCTGTACATATATATATATATATATATATATATATTTCTGTATATGTACTTAACACATTTGTATTTGTATATATACATATGTATGTGTGTATATATATATATATATATATTTGTATGTTTATACATATATGTGCATTTATATGTACATATATATACATATATATATGTATATATATACATTTATATATGTATACATACGCATAGATCCGAACTTCAGTAGATACCATAAAATAAAAATGTTTCCCTCTAAGAAAGGCAAGAAGCAGGCGATATCCTGCACAAACTGTCACAGATGTAGACTATGCTGATGACCTCACACTTCTTGCAGATACACCGGCACAGGCTGAGGCACTTCTACACAGCATGGAGGAGGCAGCAAAGAACGTCGGCCTTTATGTGAACTCCGATAAACTGAGTTCATGAGCTTCAAAAAGAAAGGAGACATCTCCACACATGACGGCAAGTCTCTTAAGTTAGTAGAACAATTCACATACCTAGGTAGTAATATCTCATCCACAGAAAGCAATGTTAACACTCGAATAGGAAAGGCATGGCTGGCCACCAACAAATTATCAGTCATATGGAAATCCGATCTCCCCGACAAGTTAAAGAGACTATTCTTCCAGGCTGTGGTTGTGTCGGTACTGCTGTATGGCTGTACCACCTGGACCCTAACAAAGTGCCTTGAGAATAGGCTAGATGGGAGCTGCACCAGAATGCTGCGAGCGGTCCTGAATAGGTCGTGGAGGCAGCATCCCACAAAAAAAGCAACTGTATGGCCACCTACCCCCATCTCACAAACCATAAGAGTAAGACAGGCTAGGCATGCGAGACACTGCTGGAGAAGCAAGGACGAGCTCATAAGCGACGTATTATTATGGAAGCCAACACATGGACACGCTAATGTGGGCCGCCCAGCCAGGACCTACATTGACCAACTATGTATGGATGCTGGCTGCTGTGCGGAGGAGCTCCCAGAGACGATGAATGATAGGGAAGGTTGGCGAGAGATCGTCATGGATATCCGTGCAAACTGCGCGACACAATGATGAATGATGATATATGTGTGTGTGTCTCTGTAGAATGATAGATTGATAGATAGAAATGAACCCTTGTTTTTGAAATAGTTATACAACCATGTTTTTGTTTTCTTGTTTATTTTACGATTCCTGATTAAATGTCTTTTTAAATTCCCATCAAATAGAAATTTATATCAAACTTACTTTTTACTTATAAGTGTGCTTGCTTCTTCTTTCAGGAGTGGGAAGCCAGTCAAAGGAAAGATTTGAAAAAAAAATGACAATTAATTTTGAAGGTATGCATTGGACACAATAAATCTATCAGAAAATGAAGTTTGTGAACCACCAATAACAGAAGGATTTTTAGAAAATGAACTTCGGGAATCCTTAATGAATCGTGCAAATCTGGATTTGCCCTCACATTCTCAATGTGTTTAATAGACAGTCACATTAACAACAGAAGCTTCCAAATTAGTATATGGCTTTGAAACGAGACACAGGCACATAATTACAAAAGTTTTGTATCATAAACTGAGATCTTCGTTTCTGTCTAAGTGCTGTGATATTAAGCTATTTAACTCTATATATTAAGCAGTAGTAAATCATTAATTGTTTTTCCATATTAATTACTACTTAATTTATGAGGTAAAACAACATTTCGGAACCGTCACTGATAAGAGGGGCAGATTTTCAATTATAATTTTAGTTCATATTTCATTTTGATAAAATAAAGGAAAAAAAAAATCCCTACTTTGAATTGTGGAATTTTTAGATTTGCTGATCCATTTTTTTGCCAAATGTTGCATAACCGAGGATTTTGGTCTACGATCTTTAATGTCCTTTTCTCAAAAATTGGTATGCACCTCCCCCCCACACACATATATATGTGGGTGCCAATGTAAATATATATTGATATATAAATATATATGATAAGTTGTAAACACGGTATGTTTGGAATGGCTTTTTTGCCGACAATTTTTGGGAGAATATGTGCTTAATTGGAGTCGTACCTAATTTTGAAAATTAATTAATTAATAATGAATTAGGCGGGAATGCCTATTTAAATGTAAGGCTAAACAATATATATATATACATGTATATGTGTGCTGTAGAGTATTTAAAAGAATGGAATGGAGATACGTGTATCATGGTGTTCACTCTGAAGCAATCTTGGACCTGTCATTTGTAAATATACACAAGGCTATGAGAAAAATAAAAAGCAACCAAACTGAAGATAGAATAGAAGTTGATTTGAAATAAAAGTGTTTAGGTTGGTGTTGGTGTGTGATTGTCCTTCAACAAAAGAGAAAAACTTTTGACTTTAAGGAAAGAGAGAAGTTTCATTCATTTTCAAAAAATTTGTCTTCAATAAAACAAAACAAAAAAATTGATTAAAATAAAAATGTAAGAAACATTTTAAAATTTTGTTGTTGTTGATTCACCTCCCAACCACAAACGATCAAGTCACTGTTGGCTGGATACTCCCCCACGGTAAGTCTACCCTGATGATCTGAGTCTTCTGTGTAACCCGTTCGTTTTGATTATTGTATTCCTACGTAACTTTTTTTTGCATTATAAGGGAAATAACTCTGTTAATAAACGTCGTTATTATTTCCCTTACAACATGGTTGCCTGATATCATTGAATGAAAAAAAAGTTTTTAGGTCCCAGACAAAAGAATGTTAAACAAAAGTTCCCAGATTTGGCCCACTTCAAGGATTTCCAAATATATCCACAGGACACTACATACACCCTATCCTTGATAATAGGAAATGGCCATACACCTGGGGAAAAATTCAAAGGGAACGACACAAGAATACAGCGTGCTGTTTTTAACAAATTCTGGAAGCAGCAGCCCACAACAAAGCAGCTGTACAGCCACTTACCTCCCATCTCACAAAACATCCAACTAAGACGAGCAAAACCAGCTGGGTACTGGTGGAGAAGTAAGATCGAACTCATAAGTGACGTTCTTCTATGAACTCCTACACATGGACACACCATTATTGGCTGACTAGCAATAACTTATATAGGACCATATAACCTTTAGGCACCTCATCTACGATCTCGATCCAGAAGGACATGTTTTTCATTTACACCGTCAAAATCTGGTTATTTGTTATCAGACAATTTATAGTTTTTTTTAATTATAAAACTAACCCCTAACCTCTAACCCTAGCATAATATTTTTTTAAATAAATACTTTTTAATATTAACTATCCGCAGAGGCATATGGAAAATGAATAAACATGTTTTTGTTTTTTTTTTTTTTTTTTTAAATAACCATATTAATTTATCTTTAGTGCAAAATTAATTTTTTCACATAGGCTAACAACAACAACTATTCCCATGTAAACTTGTTTTTTGTTTAAAGTTTTTGTAAATGAAAAAAGTTATTTTTATTTAAAAAAAAAACTATTGAAATAAACATATCTGCATGAATTTCTCTTCTGATTAGATAAAACCTATTTTAATATAAAATGTGTCTTTCGTTTATAGTGCTATTAAAAAGTATTTATTTAGAAAATATTTTGCTAGGGTTAGGGGTTGGTTTTATAATTTTAAAAAATCCTTTAAAAATCGTCTGTTAACAAACAACCAGATTTTAATGGTGTAAATGAAAAACATGTCCGTTTGAATCAAGATCGCAAATTGGGTGCCTAAAGGTTATATGGTCCAATATGTTCATCAGCACACTGGATACCATGTAGTGAACTAGCAGAGGTCGAGATGGATGGAGAGAGAGAGAGAGAGAGAGAGAGAGAGTGTGTGTGTGTGTGTTAGACAGTAATAGAGAGAGAGGGAGGGAGGGAGAGAGAGTCGAGGGAATCCATCAGCACGCTATGATGATGATGATGATGGTTTGTTAATCAAAATGACTTGATTCGGCATTAAATAACCCGAAAGAGTGTTGATGTGCCGTAAATCAACCAATCAAACATTTTAGTCAGTTAAGCAGCGATGAGCCTGTTCAATATTTAATTGAGTGACCGTTTAAGCAATAGAATATATTGTAACCAACCTGAGTCCTTTGTTTATAAAAATAAATTGAATTTTTAGTGTCAAGTCTTAACAAAGGTGGTTGCAAAAAATTAAAACTTCCATTATAAAGAAGAGTAAAGATCCAGAATTGAAATCTTTCTTTTTAGTTCACAAGAGGGACAGACATATCGTGGTTCCTCATATCAGGTTGGAAACTTTCAGGACTATTCGTCAAGCCTTGGTGAAAAGACAATTGAGTCATTACTGTTGACTTGTAGAATGCTTCTTCCATGTTTTTAATTTCCCAAGTCACAAGCAGTTTTCTACGGTTTCTCTTTCAAGGGAGACATTACAAATTAGAAAACTTTGTCTTGTGGGCTGTCAATAGCCCCAAGGGTGTTCACAAAGATTGATGTTGTCCCTGTGGGAATTTCTAAGGTACCGGTAAGTACATTTGTTCATGTACCTAGAGGCCTGGAAAGTCAGAAATTAGGATTAACATATTCTCAGTCAGCAAGTAATTTTGACTCGGGACAGGTTTTGATATTGTCCATAGATTCCCGGAAATTTTGACTCGGGACAGGTTTTGATATTGTCCATAGATTCCCGGAAATTTTGACTCGGGACAGGTTTTGATATTGTCCATAGATTCCCGGAAATTTTGACTCGGGACGGGTTTTGATATTGTCCATAGATTCCCGGAAATTTGGCTTGATTCCATCACAAGAGACAATTTTCCTGGGAACTCTCTTCAATTTGGAGATGGGAATAATTTATCCATCAGTTAAGAATTTCCTGAATCTGATACAATAGAACTCATTTTGGAGACGAGGTTCTACAGGGCTCATATGTTTCTCAAACTTCTGGGCCTAAAGGCTGCATGTATGGATCTCTTCTTCTTGGTTTGTTTGCATATGAGTCTAATCCAAAATCTAAATGTTCTGTTATTTTATCACACACACACACACACACACACACACACAATATATTATATATATATATATATATATATATATATATATAATGAAGAAGAATGTAGCTGTGTGACCAAATTTGAATTTTTTTTTCCACTGTGTTTAGGATATGTATGTATAGGGTGTGATTGGTTAATTGTTGCCTTTTAAAATGATCAATTTCCTTTTGTTTGTTTCAGGTTTTGTCTACTGTGCAGCAATCTAGAGTCAGTTGAGCACTGTCTGTGAGAAAAGCATCACAGGTCACCACCCACGGCCAACAGGTGGACTCATTAGGGGAGGGGGTCTAACCCTACATACTGTCAGTGTATTCTAAAACCCCAGGCGACAGGGCTGTTTGTTGGTGAGAGATCCAGGACATGATTGACAACGTTCACAACAAATCCGTTGATAGGGACGAGAAAGGGTCAATTCTTATCACAGGCCATGAAGGACACAAGGAAAGACCCTGCTACAAAGTTTTTCAACAAACTGAAGCATCCCCCCTTCAACGTTTGGGTTTTCTCAGATGAGAAAATTCCTCAAGGATCAGATGGTGAACTCACAGAACAACCGTTGACTTACTCTGTTCTCATAAGATGTACAGATACTGATGAAAAGTTAACACCCAGTCCACATCATGGTGTCTCGGGTGGTCATGTGTGGATTTTAGGCTTTCATTCCCTTTCCGATGGGGCTTCACACTCAACAGAGAAGGCTACATCGAAATAAATTCAATCTATAATATTTCACAATATTTTCATGTAATTTTGGTAAACATAAATGATAAAGTGAGAAGTCAATGTTATTCTCATTTTGAGTAATTTAGACAGCAATTTATTCATCACATGCTTTATATATATATATATATATATATATATATTAAAAAGTTATAAAAAGTTAAAAGTTAGTTAAAAATATTTTTTAGAATCTAATAATATGAATTGTCGATTAAGTTTTGGTCGGACGTTGGTTCAACTTGTGATTTGTTCTGAATTCTTTGTCGCCACTGATGTATCCGGGTTAAGGGATATATTATGAAGTTGTAGTAAAGTATATTATCGCAGGTGAATAGAAGCTGGCGCGTTGGGTAGCCACACAGAGTCTTGCTTGTAGGCTTAGTAGGCGCTTGTAACACCACAGTGTTGAATATTTATAGAGGACACTATCCAATCAGATTATAGTGAGGGGGTACCAAGTTATTTACATATTCATTACATCATTTAATTATAAAATCTGCAAACAAATTACAGCATTTCCATTAATCTAAAATACTGTAATTGTAAAATTTCAACATATTTAGGATTCTAACAATAATAAAAAAAAAATTAATTTCATAACAGAAAGGACTCACCATTAAATATCCTGATTGTGAAATTTCAACATTGTCAAAATTTGAATTTCATCACAATTTCTTTGGTTATATATTTATTTATTTGTATATTTGTTTGTTATGCCTCCTTGTGTTGTGTTGTATACCCCATTGGGTACATAATTGAGAGTGAGTTCAGAGAGAGAGAGAGAGAGAGAGAGAGAGAGAGAGCAAGCATAACATTATCAGCTACAAACATGAACCCCTCCCTTAATCTTTGTTCGTGAAGCCAAGCCATGATGATGACAAATATTGAAAAAATTGTTTGCTATATTTATAAATAAAGAGTGTTCAATATCATTGATAGAGCATATATATCTTGATTTGAAAATCGCATAGGTGAGAAACTGACAGTTGCCAAGCAAATTACCTTAATGTCTCTAAATTATATATAAAAAAAAGAACAATAAGGATTTACTCTGACGAAGGTCACTATTTATTTGTATACTAAACATTTCTGTAGTTTTTTCTATTATTGTTATTGTTATTTTATTTTGTATTTAAAATAATAATTGACAGAATACATGTATACTGAGATAAACTCTTGGCCGAAACATGTGTCAGTTAAATAAAATAAATCCTATTTTATCTATTCAACATTCATTCTGTGATGGCTCCCGATTATGACAAGAAAGTTCCCGAGTTCGAAAAAAAGGATCCCGAGTCCTAGAAGGTTCCTGAGTCCGACAAGAAATACCTGAAGAAGGCCGGAGGACATATCGGATGAAACGCCATACAAATAACAATGAATATGGGGACAATAGTCCGAATAACACAGATAAAAAAATGTTTTCCCCGAAATTGTTAAAGTACAATTCACCTAAAAGATATATATATATATATATTTAATGCAGACAAATGATGACGCCAAGAGGTGGGGTTAATTGTGTATGGTTAGGTTACAAGGGATGGTGAGATTGACAAACCTCAATATGAGATAATATGGGAGGAGTAAACGGGGATTGAACCAATGAAAGGTAATTATCAGAGTAACCTCCATCAATTGACAGACCTAACGCAGTTGAGAAAGTTTATTCCTTAAACCCCAGATTCTGACGTGAACCGACGGAGAGACGATGAAGCAGAAGATCCACAGAGTGAGCAGCATCTTTTGATGATGAAATCTCCAAATATTCATACCCTTTTTAGTTTTCTCAACTCACAGATTATACCCTAACATGTACTACCACAATAGATCATTGTTGAAATTTGAAAAATAAAAGATATGTCTATTGGTAACCTCTAAAATTAGTAGGCCACCTAATAAAGTAAAAAAAATCCATGATTTTAATAGATTCTCTTCGGCATTATTATTATTATTATTCATGTCTCTTTGGGCATCTCCCCTTTCTTTTCTACCTTTATATATCAACCTTAGAAAAACATCTCTATCTATCCATCTATCCATATATATATATATATATATATATGTGTGTGTGTGTGTGTGTGTAAATTCTATTAAGTAATTCATCTGATAGTTCCCAAAAATTAAATTCTTTTTCTTACCATTATTTCTGAAATCATCTAAAATAATCTTTAATTTTTTTATACAGTCTCTGTTTTTTATTTGATTAAGCAATTTGTTCCTGAATTAGTAAAAAAATTAAAATTGGTTAAGGGATATATTATGAAGTTGTAGTAAAGTATATTATCACAGGTGAATAGAAGCTGGTGCGTTGAGTAGTTGTGTGGAGTCTTGCTTGTAGGCTTAGTAGGTTTAGTAGGCGCTTGTACTACGAAAGTGTTGAATATTTATAGAGGACACTATCCAATCAGTTTATAGTGAGGGGGGTACCTAGGTATTTACATATTCATTACATCATTTAATTATAAAATCTGTAAACAAATTACAGCATTTACGTTAATCTAAAATACTGTATTAGTAAAAAATTAAAATTGGTTAATTACTGTGGTGTTGGTCAGAAGTTGTCCTCAATATCTGTGGGCAGTTATACACAATAGTCAGCATTTATCATGATTGTCAAACCACATATGCAAATGTATGAACAGCTCCTGCTTACTATATAAGCAGCATGAACACTTAAGCAAGCAGTAGTAACAACAGCGTTGGTGTGAAAGGACAGAAATCATTTGTTTCTAAACACTTGTATCCAAATCCAGCAAAGATTGGTTTCTAGGAGTTTTCTTGTTCTTCTCGATATTCTTTTAACTTTTCTTTCATCTCTCTTTAATGGTGTCCCTTTGTAAAATTCCTAAGCATTCGCAATTTTCCTTCTCTCCACAGGTTGTTATTATTATTTCCCCTACTTTTGAGTTTTTCATATCAGCGTTAGCTAGAGTCTGAGTGACAACAAATCTCCCCGGGTCTCCAGGACTCTGCTGAGTATTTTAGCCGATTCCAAAAATGCTATTGTCTGGATGGTTTCAATTCTTCCTCTAATTTCTGGTTACTGTTTACTCTTTTCTAAGCATGGTATCACTTTCACCCTCATATTTCAGAGCTTTTTAAATTCTCTAGCAAGGTCCAGGTATTTGTCTATTTTCATTTTCGCCCTGAGATCTGCTGCAACTATTATTATTATTAAAAGATGATAAAGATTATTTCACAGTGATGAAAAGTCATGGAGATCCGTGTTATAAATATAAACTCATTTAATGGGAGTCACTCACCTTTTAGAAAGAATTATCTCCCTTGAAACGAATTTAAGCAAATAGAATTCAAGGGAGATAAGCATTAAAAAAAGGAGGATGAAATGAAGGGAAATGTATTATGTTTGAGATGAGGCTTGATGATTAGTATTATCTGCGTTATTCGGACTATTGTCCTCATCTTCATTGTTATTTGTACAACGTCCAATTGGACACACGGCCTAGTGGATAAGGTAGTTAGGTTAAGACAGTTCTAAGTGACAGTTATCTCTGGATTCCGGGTTCAATCCTGAGTAGAGGCTGTAACTTAGAAAAATAATAACTTTGGACCTAACCCTTTATTCAATCCAGGGGGGGAGGTATCCTGTTCTAGGGGCGTTAAGCTGTGGTGATTATTATTCTATGTTACTAGTGCCCTTGAGTAGGATTGAACCTGCAATCTAGAGATAACTGTCACTTAAAACTGTCTTAACCTACCTCCTTTATACTCTAGGTTATGTGTCCAATTAGACAATCCAGTGTGAATTTTGGTAACTTACAAACCTAATGTCTTGTTTTGGCTAGAATATCTACCTATTCACTTATGTATGATTTTTTTAATTAGACACATATTTTTTTTTATTTGATCTAGCCTTTTTAATTATAATTCCAACATAAGTCTGACAAGATATTCCTTAAAGAAGGCCGTAGAGCATATGGGCCGAAAAGTTGTACAGATAACAATGAAGTCCGAATAACGCAGATAATAATAAATGTATTGTTTTTCTAATTTAAAGATAAAATTAATATCTCATATTGCCAATCCTAACGAAAAATAAAACTCTTTTAATGGGAGTCACTCACATTTTAGGAGGAATTTTCTCCCTTGAAGCGAATTTAGGTAAATAGAATTCAAGGGAGATTATCATTAAAAAGATGAAATTTAGAAACAAAGGGAAGTAACTTCCACTTTTCATTCTTTTTTTCTTCTCCTAGTCACTTAAAGGTTGGTTAGTGCTTGGGTTTTATGGCATGTCAACCCTTGTTGGGTTACCTTATGCCGAAGACATTGGTACTCAATCATTTTTTAAACATTTTTTAACTTATTTTTTCTATTGAAACTATAGATGGGACCCTAATAGGTTCTACCACTCCGGGGCAGAGTGGACCTGGGAATAATGATAACAATAAAGAAAAATGTTTATCTACTAAAAGTATTTACAGAAGTTTAAAAGTTTAAAATACAGTATTGAAATATAAAACTTTTAAACTTCTATAAAAAAAAAAACTTTTAGTAGATAAACATGTTTTTTGTATCTTGTTATCATTTTTTATTACCATCTAGCTTTCAATTCTAAAATGAAATGTGGTGCTGATATTGAGTTTTGTACACTGTCAGAATTTTGCAGGAAATATGATTGATACAAGGGAAATATATTGTTTCCTTAATATTTTAAACTAGCAAAAAAAAAAAAAACAACACCCTTCTGTAGAATAGTAAAACGGACTAGATATTGGACCGGGACGCCCTTGGACAGTCACCGGTAGTCACCTGCAATAATAGACTCTACCATGCATGTGCGGGGCATGGGAGGGAAGTAATATAAGCAGGCTTCCTCCTAGAAGCCAGGAGTTCACGTTTCGTCGTAGAGCTCTTTACATGGCGTCGTCGATAAGGAGTTTTGGTTTTGCAAGGAATTATTGATACAACTCGAGAGATGGAGACCAAGGAAGGCATGAACCAACAGTATCTACAGCTCACACAGCAGCTGGTAGAGTTACAGAGAGAAAACAATGCACTACGCATGGAAATGCTTTATAAACAACCAAACAAGTGTTACAGCAAAAAAACGGAACGACCAGTAATAGAACTTCAATCAACCGACGGTGACTGGGCGGTGTTTCTAGACGCATGGAGCCGCTACAAAGAGATGTGCGACATGACGGACCCGGTGGTAATCAGAAATGAGCTTCATGTTACTTGCACCCCAGAGTTAAACAGGTTGTTATTCGATTTTATGGGTCCAGAAACTCTCAACACCGCTACGGAGGAACAGCTATTACAACAGATAAAGTTAATAATTGTCAGAGGCCTGCATAAGGAGGTTTACAGGCAGGAATTTCATTCAATGAGGCAAGAGGAGGGCGAAACGATTACGCACTTCTTAGCCAGGCTACGGGCAGTAGCGAGGTTTTGCGAGTTTGTAGTCACTTGTCCCAATGAAAAGAATTGTGGTTGGCAAGTCAATTATTCTAATGATATGGTGGCCGGCCAGATGGTGGCAGGGCTTGCTAATGCCGAACACCAGAGTAAGATATTAGCAGAAGCCTTGATTCTGACAACTCTGGAACGAAAGTTCGACAGGCTGGTCAGCCTAGAAGCAACAGCCAAGTCAACACCCCATCTCTATAACACCACGCAACCCGGTGTACAGAAGTCTGACCACAAGCAACAGTTACAGAATGTTAAGACCATTCGGACCCCACGATATAATTGGCCTTGTAAGGGATGTGGAAGGTATTCACATCCCAACGGGTCAATGGATCGAAAGGACTGCCCGGCAGCCAAGATGGTATGTTTTTTTTTTTCGGACGGATTGGACATGCGAAGAGGGCATGTCCGCAACTAAATAAGGGTTCTGTGAACAGGGCAACAACGACTAGATCAGAAGAATCGTGCATCCTTTCCACCAAAGGGCACACAGATGGTTTCAGCGGGGTGGCATGTCAAAAGACACAAAGGAAATGGAGGGGTAAAGTCAACTCAGCACAGGCGAATGCCGTTCCTCATCTCATTTTGAATGGAAACAGGTTCCGAAGGGGACCTCCAGATCCACCACCATCCCTGACAATAGAGGTTACTTTGATACCTGAAGCCTATTCTCCACACCCACCGAATTACGGCGGTACCTGATACTGGGGCACAGACATGCTCCAGTGGACCAGAATTACAGGAAGTTCTAGGTTGTCCAGATAGATTCCTGGTGCCAACTAGACACCGAATCCAGGGCATTACAGAGACTCCGTTACAAATAAAGGGTGTAATATTCGCCAGAATCAGAGTTGGATCACGAGAGACTCACCAAATGATATATGTGTCTGAAAATACTATGGGGTTCTACCTGTCTGAATTAGCTCTAAAGGACCTAGGCATATTATCGTCCAACTTTCCAAACCCACCATCGAAACAAAGCGTGGCTACAAGTGATAATGGAAAAGCTCCTTGTGGATGCCCTCGAAGGACAGCTGTTCCACCAAAACCGGCCAATATTCCATTTGCCCCTACGGAAGAAAATAAAACCCACCTGAAACAATGGATATTGAAGCACTTCAGTTCCAGCACGTTTAATACATGCCCACATCAACCACTTCAGACGATAAAGGGAAAACCGCTGGATATTGCTTTTATTCCGGGGACGAAACCAATGGCTGTTCATACCCCCATCCCGGTTCCTCATCATTGGAAGAAAAAAGTTAAACAGGACATCGATCGGGATGTAGCGCTGGGCATCATTGAACCAGTACCAGTTGGCACAGCAACAACTTGGTGTTCAAGGATGGTGGTTGCACCAAAAAAGGATGGCTCCCCTAGGCGTACGGTAGACTTGCAAAAATTAAACGCTGCTACCTTGAGAGAAACTCACCATACTCCTTCCCCGTTTAATCAGGCTTCATTAATACCTGCACACACGAGAAAAACCATATTGGACGCACGGAATGGCTACCACAGCCTTCCTCTTTCTCCAAACGCAAGGGATGCGACAACATTCATCACCGAATGGGGCAGGTACCGATATCTTAGGGCCCCACAGGGATTTCACGCGTCGGGTGATGCATATACACGCAGGTTTGATGATATAACTATTGATATGACCCGAAAAACTAGATGTATAGACGACACTATACTATGGGATGACTCCATAGAAACATCATTCTGGCATACGATAGACTACATTACCCACTGTGGTGACAACAGTATCGTCTTTAACCCTGAAAAATTCCACTTTGCGGAAAAAGAGATAGACTTTGCCGGGTTCAGGATAATGAAGGACGGGATAAGACCCACCAAAAAAATGACAGAAGCAATATCGAACTTCCCTACACCTACAAACATAACTAATATCAGATCGTGGTTTGGACTTGTGAAACAAGTATCATACGCGTTTTCACAAGCCGAAATAATGGCCCCCTTCCGAGAACTACTGAAAACAAAGGACAGGAAATTCTACTGGGATGACACGCTTGATCAAGCTTTCGAGGAGTCTAAATGTAGAATCGTAAGAGAAATCAAGGAAGGTGTTAAGTCATTTGAAGTTAACAGGCCAACATGTCTATCAACGGACTTCAGTAAGACAGGGGTAGGGTATTTTCTTTTTCAGAAGCACTGCAACTGTGCCACAGAAGCGGGACCGATTTGTGGTAAGGACCACTGGAAGCTGATTTTAGCCGGATCTCGTTTCACCAGCGACGCTGAGTCACGTTATGCACCAGTTCAGGGGGAGGCTTTGGCACTAGTATACGGATTAGAGGCATGTCGAATGTTCGTGCTGGGATGCCCAGAATTATTAGTAATGGTAGACCACAGCCTTTAATAAAAATATTCTCAGACAAGGCTCTGGAGGATATAAAGAACCCACGGCTGTTCAGCCTCAAGGAACGCTCCCTGATGTATAAGTTTAACATAAAACATCTCCCTGGCAAACTCAACGCAGCACCAGACTGCACATCAAGATACCCTTCAACACCAAAATTAGATACGTCACTAATAATCAACAGTGCTGTAAAAGCATCATTTAGTTCCACATACGAGCAAGATCCAAAATTAAGGGCTATTACATGGGACCGAATCAGGGCGGCAGCAGCCACTGACGAAGAATGTCGGTCCCTGGTGGAATATGTACAGAAAGGGTTCCCTAAGTCTCGGCATGAACTACCAGAGATAGTCCGCCGGTTTTGGCCCATGAAGGAAGCATTGTATAGCCTGGAAGGAGTGGTTATAATAGACAACAAAATACTCATACCTAGAAAACTAAGGGGAGAGGTGTTAGTCGCTACACTCCGCACATCAGGGCATCAACGGCATGCTGGCGAACGCCAGACAGCGACTATTCTGGCCAGGGCTAGACGCAAGCATTCATCAGACCAGAGCCCAATGTAAAATCTACAATACAATGGCCCCATCACAGCCTAGAGAATCTTTAACGCCACCGCCAAATCCTGAATTCCCGTTTCAGATGACGGTGACAGACTTTTTTGACATGCAAGGGAAAAATTATATGGTCTACACTGATAGATATACAGGATGGGTAGAAGTTGCCCGTATGTCATCTGGGAATGCCAGGGCAACATGTGACGCCCTACAAAAGTGGTTCTGTACATATGGTGTCCCAGAAGAAATATCATCTGACGGAGGCCCGCCATTTGATTCCCAAGAATATAACTAGTTTTTGAAGAACTGGGGGATAAAAAAACGCATATTATCAGCATATTATCCTCAGAGTAATGGGCGTGCAGAACTTGCCGTCAAAACTGCTAAGCGAGTGTTGGCGGATAATATTGACAGCTATGGCCGTTTGTGCGAGGATCGTGCAGCTATGTCCTTATTAACGCACCGGAACACCCCCGTCCAAGGCTTGGACATGTCTCCAGCAATGATGCTGTACGGCCGAGTGATAAAGGATCACCTTCCAGCCCTTCAAGAGAAATACCGAATTCACAAACGGTGGAGTGAAATCAGTCGGTATAGAGAAATGGCAATGGCAAAAAGGCACATTACAAATGAAAAGTATTATAATCCACACAGTCGCCCGCTCAGAGAGTTAGAAATTGGACAATCAGTCCAAATACAAAACCAGATAGGTCCATACCCACGTAGGTGGACAAAAACTGGAAGAGTGGTAGAGAGGCTGGGTAACAGACAGTACCACATACGCGTCGACGGAAGTAACCGAGTGACCCAACGCAATCGCCGCTTCCTCTGGGAGATAGACCCAGTGGTAGACACCCAGTGCCTCCCGCCGTCAGAGGATATCCCTATGATATCGGACCAAACAAAAAGACCCGAACCTCTAAATACCTCACAAGAGGAAATGGAAATGGAAGTGGACGAGGTAGATTGTCAGGACAGAAGGGAAGTTCCAACAGTGATGGAGATTGACGAAGAGCCATATGAAATGCCACCAGACCGGGGCCTGCGTAGCAGTACAAGGAGGTCGCGACCACCCAGGAATCTATCCCCACAGACATGGGGTACGTCGCACGAATACTCAAGGACGTCCCAACAAGTGACCACAAACCGAACCATTTGTGGTCCCATGAGAGGGGGGCCATGTAGAGTAGTACAACGGACTAGATATTGGACTGGGACGCCCTTGGACAGTCACCGGTAGTCACCTGCAATAATAGACTCTACCATGCATGTGCGGGGCATGGGAGGGAAGTAATATAAGCAGGCTTCCTACTAGAAGCCAGCAGTTCACGTTTCGTCGTAGAGCTCTTTACACCTTCAGGTGGTGTAAAAATTAATTTTTAAAGATATTGCGTGATATTGCACCTTTTTCCAAATTATCATCTGCATTTATTAAGATTTTCTTGTATTTTTTTTCAAACTCGTAAACCACAAATTCACATGAGGAAAAAAAATAGAAAAACAAAAATATTCTTTCATTTCATTTTAAGTTTTTTCAAAGTTGAAAAAGAAAGGAGTTACCAGAAATAAAATTCAGCAATTAAAAAAATAAAATACATTGAACAAAATTTTTTAATTAATTTCCATAATTGTTCAGTGAGTTAAATATTATTCTTTATTTACAAAAAAAAAAAGTAACCTTTTTCTGTCTCAATCTCAATCTGTTAGAATTTTAACTGTCTGAATCATGATACTATATTTTTAAGATTGTCAATAAAAAAAAATTATACATTGATATTTATCCTGTCTAATAGGGTGGGGGCTTAACTTTTCAATTGAGTTTTCCTAAAAAATATTAGATGAATATACTAAAGTAGGCTTGTTATTAAATGAATATTTGTTTTTAGAATTGAAAAATATGAAATTTAAAACTTAGAATTAAGTGATTTATATTCTAAATGAATTTTATCTATTAATTTGGTATATGAATAGTTGCTCTCAAGTCACATATGGATGGCACAAGTGGTTATATTTATATCAAAGAATTTTAATTTATTAATATCGACAAATTAGTAATTTTTCTGTACATAGTGTATTTAATGTTTTTTGTTATTGTTTTCTAAGAAGATTTTTAAAAACTTTTAATGACATGTTTTGTTAACTTCAATTACGACTTAAGTGAAGTCTTTATTTTCTGTAAAATTCTAAGGTGAATTTAATGTTTAAATTGTATTAAAAGTTAATTACATGTGTAATATTTTTTTTTTTACTGATGCTCATGAATCAGTTGAATGCATGGATCAATAATTAAATACTTGAAAATTTTATTAAAAAAGAAGCCAATCTCAATAGGCCTAGCATTATTTCTTTATGGCAGCTAAATTGGTATTAATTAATTATTAATAATTAAATACTTGAAAATTTTATTAAAAAAGAAGCCAATCTCAATAGGCCTAGCATTATTTTTATGGCAGCTAAATTGGTATTAATTAATTATTAATAATTAAATACTTGAAAATTTTATTAAAAAAGAAGCCAATCTCAATAGGCCTAGCATGATTTTTTTTATGGCAGCTAAATTGGTATTAATTAATTATTAATAATTAAATACTTGAAAATTTTATTAAAAAAGAAGCAAATCTCAATAGGCCTAGCATTATTTCTATGGCAGCTAAATTGGTATTAATTAATTATTAATAATTAAATACTTGAAAATTTTATTAAAAAAGAAGCAAATCTCAATAGGCCTAGCATGATTTTTATGGCAGCTAAATTGGTATTAATTAATTATTAATAATTAAATACTTGAAAATTTTATTAAAAAAGAAGCAAATCTCAATAGGCCTAGCATATTTTTTTATGGCAGCTAAATTGGTATTAATTAATTATTAATAATTAAATACTTGAAAATTTTATTAAAAAAGAAGCAAATCTCAATAGGCCTAGCATTATTTTTATAGCAGCTAAATTGGTATTAATTAATTATTATAATTAGATACTTGAAAATTTTATTAAAAAAGAAGCAAATCTCAATAGGCCTAGCATTATTTTATGGCAGCTAAATTGGTATTAATTAATTATTAATAATTAAATACTTGAAAATTTTATTAAAAAAGAAGCAAATCTCAATAGGCCTAGCATGATTTTTATGGCAGCTAAATTAGTATTAATTAATTATTGATAATTAAATACTTGAAAATTTTATTAAAAAAGAAGCAAATCTCAATAGGCCTAGCATGATTTTTATGGCAGCTAAATTGGTATTAATTAATTATTAATAATTAAATACTTGAACATTTTATTAAAAAAGAAGCCAATCTCAATAGGCCTAGCATGATTTTTATGGCAGCTAAATTGGTATTAATTAATTATTAATAATTAAATACTTGAAAATTTATTAAAAAAGAAGCAAATCTCAATAGGCCTAGCATTATTTTTATGGCAGCTAAATTGGTATTAATTAATTATTAATAATTAAATACTTGAAAATTTTATTAAAAAAGAAGCAAATCTCAATAGGCCTAGCATGATTTTTATGGCAGCTAAATTGGTATTAATTAATTATTAATAATTAAATACTTGAAAATTTTTTATTAAAAAGAAGCAATCTCAATAGGCCTAGCATTATTTTTATGGCCGCTAAATTGGTATTAATTAATTATTAATAATTAAATACTTGAAAATTTTATTAAAAAGAAGCAATCTCAATAGGCCTAGCATGATTTTTTATGGCAGCTAAATTGGTATTAATTAATTTAATAATTAAATACTTGAAAATTTATTAAAAAAGAAGCCAATCTCAATAGGCCTAGCATGATTTTTATGGCAGCTAAATTGGTATTAATTAATTATTAATAATTAAATACTTGAAAATTTTATTAAAAAAGAAGCAAATCTCAATAGGCCTAGCATTATTTTTATGGCAGCTAAATTGGTATTAATTAATTATTAATAATTAAATACTTGAAAATTTTATTAAAAAAGAAGCAAATCTCAATAGGCCTAGCATTATTTTTATGGCAGCTAAATTGGTATTAATTAATTATTAATAATTAAATACTTGAAAATTTTATTAAAAAAGAAGCCAATCTCAATAGGCCTAGCATTATTTTTATGGCAGCTAAATTGGTATTAATTAATTATTAATAATTAAATACTTGAAAATTTTATTAAAAAAGAAGCCAATCTCAATAGGCCTAGCATGATTTTTATGGCAGCTAAATTGGTATTAATTAATTATTAATAATTAAATACTTGAAAATTTTATTAAAAAAAGAAGCCAATCCAATAGGCCAGCATGATTTTTATGGCAGCTAAATTGGTATTAATTAATTATTAATAATTAAATACTTGAACATTTTATTAAAAAGAAGCCAATCTCAATAGGCCTAGCATGATTTTTATGGCAGCTAAATTGGTATTAATTAATTATTAATTATTAGTAATTATTAATAAAAGTTCCCACGCTACCAGAGTCTAACATGGCATTGATAATGTTCCTATTTATCTTACATTTGGTTAGGGTTATGTCTTTTGTACTTAGTCAGGTAAGATTGGGAGGGTCATAATCGGTTTTTTTTTTTTTTTTTTCAGTAAATGTCATATTGACATAAAGGTGATACCATGGTTTTTTCTACAGTGTATTGGACAGATGTTAGTGGAATATAAAAATCCAATGTATATATTTTTTATTTCTCAACTGGGATTTTTTTTTTTTTTTTGATAGGGGTCGTTTATGACATCGTCACTAGCGTTAATGGGAATAAATTGTTGATGAACATTAGTTTCCAGTATTTGAATTATTTCTCTGAGTTCAGAGTGGCAGGTTTGACATTGAATCTTTTGAGGCACAGGAATCTGTCCATTGTGAATTTTGTTTGATATTAAAATTGTAGTGAATAGAAGAAAGTCATTTGGGTGGTCTAAAATCAGTATCAGCCAGACAGCAATGGAGTCACTCCCCCTTTCACCAGCGCCAGACAGAAGAGATTGTTTTTGCATCTGAGACGTAGTGCCACAACTACCATCAGCTCCTTACTTTACCGCACAGATATATATATATATATATATATATATATTATACTTATACTATGTACCATACTATACTAGGTACCAACAAGTTCGACATCATAGACGTATTTTACAAAATCAATTTAACCTACCTGTTTGAAAAAAAATACCAAAAATGAGGGAATTATCCGATTTTAATGAAATTTTCAGTGTTGATTTAACAATGAATAGATTTTATAATGCATCAGTTATTCTATTTAAAAACTTTTTGAATTTTTTCAGGTCCATTAAATTTGACCCCCACCTATTTTTGGGGTGCAAAGTTTTTGTATTTTTTAAAATAAAATAAAGATTGTTGTTGTTTAAATATTGTAACAGAATTTTTTGTTTTACCAGAGACATCAGAATTTCATATGGCTGTTAGTCTAGTTTTTATCTATAGATATGCTGATCTCGCTTTCAGTAGATGAAATAGTACTACCAAGGTATATGAACTGGTCTGTTAATTTTCATCATCATCATCATCATGTCGTGCCAGCAGCACAAATCTCCATGACTCTTTCTCTTCCTCTCTCTAACCATCCCTATCAGTCATTGCTCTTGGGAGGTCCTCCATGCAGCATCTGTTCTGGGCAGGACATTAAATTGCATCTAATGGTGAGTTTCCAAATCTGAAGCTCTGGGGAGTGTGGAGTACCTCATGTGACAGACAGGGTGAGGGATAATTTAGATTTGATAGGGAATTCTAATCAATTAGAATTCCTATATCCTAACCCCATCAAGCCATAGCACTTATACGATTGTTCCCAATTCAATTGCCCTTATGGCAAACACCCAACCTTTTTATCATATATGTGCTAGAATGCAGTGTCTGAGGGTCTTAGTATCTTGGGTATGATGTTAAACTGCATTTGGTAGTGAAGTTTCAATACTGGAATTCTGAGAAATGTGGAATACGTCTTTATTGCCATTACTCCCAGGTCCACTCAGACCTGGAGTGGTAGTACCCGTTAGGATCCGTTTTATGGGTTAAATAGATTAAAAAAATGATTATTAAAAAAACGTGTTTAAAAAAAAGGATATTGAAAAAATAAATTGAATATCTTACAAAAATAACCCAATAAGGGTTGACATGCCATAAAAACCCAACCAACCAACCAACCAACCAACCACTCTTTGAAGTTTTCAAACATCAATTCTTGGTGACAATCATGTTCGTAATTTATGAGGAAGTGCGTCCCGGTCTCCTGCCTCAGAAATTGCTACCCGGTGACTAGTAAAATAACGTCCCCCAGCTATGTCGTCTCGGTGGTGTTACTTGAAATAAAACAACCAACTTAGGGCGTTAAATGTATTTTAGAGGGGAGGGGCTTCTCTTTTTTGTCGTAATTCTTATTTATTTATCGTAATTTGTCGTAATTCTTGTTCATTTATAGAAATTTGTCGTAATTCTTGTTTATTTATCGTAATTTGTTGTAATTCTTGTTTAGATAGATAAACAAACAAAATAATATAGATAGATATTAAAACATTTCGAGATAGGTGGATAGATATATATAAACAAAGTAAAAAATTAACAAATTGAGGTAGATAGATAGATAGATAGATAGATATCCATCTTCATAGCTGGAGACTACATAGCTGGGGACGTTATTTTACTAGTCACTGGGTAGCAATTTCTGAGGCAGGAGACCGGGACGCACTTCCTCATAAATTACCTCATGTATTGAATTTTCAAGCCTAAATATATCATCTGATGCACGTATTCATAAATATCCCCCATAAAAAAAGCAGACCCCTAAACATTTAAAAAAAAAAAAATAAAATGTTAATTGTCTTCTAAACAAAAGATACCAGAATTTTATTTATTACCAAACTCTGAAATAAATGGACTGCTTGGTTGGATTTTATGGCATGTCGACCCTTGTTGGGTTATTTTATGCTGAAGAAGTTTTTGTTTAATTTATTCTTGTTCGGGGGGTGGGGATCAAAATTTTGGTACTGGACAAGTATACCAAAAAGTGGTGTCCTCTTAAAAATTGTGATATTGTAAAAAGTATCTGGTATTTCTAAAGGAGGCGGGTTCATTCGTGAAATTAATTAACCAAGTAATTACAAGGTACGATTAGTATTTTTGTAATTTAACCATTGTACTTCTTTTTTAATATAACAAAATAAAATTATTCTAATCAATTATTATTCTGATAACTCCATTGCAATCGATCAGATTTCCATATGTCACAGTTGAATAAACTGTATATCTTTATTAAATTATAAAACAACTTGATTAGTTAAGTTTAAAAGTTGAAGTTAATAGAAACAATGACATCGTGACATGCATTAAAATTAAATAAACTTTTATTCATAAATTATTTTAATTTATTATCTAGATATATAAATGTATTGTTTATATTATGTCTACATCTATTAATAATGGAGATTCAGTCTCAATTTGTCTGTAACCGAAACTATGTCACTGCTTATGCTGCATTACACAAAATCGTCAATACATAGGATAAAGAACATTAATAATGACGATTATATGGTAATAGTATTTTTGTAATTTAACCATTGTAATTCTTTTTGGACAATAACAGAATAAATAAAATTATTCTAATCAATTATCATTCTAATAACTCCATTGCAATCGATTAGATTTCCATATGTCACAGTTGAATAAACTGTATATCTTTATTAAATTATAAAATAACTTGATTAGTTAAGTTTAAAAGTTAAAGTTAATAGAAACAATGACATCGTGAAATACTTTTTATAAACTAGTATCGGCTACCAGGCGTTGCCTGGGTAGAGGGGCTATGATAAAGAAATTAGATTGTTTTGGTCTTACATGAATGCAACAACCTTAGTGTTACATAATTGATGGGTATACTACCAATTATGCATGGTTAGTGTAGAGAAATTATTTGAATGCAAACCTAAACACTTAGAGATTTTGGTGTAGAAATTTTACAATTTTAAATAATTGACATTTATTTTATTCTAGAAACAACTACCTGGCATCACCGTAGTAGAGGAGGGATAAAAAGTTTTATCATTCTCGCAAATCAATTGATTGTTTTGGTCTTACATAATTGATTTATGTTTTAATCACAAATACAACCAATGACTTTCCCCTTTCCTTTCTATTCAAATCCTAATTTTTAAATATCCTTCCAGTTATAAATAAAAAATCTTCATTATTTTTGTACAAAAAGCAAGCTCTGGTGATAGTGAATGTATATGATAGACTCTTCCGTTGATTTTGACGTATGAGTGTTCATACAATGAACATCCACACAGTGATTTGTTTATAATGGTGAAGGCTTGTGATGAACCATCCACACTTTTTGGCACAGTCGATAGGAAAGAATTGGTGCATCAAGGGTTGCCACAAACCCAATCAATGACCGACCTCAGGAATTTTGAATTCAGAGTTATCCCTCTCCTAGACTGGTTACCTACCCAAGGCTGAAGGTCCCAGTCTGCCCTACTAATTAACCCATAACTGGAGGGAGAATATATGAATTCATACCTTTCCCAAGGGTATTAGCGCTATGTGAAATGCCAACTGCTTCATCTAGGGATTGACCTTGAATCAACGAGTCCATTTTCCACGACTCTAACAACTAGCCCACGCGCCTCCATGCAGCATCTGTCCTGTATATATATATATATATATATATATTTATATTGTCGTTAATTGTTTTATTTTCAAAGTTTCTTCCGGACATACATACACACAACTGCCCTTTATATATGTATAGATAGATTATTTTAATTTACTATCTAGATATACAAATGAATTATCTATACCAGCAACAGAAAACACCCTCTGGACGTCGTAAAAATTAATTTTTGAAAGACATTGCCTGAAAGGGTGTGAGTTAAAAATTCAATGTCAGAGGGTTTGTATCATAAGTAAGCAAAATCCTCATAATTATTAAAGGAGTAAAAAAAAAAAAAAACAATTTGAAATGAAAACTGAGCTCCGTCCCTCTCAAATAAAATATTGCGTGTATGTAATAATCAAACAATTATTTTGAATATTTTCCACATCAATTTTACACAAAATCGTAGGTATTTATTTATTTGTAAAATTTTTAGTTAACTTCTTGTTACTGTAAAAAAAAAAAAAAAAGGACGAGAGTAAAAAAACAATTTTTAAATTTGCTTACTCAAATTATGGGTGTATATAGCATAAGAATATTGTGATGTAAACTGTGACGTAGAGCTATGACGTAGTTTTTGTTACGGACAGAAATACAGACAATCTCCATTATTAATTACATCTGCATCTAGATAATGTTATGCCTAAGTAAAAGGTACCACACAATTTTCACAATATTACGATTTTTCATTAAGGTACCCCCAACCTTTTTGGCATAAATGACCGGTACCTAAACTTTGCCCCCTCCCAATTTTCATTAAAAATAGACAAGATCAAAATTCGACCATACTTACCAAGGGGAAATATGAGACAGTCCCCTTAAAAAGGACAACATGTAATCCTTGGCAAGCAATAAAGGTTTGGTGTAAAATGGATCATTTGGTGCACACATTCTTCCTCCGAAATGTTGTTGATAATTGTGACACACATTTAATCAAAGACACAGACGGATACAGACAAGAAAAAAAGTGTAAAAAAATTTCTTTCTTTCTTTCTTTCTTTCTTTTTGACTCAATCTCAAACGTTCTTTCTTTCTTTCTTTCTTTCTTTCTTTTTGACTCAATCAACGTTCTTTCTTTCTTTCTTTTTGACTTAATCTCAAACGTTTTTCTTTCTTTCTTTCTTTTTTGACTCAATCTCAAACGTTCTTTCTTTCTTTCTTTTTGACTCAATCTCAAATCTTTCTTTCTTTCTTTCTTTCTTTTAGTTTCTCTAATCGTTCTTTCTTTATTTATTTCTTTCTTTTCTCTTCGTTTCTTGTTCTTTCTTTCTTTCTTTCTCTTTTTCTTTCTTTCTTTCTCTCATTCGTTCTTTCTTCATTTCTTTCTCTTCTTTCTCGTTCTTTCTTTCTCTCTTTCTTTTCATCTCAATCTTTCATTCTTTCTTTCTTTCTTTCTTTCATCTCAATCTTAATCGTTCTTTCTTTCTTTCTTTCTTTTCCCTTTCTTCTTCTTTCTTTCTTCTTTTTCTTTTTTTTTCATCTCAATCTCTAATCGTTCTTTTCTTTCTTTTTCTTTCATCTCTTTTTTTCCTTTTCTCTCTTCTTTCTTTCTTTCTTCTTTCTTTCTTTTATCTTTTCATCTTTCTTTCTTCTTTTTCTTCTTTCTTTCTTTTCTTTCTCTCTTAATCTTCGTTCTTTTCTTTTCTTCCTCTTTCATCTTTTCTTCTTCTTCTTTCTTTCTTTCCTTTCTTCTTTCTTCTTTTTCATCTTCTCTCAATCTCTTTCTTCTTTCGTTCTTTTTTTTTTCTCTTTTTTCTTTCTTTCTCTCTTCTTTCTTTTTTTTCGTTCAATCTTAATCGTTCTTTTCTTTCTTTCTTTCTTTCTTTTTAATCTCTTTTTTCTTTCTCTTTCTTTTTTTCATCTCAATCTTATCTTCAATCTTAATTCTTCTTCTTTCTTCTTTCTTTTCTTTTCATCCAATCTTCAATCTTAATCGTTCTTTCTTTCTTTTTTTTTTCTTTCTTCTTTCTTTCTTTTTTTTTTTTTCTTTTTTTCTTTTCTTTTCATCTCAATCTCAATCGTTCTCTTTCTTTCCTTCTTTCTTTTTCTTCTCTTTCTTTCCTCTTTCTTTTCTTTCTTTTTTTTCTTCTTTCCTCTTTCTTTCTTTCTTTTCTTCTTTTCTTTTCATTTTCTTCTTCCTTGTTTCTTTTCTTTTTTCTTTCATCTTTCTTCGTCTTTCGTTCTTTCTTTTTTTTTTTTTTTTCTTTTTTTCTTTCTCTTTAATCGTTTTTTTTCTTTCTTTCTCTCTTTTTTCTCTTTCCTCTCTCTCTTTCTTTCTTTCTTTTTCTTTCTTCTTTCTTTCTTTTTTCTTTCTTTCTTTTTTCTTTCTTTCTTTCTTTCTTTCTTTCTTTCTTTTCATTTCAATTCTTAATCGTTCTTTCTTTCTTTCTTTCTTTCTTTTTCTAGATATTTGCAAACACGTCTTTACATTATCAAATCCTTGATAATGGAACGCACATTTATAGAAAGAGACCGACGGAAACAGTGAAGAAAAAAAAATGTGCAAAATATTAAATTTATCTATTTTAAATCACAAATCACCATAAAAGCATCATTGATTGTTTTTTTCTTGTTTTTCTTTTAGTTTTTGTTTGTTTGTTTTTGCTGTTTAGTTTTTTTTTCTTCGTATTTTTTTATCTTATCTTTTTTTTTTTTTGAACACATAATCACAGTGAACGCCCACGCAGATTAACATTAGATACGTGTAAATATACACATAGGCAAAAGTATTGAATACTACGTTTATCTACTATCAACTCAAATATCAACACACAATTAAAAGAAAAAGAAAAGTTTCTTTTTTCCCCCCAGTGTATAGATATTTCTGTTCCCTTTAAAAAAAAAAAAAAAAAAAAAAAAAAAAAAAAAAACACAATAAAACTGTTTCTCTTCTATTTTATTTCACGACGTTTCTTCTCACATATCCTTCTATCGATTTCCCGATACGCATGCGTCGACATCTCCCCCGTCAACAACTTCCGGAGAAATGATATCTGTGGTGAATCCTCTTGATAAGAAGTCCGACTCCCGCTCGTTTGACACCGTTCTTTGCCGGCTGCTTCAGTGGGGATTATTCCCCTTAGATATTTTTCCAATTCCGACATTTCAGACTTACTGCAGTCGGCTTTCGACGCCGATAGTTCGACTAATTGAGTTCCAGTTAGCCTGTCGTTGACAACACCCAACGATTCGTTCCTGTGTGATTTTGTGCTTTTGTGTTTGACTGACTCGAAAAACCGGGGTTGCGGTTGTTCGGCCGTCAGTGCTTCACGCAGGAAGCTACATTGGACTCTGTTTTGAGAATCGGGCGATTCCTTTTTATTCAATGAGAGTTTCGGTACTTTGACATGCAGACCCCCCGTATCGTCCCAAGACAATATCTCTATTCGTGGTGAGGAGTGTGAGCTTTTTGACTGGTTACATTCGGTCCTATTAAACTGGGGCGTCCTCAATATGGGCGCCCGACCCACTCGATTTATGGGCTTCGATTCGTGACAATAGACTTTTGATCTAGTTTCATCTGACACCGGTAATGATTTGTTATGAGGAGAGGAGGACTTCTTTCTAATGGGGACTTTTTTGATGAAGTTCAAGGTGTGCACTGGTCGTTTCGACGAAGTGCATTTTTTCACCGAGCACAAAAGACGAACGGATTTGGGGATTTCACCGGAGTTCCGAGTATGATGTGGGGGGTTGTTGATATTTTGTGAAGTGTCTGCTTGAAAAGTCTGAGCGGTGGACGTGGAATCTGGGGTAAGTTGGACGATTTCCGGCTGGTCACTCTTACGATGCTTCGCTTCCGGCGATTCACACACATTGGTGAGATTGAGACCGGAAGTGAGAACTGAATCGATCATATCACTTTCGATCCGATTCTCGTCGATTGAAAACCAATCTGTGAAAGGCGAGTGCGGCGCAGACCCCGCTTCGTTGTAGCATTCTTCGACTTGGTCTCTTTTGGGATCCACCTCGAAATAATCGTTAAAATAATCGACGTCTTTCAGGCTCAACTCCGGCGTCTCTATAGACGGAGGCTTGGCCATATACAAAACAGCGGTGGCCAAACTTTCGTCTGGGATTTTCCCGCCATCCTCCTCTCCCTCCATCACCTCCACTTCCTCTTCCGGTCTCTCCAGCAAAAATGCCGGCTTAATTTGTTTCGCTTTAGCAACGTCCGATTCGTAACTGTGAACGGCAACCAGGGATCCAGCCGTCTGGCTTGCCGTGTTCGATTCCATCACTCTTTCGGTGAAGAGAGACGTGTCTGGTGGATTAGGACGGCAATTTTGAGTGTCTGTCGAGAAAGGAAAGTCCACGAAATCAGGTTCGTCAAGCAGTAAGTCCGAGTTGTCTTCCCTGATTTCGAATGGCTGTTGAAAACCATTCCTGAGATGAGTAAGAAGAAAATCATAACTGTCTTTATCATCGTCGTCATCGTTGTTATTGTTTATGTTATTGTTGTTGTTGTTGTTGCTGTTGTTGTTGCTGCTGCTATGACTGATTGTATTTTTGATTGTCGTTGTTGTTTTTGTTGTTGCGAGATGAGCAGTCGGTAAGGTAATGAACCCTGTGCTGTCATCTCCTTGGTTGTCGGAGTTATCCCCCTTGCTCGGTTTAACCAGCGAAGAAGAACTTGCGCTTTCGACTTGCGGACCGAGCGCGCACCTCCCGTGGTCTCTCGCTTGCCACAATATTGTAACCGGGTTGCTGCTGCTGCTGCTGTTGTTGTTGCTGCTGTTGTCAGAAAACCCGGTTTGTTCGGCAAGAGCCTCGTTCTCACCTGCTGACATCGAAGCTAAGTGCAGGTCATCTAATCGTTGAGCAGTGAGAGACGATGCAGCAACTGTGGACGACAACGCGTCCAGTGATAAAGATGAGAGGGACAAAGATGCTGAAGACGACGACGATGACGACGATGATGACGGAGAGGCGGATGATGAAGAAGACGACGATGATGATGATATCGATGATATAGAATCGTTCTTTTTAAGTAAAGGAGTCGTGTGTCTTTTGGCGGGTGAACTGTCACGATTGTCGGAACAGATGGAATTTTCAGAAGATCCCAAACCGGATTCACGCTCAGTAGCAGCAACAAAACCGGGTTCCTCTAGGTCAGGAGCAAACATGGCGGCCGAACTAAACAAATCTTTCACGTCCAGCGCGTCGACATCAACATCGTCGTCAGTGGTGACATTCTGGTCCGTAAAGTTTGTCGGGTTGAAAATGAACTGGCTGATTAGGGTCTCCAGCTTGGCGTCTTCATCTTCGAGGAGTGAGTCCTCGCTGAAGGCTGAATCCGATGAGTTCGTACGATATCGGGAATCGAGCTTCATCCGGGAACTTGGGCGGGGAGGCTCCATCGCAGCTTTGGTCTGCGACAGAAGCGATCCGATCACCTCCTCGTCGATCAACATGCTATAGGGTGAAGTAGCGTCCTTTGCATCAGAAAAGATCTCAAACGTTTCAGTTGCGCTCTCTTTCTGTCCGCTTTCAGGTAGAGAGCTTATATTTCTACTATATTTCAGCTCAGCAAACGATTTCCCCGTTTTTCTGACGTCATGGAGGGATTTCCCACTTTTTCTCGCGTCACAGGGAGTATTCCCACAGTCAGTGACGTCACAGCACGTCATTATACTTACTTTAGAGTCAGTGGAAGGTATTCTTGCAGAAATGACGTCACTGCGTGATTTCCGGTCTGATGTGACGTCACTACGAGGTTTTCCTTGAGTTCTGACGTCACTCAGAGATATCCAGTCTTTTGTGACCTCATTGTGAGCTTTCTCTTTCCTGCCTGCTGTGACGTCAGCACCGTAGTCATGGTTACTCTTCCAGGCTGTTCGAGAATGAGAGTAGTCCACAGGCACCGAGAAATAGTTGTGATCTTTATTCAAGGGGGTGGGTAGAGTGTTACCCTGCGAGATTTCCGGGTCATAAAAATCACAATCAGTTTTCATAGTTTTATTGATATTTGTTAAATATTTTTTTGTCTTACTTTTTTATTGCTTTAAGAATGTACTGTTATGTTGTTTTTTTAGCTTTTCAATTCTATTTTTATTTTTTAGGTTAATGCATATAATAATATATATATATATATATATATATATATATATAATATATATATAACACCGTATACCAAATATTATATATATATGTATATATATGTATACACACATATAAGTTTACATGTATCTATATTACCTTATATGCGCGCACACACATACACACACACACACACACACATATATATATATATATATATATATATATATATTATTGTTATCTCTTATGAGGTATCTTTAAAAGTACAGACTCTTTACATCAGTCTATCAATTGTCTTCTCCACCTGTCTGTCTGTCTGTCTGTCAGTCTGTCTGTTAAATGAATTAGATAAATACAAACTTTGATATCTGAATCACTGTTAGATAATAGAAATAGCAATTTTGATATCATTAAAACAATGATTTGAAATGAAAGTATTTGGAAACAAACGAGGTGAACATGATTTCTCTCCGTATAACTTCACCCTTCAAAGTTTGAAGAAATATAAGAGGTATGAGTGTGGGCATCCGGTTGTAGATATTCCGCATTTGTTATATAAAAGAACAAAAAAAAAAAAAAAGAAAAAAAAAAGAAATTGTATATGCTTTTTGTCTCTCTGATATGTTTATACAAAAATGAATATCATTATATAAAACAATGTATATTTATCAATACGCATTTATCACTTTGTATATATATATACTAGAAGCGGCTATTCGGCGCCGACAGGGTAGATATCGTGGGTGGGGAGGGTAAAAAAATCCTGGTGTATTGATTTAGTTACTTTTCAGATCAAAGTACTATTTCAATGCTATTTCTATGTATACTTTAATTTCTAAATATCTTCGAACACAAATGAAATCTTTATAATTTTTGCACAAAAAGCAAGAATTGTTGATATTTAATGTGTATATATATGTACTTTGTAGTTTGTTTTATTTTCATAGATTCATCTGGACATACACACGTACATACATACATACATACACACCACTTGCCCTGTAGAGACAGATGTGTTCGCGTGTATTGACGCATTCATATGTATAAGCGAGTGCGTGTATTGCATATGCGTATATACGTGTACATGATTCCAATACTACTTACACAAGTTTATATATGTTTATATATGTGTGCAAGGGGTGGGGGTGATTGTATGTGCGGGGTGCTATTAATGTTTCATAGTCTAGCGCACAAAACTTTCTTTCTTTCTTTCTTTCTAAATATGTGTATATATGTATTAAACGTATATATATATATATATATATATATATATATATATATATATATATATATAAACGTGTCTTCTGTATACGTATGTAAATATATCACTTATACAACATAAAACGTGTGTGAAGGCATCATCTTTATAGTCGGTGATAAAGAAATGAATATATCTAGTCTGGCATAAGGCTGGATTTAAAGAGCATCAGTCAAGTACACTTAGGTCCCACCATTTTTTATTAATGTCCCGCATATGCGTACATATTTAAAACACTACTATTTGATAGATGGATTTTTGTCTTATGGGCGTGTCGATAAACGTGTCGTGACAAAAAAAAAACTTTGGGGTCAGTGCGTATTGCAATTATTTCAAAATGTATTTATTTGACCGTCTAATATTCAAAATGGGAAATACGCATATTCAATTAAATGCATTTGTTTGTATATGAAATCTGTCTGTCTTTCTCTCTCCCTCTCTCTCCCTATCTCTCTCTCTCTCTCTCTCTCTCTATATATATATATATATATATATATATATTAGGTTTGGAATCAATGGCGCGTGACGGATATGTCAGCTAGTAGATATATCAATTGAAGCTGAGAGGAAGAAATGCGTGTATACATACATGTGATCAATAGTTATGCGTGTGTGTGTGTGTGTGTGTGTGTGTGTGTGTGTGTGTGTGTGTGTGTGTGTGAATATAAAATCTCACTCTTCAGCTCCTTTAACCCTGCCGAGGTTAACTTGTTGATTGCATTTTTATCACCCGTGTCTGTCTGTCTGTCTGTCTGTTTGTAGGTCTGTCGTTATTTTCTCTGACAATATTGACAATTGCAGCTTAAAGTTTATACCCGTATTTTAAAAGAGTTTTCTTTCTTGTTTATATAATGTATAATACAAAAACGATTTTTTTTGTCTGTCAGGTCGTTTTAAACGAATCCCAGGCGTAACGAGTTCACCTTTAAAATGTCTGTACATTTATATATATATATATATATATATATATATATATATATATATATATATATATATATGTGTGTGTGTGTGTGTGTGTGTGTGTATGAAGGAATGACTTACCGGTGAAAATAACTACCCCTGCACTTATCTGTAATTAATCAATATATTGATTAATTTAGTGGATTTAACTCTGAAGATCCTTATGGTGAAACTCGAGTAGGTTATTTCTGTACACACACACACACTATATATATATATATATATATATATATATATATATATATATAAGGTGCACCTTGAACACCGAAACCGTGGTAGAGAGAAAAACTTTTTCTACAACTATATATATATATATATATATATATATATTGCGGTCCGTGTATATTTTACAAGCTTTACAACACACACTTCCACTTCTCACCTTTAATTTATTAAGTATTTGATTGTCAAGTGATTAATATAAAAAGCAAAAACCTACGAAATTAGAATACACCCATTGATATTCGTTTTTATAAATTTTCTTTATTTCTTCAGATTATTCCTTTTAATTAAACAAAGTATCAATCAATTCCAATAAAAAACAACAAAAATAGTTTAAAGTTGAAATGATATTTCTAAAAAGATATTAAAAAAAAAAAAACTTTAAAAAAAGTAAAGTTGCCGTGGTAGCTTATTGAGATCGGGATCGAACCAGTAATCCTGCGATTACCCTATTCGGGTGCTCTGCCGATTGAGATATTTAAAAATCTATAATTATATTTATACTTATATTTTATATATTCATTTCATTTATTTTTTGTTTTATATTTTTATTTCTATATTTTATACTTTTATATTTATACTTATTTATACTCAAAATTATATTTATACTTATAGATTTCTATATTATACTTTTATATTTATAATTATTTATACTCAAACTTGTATTTATACTTATTTATGTCTATATTTTATACTTTTATATTCATACCTATTTATACTTATTTATACTCAAAATTATATTTATATTTTAATATTTTATACTTTTTATATATCTGAAGATGTTGTGGGTCTTTCAGTTATTGCTTCATTCATTTAAATCTGTTAATATATTTAAGTGAAAACTTTTTTTTTTTAATTTTGTTTGCCGAATTCTGAAATTCATTCAGATTAGTAAAGATTATCCAAGTGGATTTAGTTAATCCGGAAATAATCTATATAATCTGGAAAGGTAAATGTATATTTTTACAAAGTTATTTTGTTTATGGACGAATTTGTAACACGCTCAATATGAAATGCAAATGTGAGTTTTTGATTCAATTTATTTAAAAAACGTATAAAAAATGCACGACGAATTTAATGGGATTTTACTAGCATGTTAATGTATTAACCGTAACCGGCTTGATGTTTGAAAGACTTGTTTAAGATATGAATTGCCGGAGGTGGGTGCGATCACCGAATGATCGTTTTGAATGGACATTGCTATCGTCTTTAACCCCGTATCCCTGGGTGTACGAAGGAAAGAACGAAGGAAAGAAGGGAGAAAGAGTGGAAGGTGACAATATAGAGAGAAGGTAGGAGTAATACAGAAAGAATGAAGAAAATTAATGAAAGAAACACGAATCTTGGATAGAGAAGATGGAAGTTGTTTTTTTTTTTTAATAAATATCTTTTTAAAACTTTAAATAAAAAATCCCAAAAGAACGAGATAAATACGATTAACCAAAAAATTTGGAAGATGATTATCAATTTGAATTAAACCCTGAAAAAATCACCTTTGTATAATACGCAGACACGAAAGGATATTTCAATTTCGCCTACGTTCACTTTTCACAATCCTTTTATTTTCTTCTTTTAATGACCAACAGGTGTTACATACTGATTACGGTTATAAAGCCGTAATATCGTGTTAAATAAAGATCTGCCCGTCTGCCGCCATAAAGCAAAATTCCCGCCTTTTTTGGCGTTGTTGCTTCGTTTATTCATTTTGTCGCTCATAAGATCCTTGATAACCCTGAATTGTTTTTTTAAAAAGAAACTCGAGTGCAAATCTTTTACGTTAGGCCGTCATCCTCCTTGCAGTCGTCGGTGCAAAGAGAGATAGATAGATGTTTATAATAACAGAAACGGCGTAATTAGAGCTAGTAAACTTATCACTTGGGCCGGTGAGTCAATTGTTAGAATTGGAAGAAGAAAGAAAGTAAGGACAACTTCTTTTCAGCTAAGCTACGGTCAGCGCCGTGTTGCGTCTCCAGTCTCTTTCTGTCGTTCACTCCTCACTTTGAATACTCGACCTTTTTTTATTTTTATAATTACCGTTAATCACCTGAGTATTTTAACTTAAAAGAACAAAATAAATATATTTGTTGTTTTGTTTCGTTAATCTTTAGCATTTAACGCTAACGTCGGTTTGTCAGCCTATCTATCTATTTATATCTTGTTTGTTTATTTGTTTTGTTTTCTTTTTGTTTGTTTTAGAGACGTTTCATACCCTAATTTCATCTAATTTGTCAATCATTCAACCACCCGATTGTTCACATAGTACCTAAATAATGAGAATAGAATCGTCTGTTTCCCTATTAATAATGTCTGTCGAAACCTCGGAAGAGAGAAACACCGAGACCTTTACACTCACAAGACTTGTCAATTCAACCCAGTAATTGCTAAATTACTCTGTTCGCCTCGTTGCTTAGTAAACCCTTTTCTCTATCCTTGATACTCGTTGTGTTTCTTTCTATGTTAACTCTGATACTAGATTTACAACAAAGATAAAAACAAAGCTTTTATATATTATATCTCATATATCATATATTTGAGACAAAAAAGTTTATTTCTTTATTGTTTGTACGATTGTTTAGATTTAAAATAATAAATCAGTTATTGTTCATTTGTTTTTTTTTTAAATTTGTTGGCTGGGTTGCAAAGATCTCTGGTTAAAAAGTTTCGTCTCAAAGTTTAAATCAAATTTTATGAAGCCGTTTAGTATTACTTTTAAAATCAACTGATTTAAAAGCACAGAATAAAATAAACCATTCTCTTAAAAACTGTTTTGATAATAGATTTCTTTTTCAATTTCTTTATAAACATAGTATCTTTCCTTTTTTGTTTATTTATTTATCTATTTTAGTGGTTTTAACTGTTGAATATTTTCTCTTAAA
>CM042178.1:20970415-20975415 GCA_023376005.1 Doryteuthis pealeii
CTGGTCGGAGTTAGTTTTGAATGCTGAAATTTCTAAATTTTCTAACTAATTTCTAGTCTAAATTTTTCGAAAACGATGATTTTTTTAAATGCATTTTAGTAGACGATCTTTGATGCTATTTCCTCAAACAATGGTGCAAGTAAGAGATCTATTTTTTTTTAATCAGTACTAATTTTAACAACACACAACTTTGGTTGTTTGAGAGAATTTGATATTTAAACAAAAGTGAAAAATCGACCTGTAAAAATTTACAGATCTGGAGGTGATTGTAATTGACTGTAAAGTAAGAGTTTTGTAATTAAGGGGGAGATAACTGCAACCAGACTGATATATATATAGTTGGATTCACTTCCAGTTTCAACTTTACATATATATATATATATATATATATATATATATATATATATGTGTGTGTGTGTGTGTGTGTGTGTGTGTGTGTGTGTGTGTGTGTGTGTGTAAAAGTATTAAAAAAAACAGTTTGTGTATTTTTGTAGTTTAACCATTTCTGAACAAAATATTAAAAAAAAAAAAAAAAGAAGAAAAAAAAATCAGTCTGATTTTATTCAAAGCAAAAAACACATACGTTTGTGTTTTAGAAGAAAAAGTGAGTTGATTGTTGAAATGAGGGGAGGGGGAGTTAGTGAACATTTGGTTGGGTAATGATCGGGCACCAAGTAAGGTGGAGGAGGAGGAGGGGGGAACAGGGGATAGTAGTTTGTGGAGGAGGATAAGATGAGGAGGCTGCTTGTTAGGAAAGTGGGTGGTAGGGGGAAGTGGGTTAGAAATTCTTAGTTAGAAGGTGGTTTTGATTTATTGTTTGGGGTAGATAATGAAAGGAGTAGAGTTGAGGGTTGTGGTATTAATTTAGGCCTCTAGTTTGATGGAGTGGAAAGTGGGAAAAAAAGTATTTAACAAAAAGAAAAGAGTTTGTATATTTTTGTAGTTTTAACCTTTTTCAGACAAAACAGACATGGATTGATTATAAAACAAAACATGTGGCGTTGCAGTGAGTCCAGAACAGTTGCTTGCCATTCACGCCCAAAGTGGTCATCCGGGCATTAGGCGCACGCTGTACTTCACACGGCAGACTCACCCTACTGTCACCAAGGCGGATGTGCAAAGGGTGGTGAAAGAATGCAAGATGTGTCAGTCGATCGATCCACCACCGGTGCGCCGGGACAAGGGGCATCTGAGTGTGACGAACAATTGGGAAAGAGTGGGAATGGATATCACACACTACAATGGTATTCATTACCTTACCTTAATTGACTGCGGGCCATCACGGTACACAATTTGGCGACCGATACGTCGGCAGGACTCCACTAGTGTCACTCGCGAATTGGAGGCTGTTTTTCAGCCTGTTAGAAATGTGCCTGTTTGTGTAACATGTGCTTGGAATCATATATCTTACAAGGAAACTTACGAGCTAGGATCACCAGCTCGTAAGGCTCGGTGTTATAATGCTTGCCGCAATTGTAGAGGTTCAGTTGTTCGGTTGTTCACAAAATCCACTTGGTTAATCCTAATCTGTATGTTTCCTTTGTAATATATAATTTCAAGTTTGTTGTGAGTTGGTAATCCTAGTCTGTAGTGTATAAGTCAAAGTCTGTAGTATTCCTCTGGTGTTAATCCAAAAGTGAGTTCTTACTGGCAGAAAGCTCATAAATATAAGTGACAATTTTTGCGCACTTCTTATACCTGCAGATAAGTCAAACACTCGAGACACTTGTTAAAATTCTTGTGAACTTTACTGTTTACAAATCAAATATTGAAACAAATAGAAGAGAGCGAGACGAGACGAGACGAGACGAGAACAAACAAAGAAGGAGACTTAAATGCACATTTGATAAATATGGCTGGCCTATCTTTTAACAAACAACAGAACAACCGAACCCTTACAACAGCGACACGGATTCTAACACTATTTACCCATAGCTGGAAGGAGGGAGATGATTAATTTCCTGCATTAGCACGAAATAAAAACAAAAACAAAAGCAAACAGACGTGTCCAGTATTTGAACTCGGATCACCGATGTGCCAAGAGTCGATTCCAGTTTCCGCACCGGTGACAGTTACACCTCCACCCTGTCGGGTATTGAGTTGAAGGTAGACATAAACAGATCGATATATTTCTATATATAGATTTTGTTTATCACTATCCGCCTCCGAAGAATTTTAGACGCTTCGAATCTAATACAGTTGGTAATTAATCAAGAGGACGCCTACAGTGGTGCAACTGTAAATAACATCGTCTCGCAGATCGGCTTCCTAATATGGTGGGATTTATCCTCCTCCAGTTCCCTATTAGTATAACCTTGCGCCAGACTTAGACAAGACCCGAAAATGATGACCCCCTCCCCCTATCCCCTTCTTCTCCTCTCTCTCTCTCTCTCTCTCTCTCTCTCTCTCTCAGTATATTTTCCTTTCTCTCCTCCATCTATCTCTCTCTCATGTGGTTTCTAGTCGAACGCTCTACTGACTGAGCTAAGCCGGGAGTAATATATATATATATATATATATATATATATATATATATATATATATATATATATGTGTGTGTGTGTGTGTGTGTGTGTGTGGTGTATGTGTGTGATATATATATATATATACCGAAGATATTTGAAATACTTTTCCGTGTTATTGGTTGCAATTCTTAGCCAGTATCTTGAGATATGGAAGCCTGAGAGGGATATTTTTTATTCGTTATTATCCTGAAGTTTTGTTATCAGAAACACTGCAATTACACTAATTGGTGTCAATCAATTAGGTTCACACCTTCTACTCTGGTTACCGATTTTCTTTCTTTGTGTGCGCAGCAGTTTCTCTGTGTGTGTGTGTGTGAGGGGGGGCAGTTTCATTGCAAGTCACCCTTCTTTTATGCCACCATATAGATTTCTCTACTCTGAGCTACTCCTAATTACAGTAATTGAACCATTCTCCCCCCGAGCAGGATGTGATACAAGGTCAATTATTAAGAGCACTTTGAATTCAGTTTTCCTTTTAACTATGTATTTATCAACCCCTCAACACGAGTAAAATGAGACACAAGGTCGATTTCCTAAGCGGAGTTTAACAGTTTTCCTTCTACTAGACCGGTTGCCATACCAAGGTTACACGGCCCAGTCTACCCTAATATGTGTTACATAATTTGTGGGATGCCTACGAAATATGTACTGCTGTGTAGTAAAATTCAAATAACGATATTCGTAAATGGAAAGTTACCATTGAATCATAGCATGACCGTTATAGAAGTGATTGACAACAGTTCACCTTTCACTGACCTAGTCGTTGATTTCTCATTGGCTAAATGCAAACCGCGTGAAAGGAAGAGTTAGAGATAGCAGAATTTGGCGATTGGTCGAAGGTAATAGACGCAATGGCCGTCTCTCCCCAAGTAAGCAATCTTTTCACTATGGCGGTTGAACCCTTTTGGGCTTTCGGATTTAATAAAGACGTCTACAAAAAAAAAAAAAAAAAAAAAAAAAAAAGTCTTGAGTTCATCATTAAAAGTTAATGAACAGAGACAAACCACAGCACAAAAGAAACCAGAGTTTGTAGTTTATATGGCTAAGCACGTGGTGTAATGGTTAAAGTCATGGGAAATGGACTCGTCGCCACGAGTTCAAATCCTGGACGTGGTAATTGCATTTCACTTAGCGCTAATACCCTTGGGAAAGGTATGAACCCTACTCCCCTCCAGCTATGGATAAATAACAGGGCAGACTGGGTTCTTTAACCATGGCTAGGTAACCAGTCTAGGAGAAGGAAAACTCTGAATTCAAACCTGTTGAACTCCGCTTAAGAAATTGACCTTGTGTCGTATCCTGCTCGTGCGGGGGAGTTGGTATAATATATATATATGGCTAAGCGTGCAAAGCGGTCGGAAAATTAGGGTGAGCCAGAAAAAACAGAACCCACAAATTTTGTAATAAAACTGTTAATTTTAACTTGGGGGTTTAGGGTTAGGTTTAGGGTTTAGGATTAGGGTTAGTGTTGGGGTTTAGGGTTATTTGAATGGGTAAATAAATAAATAATTTGGGTTCTGTTTTCCTGGGTCTCCCTGTATACAGGGTGACCCAGAACAACCGGAACCCACAAATTTTGTAATAAAACTGTTAATTCTAACTAGGGGGTTTAGGGTTTAGGGTTTAGGATTGGGGTTGGGGTTAAGGGTTAGTTTAATAGGAAAATAGATAAATAATTTGGGTTCTGTTTTTTCTGGATCACCTTTTAATATGTTTTAATTTTCCAACCGATTTGCAAGTCTTGCCATTTATATATAAATATAAGTTTGGTAAATATTATAAATTTATATATATAATTTATATATACAATTGCGTTCATTATTAAATATATTTAATATTTATTCATATATGTGTATTTATATTATTTATGGTATATTTGTTTATTTATTCGTATATTTATGGTATTTCATATTATATTTTTTTTTAATCATATTTTAAATAATATTTAAATATATTTAATATTTAGATTATTATAATTAAAATTATAATAATTAAAATAATTAATGAAAAAAAATCATTTATTGAAAAATATTGTACATTTAAACATAGTAAAAAATAATCACATTGATAATTATTATGATTAAAATAATTATAATTATTACATTATTGTTGCATTATTGTTACATTATTGTTACATTATCGTTGCATTATTGTTACATTATTGTTGCATTATTGTTACATTATTGTTGCATTATTGTTACATTATTGTTACATTATTGTTACATTATTGTTGCATTATTGTTACATTATAATAATTAAAATAATTATAATTAGATTATTATATTTTAATACATTTTAATGTGTACTAAGATATATTTTATTATATTTCAATAATATCTATTTATTTGTATATTTATAGTATATAACAAATATTTATATACGTCATATATTCTTTAGATATTGGTCATTTAATTCATTATTAAAAATTAATGAACACAGACAAACCACAGCACAAAAGAAACCAGAGGAAGAAAT
>CM042178.1:20977915-20982915 GCA_023376005.1 Doryteuthis pealeii
CTCAACCATATACTCAAGAAATGTACAGCAGGATATAAATTTAGTAAATCACAGGAAAAAATAAATCATCTAATGTACATGGACGACATTACGGTTTATGCCAAGAATGAACAAGAATTAGAAACGCTCATACAAACTATAAGAATATACAGCCAAGATATATGGATGGAGTTCGGCATCGACAAGTGCGCCATGTAAGTGATGAAGAAAGGAAAAACTATAACGGCGAATGGAAGGGAACTACCGAACCGAGAAGAAATTAGGACACTTGGAGAAAAAGAGAACTATAAATACCTGGGAATATTAGAAGCAGACGCCATCAAACAAATAGAAATGAAAGAAAAAGTAAGAAAGGAATACCCCAGAAGAACGAGAAAGCTCTTAGAAACCAAACTATATAGCAGAAACCTTTTCACGGGAATAAACACATGGGTGGTCCCTTTTGAAAGATACTCAGGACCATTCCTAGAATCGACAAAAGATGAGCTCCAACAGATGGACCAAAGGACAAGGAAACTGCTGACCACGCACAAGGCATTTCACCCAAGAGACAACACGGACAAAAAAAAAAGTGGGGAAGAGGTCTGTCTAACATCGAAGTGTGCAGATACGGTAATCCAAGCACTAGACAAATGCACTAACAGTAAGGAAAGACTAATTGCAGCAGCTAAGAAAAACATTTGCAACACAGTGACAAACAGAAATACATTTAAAAAAAGAAAAAAAAACAACAACTACACGGGTACTTTAAGCGCCAAACTCAGGAAATATCGCTTCAGAAGACATGGGCATATATAAGAAATGGAAACCTCAAAAGAGAAACCGAATCCATTATAATCGCAGCACAAGACAATGCCATTAGAACAAACTATATAAAGGCAAAAATAGATAAGACACAACAGAATAGCAAGTGCTGAATGTGTGGAAATAGAGACGGAACAGTCAATCATATAATAAACGAATGCAGCAAACTAGCACAAAGAGAGCACAAGACTAGGCACAACTCTGCGGGAAAGGTGATCTACTGAGAACTGTACAAGAAATTCAATTTTCACCATACAACCAAATGGTATATGCATAAACCTAAACCTGTCCTAGAGAACGAGACGCATAAAATTCTCTAGGACTTCGTGGTATAGACGGACCACCTAATCCCGGCCAGGAGACCGAACCTTGTACTGATTGACAAGAAAAAGAGAACCTGTCATCTTATGGATTTTGCCGTCCCACCCGACCACAGAGTGAAAATGAAAGAAAGCGAAAAGATTAACAAATACTTAGACCTTGCCAGAGAACTGAGGAAACTGTGAAACATGAAGGTGAAGGTCGTATTGTAATTGGTGCCCTTGGAACGGTCTCCATAGCTTTAGAAAAGAATTTGGGTGAATTGGAAATCAGAGACCATCCAAACTACAGCACTGTTGGGATCGGCTAGAATACTCAGAGGAGTCCTGGAGACCTGAGGAGACTTTTTGTCACTCACTCTAGTGAAAGACAATCAGCTAACGATGGTGGGAAAAAACTACTACTACTACTACTACTACTACTAAATACTATAATAATAATAATAATAATAATAATAATAATAATAATCTGGAAATCAGAGGAAGAATTGAGACCATCCAGAATACTGCAATCTGTCAGAATACTCAGAAGAGTCATGGAGACCTGAGGAGACTTGTTGTCACTCAGACTCGAGTGAAAGACCATCAACTAACGTTGATGTGAAAAACTCAAAAGGAGTGAATAATAATAACAATAATAATAATAATAATAATAATAATAAGAAGAAGAAGAAGAAGAAGAAGAAGAAGAAGCTTTTTTTACCATTCCAAGTGCACCACAGTTTTTCATACCCACCCTAGCAGTGAACAGCCGGATAAAGCGTGTGTGAAAAACTTATAGAGTGAAATAATAATAATAATAATAATAATAATAATAATAATAATGATAATAATAATAATAATAATAATAATAATAACAGTGAAAGTGATACCAATTGTAGTTGGTGCACTTGGAACAGTCCCAAAAGGATTAGAAAGGGGTTTGGAAAGTTTGGATATCAAAGGAAGGATTGAAACCATTCAGAACACTGCACTGCTGCAATCTGCCAGAATTCTCAGAAGAGTCCTGGAGACCTGAGGAGACTTGCTGTCACTCAGACTCCAGTGAAAGACCATCAGCTAATGCTGATGTGAAAATTCAAAAGGAGCAAATAATAATAATAATAATAATAATAATAATAATAATAATAATAATTTGTTATCACTCAGTAGGTACCACCAATTTTCCCTATGAAATTCCCCCCTACATTTAACACAATGCAACTTTTTTAATCCATTCGAAAGAAGAAACATTAAAAACCTTCCGATGTTTTTTTTTTAAAATTCTGTTTACAGAAATAATGAAAATTATAAACGAAAAACAATGTTTACATTTTTGCACCGTTAAATCAATTGAAATTTAACGTAGCCCAAAACAAGTTATGACTAGACGCTTTTTAAAAAAATCTATGAAAAATCAATTAATGGTCCGATTTTCACGAAAATTTCCATAACTACTTGTCTTTTGGTAAGTTTTTTTCCTAAAATATATTTGGGGAAATATTTTTTACGAGGCCTACACCCCCCTATTTTATTTTATGAAATATGAAAGAAATGAACCGACAAAAAACGATTTTTACTTTTTTTCTATAAAGATAAGAGTCTGAATAATTGTATCAGAATATTTTTATTAGTTTCAGAGCCAAAGTATTTTAGTAAAAGAACCATGAATACAGAATTCAGCTAAAAAAATATCAATAAAGAAACTGACCATGTTGTAAAAAAACGGACTGTTTTACTTATTTTTCGAGATAACGGTGAGTAAATTTTCCCCAGTCGGATAATTTGATCTTTGAATTAAATGTTTTTCTTTGTAACAACTCTTTAGGTTAGTTGTTTCTTTTTTGTGAGATTTAAAAAAAAACGGTAAAACATATTTACGTTTCTTCCTTCAATATGACCTAAACTGATCACGTGACCTATTTTGGTGGTACCTATCACTCAGATTCCAGTGCAACAACAACAACAACAACATCAATAATAATAATAATAATAATAATAATAATAATAAAGTGTGCTATGCTAGTAATAAAACGCGGTGAAAGAAAACTAATGCATGGAATACAACTGCCAAATCAGGAAACTATAAAATCACTTGATGAAAATGAAAGCTACAAATATTTAGGAATTTTAGAAGCGGACAATATCATGCAAACAGAAATGAAAGGAAAAGTTAAAAAATAATATCTAAGGAGAACTAGAAAACTTCTAGAAACCAAACTTAACAGCAGAAATCTGATCAAAGGAATCAATACCTGGGCTGTTCCCATTATAAGATACTCAGGACCATTCTTAAAATGGACAAAAGAAGAACTCCGACAGATTGACCAAAGGACGAGAAAATTAATGTTAATGCACAAGGCTCTCCACCCTAGAGATGATAGAGATAGATTATATGTGTCAAGAAAGGAAGGGGGAAGAGGTCTTGCCAACATAGAGGAATGCGTAGAAACAACAATCCAACAACTTGAAGATTACACAAGAAAGAGCAAAGACAAACTACTTATGGCGGCCAACAATAGTAGAGGCGACCGATGGACGATCAGAAAAACAACAAAGACTAGAAAACAAAAATGGGAAGAAAAACAATTATATGGACGCTTCAAACGACAAATTGAAGAGGTTGCCCATGAAAAGACTTGGACATGGTTAAGAAAAGGAAACCTCAAAAGAGAAACGGAATCACTTATAATTGCTGCACAAAATAATGCCATAAGGACAAACTACATCAAAGCGTAAATCGATAGGACCTAACAAAATAGTAAATGTAGCAAACTAGCACAACGAGAATACAAAACTAGACACGACTGGGTTGGAAAGGTGATCCACTGGGAGTTATGCAAAAAAATAAATTTTGACCATACAACAAAATGGTATATGCATAAACCAGAATCTGTTCTTGAGAATGAAACGCATAAAATTCTCTGGGACCTTGAAATAAAAACGGATCACCTTATCCAAGCAAGAAGACCAGACCTAGTGTTGATTAAAAAAAAAGAAAGAACTTGTCAACTGGTGGATTTTGCAGTTCTAGCAGATCACAGGGTGAAGCTGAAGGAAAATTAAAAAATGGACAAATATCTAGACCTTGCCAGAGAACTGAAAAAGTTATGGAACATGAAAGTGAAAGTGATACCAATTGTGGTTGGTGCACTTGGAACAGTCCCAAAAGGATTGGAAAAGGGTCTGGAAAGTCTGGAAATCAGAGGAAGGATTGATACCGTCCAGAACACTGCCTGGAGACCTGAGGAGACTTGCTGTCACTCAGACTCCAGTGAAAGACCATCAGCTAATGCTGATGTGAAAATTCAAAAGGAGCAAATAATAATAATAATAATAATAATAATAATAATATAATAATAATAATGATAATAATAACCTTTTTTTACTATTCCTAGTGCACCATAGAGTTTTTAACATCAGTTTTAGCAGTAAACAGCCGGATAAGGCAGGTGTGAAAAACTTACGGAGTGAAATAATAATAATAATAATAATAATAATAATAATAATAATAATAATAATGAAGCAATACTGGAATTTGGCTCCTAACAAACTACAGTAAAGAAACTGTAGCCCATCAAAAACATGAATGGATATCGGTAGCAACATTCTTAGCGTTTACCTACCAATATTTCGGTCTGTGATGAAGAGTGAGAAGCAGGCGACTACAGGCGACTGCTACTAGAAAACATGTTTTAGCTCTGAGATGAGATCCAAACGAATGTGTGTCTGTGTGTCCAAGCGTTCAGAAAAGTTATATCAAGTCTTTCACGTTCTACTTCGCTTAATGAATGGCTATCAATCTTTTTTCTTCGCTCTTGTTTTGGGCTGTGAATCAACCTTGCGTAGTTAGCGTCACGGGTATGTTGGATAATTAAGGTCTTATGTCCCATCCAG
>CM042178.1:20990415-20997915 GCA_023376005.1 Doryteuthis pealeii
ACTTCCGCAAGACTCAAAATGTCTGCCCCATATCGAGAGTTCTTTGCCACGGTACCAGCTCGTTGTTCAGGGTTTCAATAGGTTTCCGAACATTTCATGTGGCTATTGTTAGCCTAGGTTTGTTATAATATTTTCTTGTTTTCGCCCTGCTAATGTGAACAGCCGCATATATATATATATATATATATATATATATATACATATATATATATATATATATATATATATATATATATATATATATATAGAGAGAGAGAGAGAGAGGGGGAGAGATACCTAAATAGATAGACAGATAGATCAATATATTCCATCTCTTTCTCTCTCTCTCTCCATATATATATATATATATATATATATATATATATATATATATATATATATATATTAGAGAGAGAGAGAGAGAGAGATAGACGAAGTGTTTCTAAGGATGAGTATTCATTCTGATTTCAATATCCACGCTAACACACACACACACATATATATATATATATATATATATATATATATCTTAGATTGAAGATGCATATATAAGTTAGTGTAGCGTGGGCATGAAGTCAACGCTCATGTGAAGGAGTTGGTAAAATATATATATATATATATATATATATATATATATATATATATATATACGCCTAGTGCCCACACCACCCCATCCCACCCCCACATACATATATGATTTACTTATCTGACCATGCACCTGACTGTTTGCACCTGCACCATTGCTCTTCATATGCACCCAGGCAGAGATAGAGAGAGAGAGAGAGAGAGAAGAGAGAGAGAGAGAGAGAGAGAGAGAGGGGGAGGGAGGGGGAGAGAGAGAGAGACCCTAGCTCCACAAAAAAAGAAAGATGAATTGACAGGGTTCAACATCTCTTCCAGTAGGCCAGCTGTAATGAGATATACTTGATCTAGCTATCTAGATTCCAGGTCTTACTGACGTTTCCATGTCTAAGTGGTGACCGAGAGCTGGGCATGTCCCCCACTTGGGGCGAAAGTAGGAGTGCGATGTCTCTGTTCTTCTCAGCCCTTGGTTTTTATCGGACTCTTCTACAAACCACTCGTTCCCGCGGCGGTTACTTTGCCGACATGCTACAAAAAATCTCCGGACATTTCATTTGTAACAAGTAACGACTGGTAACAACAAATCTACAAAATCTTTCTCGGTTGGTTTCCTTGAACTACCTGGTTGGTTGGTTGGATTTTACAACATCTCAACCCTTGTTGGGTTATTTTATGTCGAAGGCGTTTTTGTTTTATTCATTTTTGATGGGTATTAAATTAAAAAAAATGTTAAACACATTAACAGGTACTACCACTCCAGGTCAGAGTGGACCGGGGAGTAACGTGGATGAAGGTGTCCCCAGAGCTACAGAACTGGAACTTCACCATCAGATAGAGTTTAACGTCGTACCCAGGCCACAAAGACTCACAGACACAGCCTCGTAGTACATATATGATAAAAAGATTGGGGAGCTTGCAACAGGATTGGGGTAATCGTATAGGTGCTAGGGCTTGACTTAACCAGCCGATTGATCGTAGGGGCCTCGCCGATCGACCGTCTAGCCTTAGTAAGGTCATAGTGGGTTTCGTCCTCAAGCATCACGGGTCGCATCCCCACGGCCAACAGGTGGCCCTGATGAGGTGGGGTCTTAATCCTCTGCAGAGGTGCAGTCGGTGTATTCTAAAGTCCTAGCCGACAGGGCTGTTAACTACTTGGAATCGAAACGTAGTGCATTTAGTATCAGAGCCTGGACATTTGACTAAATATTGTTCTCGATCTTCGTATATATCTTTTTATATATATATATATATATATATATATATATATATATATATATATATATAAGTTTTTATCGGAACTGGATCTCCCATACTTGCGATATTGCTTCACATCCTACCCGTGGTAAAAGGGTTTGCGTATTTTGGGTGTCCCATCGTGGTGTAATGGTTTGCAATCGTGTCTCGCAGTTCCATTACCATTTCTAAAAAGAAATTTCAACTTTGCTGCGCGGACCCCAATCAATTTTGATTTGTTTTATAGTTTATGTTGTTGTTTTTTAAATTTCTTTACAATTTTACGGACAAAACTTGTCAACAACGCCTGAATCTGCGATTTTACAAGTTCATGATTGTAAAATCTACGGCCAGCATAAAATAACCCAACAGGAATTGACATGTCGTAAAATCCAACCAACCAACCAACCAACCAACCAACCATCCCAAAAGTAAAGTCCCCAAAGTACTGGGTATTTAGAGAAACTGTTCGTGCAGCTTTTGGCAACAATGTTGTGTTTGTTGTGCATGTGCGCATGCCTCACTGCTACACTCAGTTTCGGCTTTGCAGTGATTTCTGATTGAGTTCCAGATTGATGTTACCGCCGAGGGTGAAGTTTGCGCAGTTATTCGGTTTTAGAATGCAAAAGGCATTAAACCAATTGAAATTCATTGATAAATAAACGGAACTGTATGGTGAGTCGTGCATGGATGTCAAAAACGCCCGCAAGTGTTTGTAATGACAACGAAGTCCAGCGTTTCCTCAATGATTTGGTGACAAGCTGTTATGACTTGGGCCTACAAAAATTGCCCCAGTACCTACAAAAATGGATCGACCACAATGTCAGTTGAATAAGAAAAATAGTCCTCCTCCCTCCACAAAAAAAATCTAAAAGTATGGACTCTGGATGATCATTACAATGGACTCATAGATTTTATAAGTACCAGGAGGACCCCTTAAGTACCATTGCTCTATGATCCACTCTGACCCGGAGTGGTAGTATCTGTTAGGGTCCCATCTATGGGTTAAATATAAAAATGTGTTTATAAAAAAAATTAAGTATCGATTAAGAATGAATTTATTTCAAAACTTTGTCGGCATTAAATTACCCACCGAGGTTGATATGCCGTAAAATAAACCAAACCAATCATTTTGTTTATTATCTATCAATCTATCTATTTATCCAGCTATTCATTTATCTTTACATTTTCTTAAATAGATTCGGTCTGATTCTAAAAGGGTATGATATGTTGGGCAACGGCTTCTAGGAGCTAAACTGGGAAAAAAATGACACTGCAATTATTTTCTAAAGCCCCAGCCGTTTTTGTTTTTTTTTTTTTTTTTTTGTTGAATGGCATATCAAGATTCATGGGTTATTTAATGCCAGAGCAATGTTTGTTGAAGAACCGTAGTGGTACTACTTTGTCCATAGCTCTCTCTCTCTCTCTCTCTCTCTCTCTCTCTCTCTCTCTCTCTATCTCTCTATCTCTCTCTCTCTCTCTATCTCTCTATCTATCTATCTCCTTCACTTTCTCTTCCTCTCTCTCTCTCTCTTTATCTCCTTCACTTTCTCTTCTTTTCTCTCTCTCTCTCTCTCTCCTTCACTTTCTCTTCATATCTCTCTCTCTCTCTCTCTCTTTATCTCCTTCACTTTCTCTTCATCTCTCTCTCTCTCTTTATCTCCTTCACTTTCTCTCCTCCCTCTCTCTCTTTATCTCCTTCACTTTCTCTTCCTCTCTCTCTCTATCTCCTTCACTTTCTCTTCCTCTCTCTCTCTATCTCCTTCACTTTCTCCTCCCCTCTCTCTCTCTCTCTCTCTCTCTCTCTCTCTATATATATATATATATATATATATATGTGTGTGTGTTGTATTGCAATTCTCAATCGGTAGAGCGTCTGACTAGTAACCACGAGGTTCCGGTTCGATACATTTTTTTTAGTATAATAATCTTGATTTAATTCTCTCTCACCCTTTTCCCCCTTTCTTTCCTTCTTTTCATCTTTTCATTATGTTCGATTGAAACAGATTACCGTTATCGCTTCTATGCGCTCACCGCTTCTCTCTATCTTTTCCCTACTCTATTTCTTTCTTTATGTCTTCTGTGTAGCGTGTCCGTTTTCTCCCCTTTCTTTCTTTACAATAAAAACGGAATGGTCCATTATTTAGCTGAGTTGGCGATACTCATAGGAAAGAAGAACTCGGCGAATAAGCAACACAAGATAATCAGGGTTAAAATGTTTGCATTTCATCTTGGACGATTTGGACGGTCTCACTTTTAACCAGAAGGTTTTGCAAAATGATAAAGATCGTTCTTTTAAGGAACATGAGTATTAACATATGCGAATCTTTTTCCGCTATTTTAATGAGACATTTTTTTGTGAGTTTTTTTTTTTTTTTTGTGAGTTTTTTTTTTTTTGCATGATAACAATTTTTATAACTTTGAAATAAATTTGGGAATTAATTGAAATTAATCCCAACATATTCTGTTTTGAAATCAGGCCAACCCCGAGAGAAAATTAAAAAAACCTTTCGGGCCGAATCCGGACCCTAAAGTTTTAATCACTGTGATTGTTTTCGGCGATTTTTTTTTTTTTACAACGGATTATTTTGTACGATATCTCGACAACCATCTCTATCATTCATCACCCTCAGGAGGTTCTCTGCACAGTATCCAGTATCCACGCAGAACTGGTCAATGTAGATTTTTGCTGGACAGCCCACACTATCGTGCCCATATGCAGGTGTCCATATGAGAACGTCACTTATGAGTTCGTCCTTGCTTCTCCAGCATGTCTTGTTTGGATGGTTTGTGTGATGGGGGGGGGGCAAGTGGTTTTATAGCTTTCTTATTTCCACGATGTTTTGTGCAGCTCCCATCTAACTTATTCTCTAGACGCTTCGTTATGGTCTAAGTGGTGCAGCCGTACAGTAGCACTCATACAACTATGCATGTAACACTTTTCAAATTGACTCCTAGAGACAGTAACCCATTTCGGAAGAAAAAAAACGACTCCGTGTGCTAATTAAAAACTTTCCGGGTTGAATCCGGACCCGCAATCCGTCTTTAATGATAAATGAAAATGTTAGCATATCACTTTTTTTTTTTTTTTTTTTTTTTTTTTTAAATTTTACTCCTAGAAGCCATTGCTCAGCACATCATACTGTGGATTACCAATTTTCTTTTAGTGCGATTATTTTTCTGATATTTATATGATTTTTTAAATTTTTTATTTGGGGGGGGGGCCTTTTTTTGTATATAACAATAAAGATGAAGACAAGTCAAAAATCGAAATAATATGTATTGTTTGTTGTTACTAACTTAAAATCTTTCACATAGAGTCGATTTTCAACTATCCCAGGGCTTCTCAAATATTCTACCCGATACAACCCTTGTAACCAAATATAATTTCCATTTTCCCCAAAAATGAATTAATTGAAATAGTACAAATTAAAAAACACCCTCCGGGCGATGTAAAAATAGATTTTTGATACATATTGCCTGAGAGGTGGGAGTTAAAAATTCAATGTCAGCGAGTCTGTACCCTAAGTAAATAAAATCATCAAATTCATTAAAAGATTAAAAAATAAAACAATTTGAAATGTAAACTTTAAATATGTATTAAAATAAAACAAACTATTTATAGATATATAATACCAGTCATGTATCTATTAAAACTTGTTTTAAAAAAACCATGAGGACTGTCTAATGTTGCATGTTCAAACTTTCAGTGTATTTATTCTATGTTATGACGATTTTGGGTAATGTGACGTAAGCAGTGACGTAATTTTTGTTACAGACAAAAACCGGAAGCGAATCTCCATTATTAATAGGATATCAAATTACATAACTAATTTACTGGCGATTAATCCAATTAAGGAGTTGCTTTGGCTCAGTCAGTAGAGCAACTGCCTAAGAACCACAAGGTTCTGGGTTCGATACCAGCCCTTGGCATGAGCAGCAGTTTGGATCTGTGCGGTAAATAGATTTGGGAATTAATTTAAATTAATCCCGAAATTAGGAGGTGAAACCTCAAGAAAGAAACTGAATCCTTCACAATTGCAGCACACGAACAGAAATAATGAATTGGAAGATCAATAAAGTATAAGAGATAAACAAATACATAGAAAAAGATTTTTTATTAATCTACACACACACACACACACACACACACACACACACACACACACACACACACACACACACACTTATTATATTTCTCAGTAATGTATAGAATATAATGATAATAAATACAGCTCTTACAATTGTAATCGAGCACTATATTTTCCTTCCTCCAGCACCTGGGGTTGAGCACTTTGGAAGGGGATCTCGCTGACGGCCACCAACTAAAGCGTAAATGCAACGCTCTCCTATAAAATGGGATGGACCACTCTATCACGGCCTTTACATACATACAGATGTGTGTATTAAAACAGTTAAAATCCCCTTCATATTCTGTGGGTGATGATAGCCGAAAGGGTAAGCTGTCCGACTGCTGCTGAAACGATCGGATTTCTAACCTGGCTGTAGGTAGCTCACAAAATGTCTAGCCACATTGAAGAGACTTGATAAGTCGAAATACGTGCCTGTGGATGACTATATATATATATATGTATATGTATGTGTGTATATATATACATCGGTATCAGCGAGGGAGTCTATCCCCTTTTCACTAGCGCTAGACCAAGGAGATTGTTTTTTTGGGGTCTGAGGTGGAGCGCCACACCTACCATCAGCTCCTTACTTTACCGCACAGATCCCTGTGCTACTCATACGCTGAGTTGGCGAGGGCCGAGGCCTAAAGTCGATATCAGCTAGACAGCGAGGAGGTCTATTCCCTTTTTCACTTGCGCTAGACCAAGGAGATTGAATTTTAGCGTCATTTCCTCATTTTACCGCACAGATCCGTGTGCTACTCATACGCTGTGTGTGTATCTGTGTGTGTGTGCGTGTGTGTGTGTGAAGAAAAGTAGACAAACACGGGATATTGTACTAGGTGGAAGTTTATTACATGTGGTGATGTCGACGCTATAACGTTTCGGTCTATCAGACCTTATTCAGGACACGAGCTGAATTCTTGTATTGAAAGATTCAGTTCTCTTACTGACGAGTGTCTTGAGGTCATGATTGGGAGGGGGTGACGGCCAGCTGCTGATTATATGGTGTCCTGAAGAAGGTCTGATAGACCGACACGTTATAGCGTCGACATCACCACTTGTAATAAATTTCCATCCAGTACAACATCCCGTGACTGTCTACTTTTCTCCACATACTGTCTGATTAATTTCCTCTTTTTACTCTCTCTCTCTCTCTCTCTCTCTCTCTCTCTCTCTCTCTCTCACACACACACACACACACACACATATATATATATATATATATATATATATGTGTGTGTGTGTGTGTGTGTGAAATAAAAGGAAATTAATCCGACAGTGTAAATTTGATATATTGAAAAAACAGAGATCAGGAGAGAATGTGCATCAACGGTTTTAACGAGGGCCGATGTGCAGTTAAAACCGTTGAGAGGAAGGCCCCGAAACGGTGCACATTCTCTCCTGATGATCCCAAGCATTTGTAAAAATCATTTGTTTTTTTTATATCAATATATATATATATATATATATATATATATATATATATATATATATATTACCAAAATATGCACCCTCCAGGCACAAGTATTCAAATTTTAATGTAATTAAACATTAAATTGAATTAGAAAGA
>CM042178.1:21002915-21005415 GCA_023376005.1 Doryteuthis pealeii
GCTCAACAACTGAACAGATGTCTACAAGAAATAGAAATACCTGAATAGATGACAAAAGGGATAACTATCCTAATCCAGAAAGACCCACAAAAAAGGAAACATCCCAAGCAATTATAGACCGATAACTTGTCTACCTATGATGTGGAAAATATTAACTGCAGTGATAAAAGAAGAAATATACGTTTCACTCAATTGGCGAAAACTTTTCCCAGAGGAACAGAAAGGATGCCGCAAAGGGAAAAGAGGAACACGTGACTTGTTTTATATAAACCAACACATTCTTAAAGAAGTAAAAAATAGGCGGAAAAAATATTGCAATGGCGTGGATCGATTACAGAAAAGCCTATGACATGGTCCCACATACCTGGATTTTATAATGTCTAAAAATGTACAACATTTCAAACAACATCATAAATTACATTGAAAAAGCCATGGAAAACTGGAGAATCCAATTAAAGGCCGGAGGGCAATCCCTAGCAGAAGTATAAATCAAAAATGAAAGTCAAAGTTATACCAATTGTAGTTGATGCACTTGGAACAGTCGCAAAAGGATTGGAAAAGTGTTTGGAAAGTCTGGAAATCAGAGGAAGAATTGATACCATCCAGAACACTGCACTGCTGCAATCTGCCAGAATACTGAGAAGAGTCCTGGAGACCTGAGGAGACTTGCTGTCACTCAGACTCCAGTGAAAGACCATCAGCTAACACTGATGTGAAAACTCAAAAGGAGTAAATAATAATAATAGTAATAACTCCACTTTGGCCTTTACTTGAGCTTGACGGTCGGTCGAAAAGGCTGGTCCTATCCAGCCTCAGCACCTATACGATTGTCTCAACCTTCAACTGTATTGCTCTTAGGACAAACTTCCAACCCTTTGTATCATATATGTCCTAAAACAGTGGCTCTCAAACATTATACAGTCTGGGAGCACTTACAGTACTACAGATTCTTCCAAGTGCACCAACTACAATCGGTATCACTTTCACTTTCATATTCCATAACTTTTTCAGTTCTCTGGCAAGGTCAAGTTATTTGTCCATTTTTTCATTTTCTTTTAGCTTCACCCCGTGATCTGCTGGAACTGCAAAATCCACCAGTTGACAAGTTCTTTCTTTCTTTCTTTTTTTTTTTGTTAATCAACAATAGGTTATTATTATTATTATTATTATTATTATTATTATTATTATTATTATGCCGTAAAACCCGACAAACTAACCAAGGATTCAAGAGAATTGGTAATGATAAAAAAGCAGCAACAGCAGCAGCAGCTATTTGCTATTGTTCATGCTCGTGGACTAGATTTCCCAGAAGGCATTGCGCTGTCGACAGTATAAACAAATCCCAACTTTATTTTGTCACGATCGGTTTTCGGTTAGGAGTCGAAGGGAAAGAGGGTGAGAGGAAAGGTAAGGGGGAAAGGGGGGAAGTTGGGGGAAGAAAAAGGAATTCAGTTTCAAGTTATATGAAGAGAGGAAGAAAAGAAGGAAGGAAAGATTTGTAGAAAGGAAACAATTAAGAAAGAATAAGAAAAAGAAGCGGGATTCTAAGAATGGACATTTGTGTACTACGCCACCCCCTCTCTCCCTTTCTCTCTCCTTCTCTCTCTCCTTCTCTCTTTCCCCCTCTCTCTCTCTCTCTCTCTCTCTCTCTCTGTCTCTCTTTCTCTACCTTTCTCCCTCCTCTCTCTCCGTCTCTTTGTTATATATATATATATATTCATTTATATATATATGTATGAATATATTCATTTATATATGTATACGTGTGTATATATATATATTCATTTATATATATATATATGTGTGTGTGTGTGTGTGTGTGTGCTTGGTGGCTGAAGGTCACGCTGACATATACATGATAAATAGAAAGAGGCTGATAAAGCAGATATATATGAACGGAGATAGATGGATAGATAGATGAATAGATAGATAGATATGAACAGAGAGAGACAGACGCAGACACACACACACAGAGGGAGGAGAGAGAGAGAGAGAGAGAGAGAGAGAGAGAGAGAGAGAGAGAGAGAGAGAGAGAGAGGGGAGGTAGTGAGACCAATGAACAGGGATAGATATATAGATACACAGATAAGAGAGAGAGAGAGAGAGAGAGAAGAGAGAGAGAGAGAGAGAGAGAGAGAGAGAGAGAGAGAGATGAACAGAGATAGACAGAAAAATAGATAGATAGATAGATATATAGATAGATATTAATGATATATATATATATATATATATATATATATATATATATATATATATATATACTAGACAAAACGTTAAGCTCTCGCAAGATGATTGGGATTAGGGAAAAGAGTAGGGTCTGCCAAAATATCGTCTGTTTTTCATTTTTAAAACGAATTAAAATTTATCAAACCAATTATCTAAGGTCGAAAAGTAGTAACATAATAAGCATCAGTAAAAAAAAAGCAAAATAATATTACACATGTAATTTATTTTTGATATATTTAAAACGATTTTATCAAACCAATTATCTAAGGTCGAA
>CM042178.1:21010415-21012915 GCA_023376005.1 Doryteuthis pealeii
TCGGCTAGAATACTGAGAAGAGTGCTGGATACCCGAAGAGATTTGCTGTCGCTTAGTCTCCCGTGATAGACCACCCGGATAAAAATAAAAATAGTAATGAAGAATGAATATGTTTATTGTTTTTGCAAAATTAGCAACTGCCCCCCCCCCCAAAGAAAACAACAACAAAAAATGAGATTATTATTATTATTATTATTATTATTATTATTATTATTATTATCTCCTTTTGAGTTTTCACATCAGCTTTAGCTGATGGTCTTTCACTGGAGTCTGAGTGACAGCAAGTCTCCTCAGGTCTCCAGGACTCTTCTGAGTATTCTGGCAGATTGCAGCAGTGCAGTGTTAATGGTTTCAATCCTTCCTCTGATTTCCAAGCTTTCCAAACCCTTTTGGGACCGTTCCAAGTACACCAACTACAATTGGCATCACTTTCACTTTCATATTCCATAACTTTTTCAGTTCTCTGGCAAGGTCCAGATATTTGTCCATTTTTTCACACCAGCGTTAGTTGATGATCTTTCTCTGGAGTCTGAGTGACAACAATTATTATTATTATTATTATTATTATTATTATTATTATTATTATTATTATAACAACAATCTCTAATTGTAAATGCGAATGTCAGTATGTCCCAATCTTTTTTCAACTTTACTCCTAGAGACCGCACTCGAACATATCATACCGACTTCGTAGGCAAATTAAAAACATCCCAGGAAAAATTCGGACCCATAATCCTCCACTAAAAATATATCCGAATGTAAGTGTGTCCCAATCTATTTTCAACTTTACTCCTAGAGGCTGTAGCCCAACATATCATACCTTTTGAAATCTGACCGACTCTGTGAGCAAAATAAAAACATCCCGGGTTGAATCAGGGCCCGCAACCCGTCTCTTAATAATAAATGCGAATGACAGTGTAACATTCTTTTAACTTTACTCCTTGAAGTCATAGCCCAACATATCATACCTTTTGGAATTTAAGGTCAATAGTCGAGTCACGGTTCCCGCTAGATTACTGAAGTTAAGCAGCGATTAGTCTGTTCAATAAATACATGGGCGACCATTTAAGCAACAGCAGGTACTGTATGAAACCGAAAATAAAAATGACTTGATTCGACTTTAGATGACCCGAAATGTGTTGATATGCCATAAAAAACCTCAACAAGAATGTCTCTTACTATTGCTATCGTCTTCGATTATAAAAAGAAAATGGCCAAATAATGGGGGATCAGTTTATAACTTGTTAGAATAGAAACAGTGCCCCTTTATGATCACATACTATTTTCTCTTTGTTAAGTACTGATATCCCGGTATGTGACGATGAAACCACCGGTTACCGATAGATCACTGAAGTTAAGCAAGGATGCGCCTGTTCAGTACTTAAATGGGTGACCATTTAAGCAACTGCAGACACTGTAAAAAAACTGAAAATCGAAATGACTTGATTCAAAAGGTAAGCTTAAATATTTAATCCAATACAAGTTAATTGCCGGAAATCAAAATAACTTGATTCGGCATTAAATGACCCGAAATGGGTTGATATGCCGTAAAACAAAACAACAAACCAATCCGTGTCCTTTGTTTATCAAAATGACTTGATTCGGCATTAAATGACCCGAAAAGGGTTGATATGCCGTAAAACAAAACAACAAACCAATCCGTGTCCTTTGTTTATCAAAATGACTTGATTCGGCATTAAATGACCCGAAATGGGTTGATATGCCGTAAAACAAAACAACAAACCAATCCGTGTTCTTTGTTTATCAAAATGACTTGATTCGGCATTAAATGACCCGAAATGGGTTGATATGCCGTAAAACAAAACAACCAAACCAAGTTTTAACAACTGCGATGAATTGCGATAAACGATAACAATTTTTATATCTTAGAAATAAATTTGGAAATAATCGAAATTGATTGCGAAATTCAGCGAAAGTCCCCCCCCCCATGAAAGTCCCCCCCACATGAAAGCCCCCCCCCCTCATGAAATAGAAATAATTGTTTATACAGAAAGTAAGGACCTACATGCATCAAATTATCTTGAGATTAAGTGACAGAAGAATTATTATTGAACTTTTAAAAGGTAAGTTTAAATATTAAGACAATACTTAAATGCAGTGACAAATGCAGAGTTTTTCTGTTGTTTATTGTTGTCTATTGCATAAATATTTATATTGATCTTTAAACGGGAAAACAAAAAATATTGTTTATAATGCAGATTTGCAATAAGTTCCAAATAGACAAATTATATCATTGTTTTGATGCAAACTTAATTGTTTAGTAAATAATTGTTTGTACGGAAAGTAAGTACTAACGGACATCAAATTATCTTTAAATTAAGTGGCATCAGAAGAATTATCGGTAAAACTTACAAATCATACTCAAAATTCCATGACCCAGAAAAAATGGAACCCACAAATTTTGTAATAAAACTGTTAATTTTAGCTAGAGGTGTTAGGGTTAGGGGTTAGGGGTTAGGGTTAGTTTAATGCAAAAATA
>CM042178.1:21017915-21051963 GCA_023376005.1 Doryteuthis pealeii
AAAGTTAGAAAAAAAACAAAAAACAAAAAACAAAAAGAACAAGAGAAAAAATATCTAAAATATTTCAGCGATTAGACATACTGTTTGCAACTGTGTAAAAGTATTCAATTTTTTTTTTCTAAGGGAAAATAATAATCTAAAGGCGTTTAAGACGAAATAAAAACTTTTTTGATTTTAAAAAAAAATGTGTAATAATGTGTGTTTTCGCGAAAAAAAAAAAGATACGACCGGTTGTCAGAACCCACGAAAAAGCGAGTGACAAACGCGGCAAAAAAAAAAACCCCAAAAAAACAAAACAAAACAAAAAACAAATAATAATAATAATAATAATAATAATAATAATAATAATAATAAAAAAAAACGAAGAACAATTTTTACAAATCCCCCGAAAATAAGAAGAAAAAAAAAAGAAGTAGTACTACTGTTTAAAAAAAAAGAAAAAAGTCATCGACAGCAAATCTACAAGTGAGACGCGAGACAGAGACGAGTACAGTTGCAGTTGGTAGCAGCAGGAAGAAGAAAGCTTAAAGACGTTTCAGAGAAGACAGACTTTTATATCGAACCAGCGAGTGAAAAGCTGTGATGACGTCACTGCCTTTCACGTACGCTGATGACATCATAGAAAGCGGCGTACGCCACTGACGTAGTTCCCTTTTATCACGATACGTATTATGTATATATGAACGTCATTGGTGCCTTTGCGTATGTAATTTTTTTTTAAGTAGGTATGTGCCCATGTAATCGACCCGTTCGTGTAAACTACGTACACTAGGTAATACAGTACACCGTCTAGTACATGAATGAGTACACAATGTCACACAAAATACACACGGTTTAGAAGATCAAGAAAAGAGAATGAATAATAAAATTGCAATTTATTTGTTACAAGAAGCGGCTACCCAGCATCGCCATGGTAGAGTTTGTTTTTTTTTAGTTTTTTTTTTAAATTTAGTCTCATAGAACCATTATTACTGAATCGTGAGTTGTTTTCCTTATGATTTCCCATTAAAATCCCCACATAAAAAAGACCTTGTGCTGATCCAGCCACTCGGAAAAGAAAAATGAATGTCTTCTATTTACAACATTAAATGCAAAAAAATTCCATTCTGTTATCATTTAAATTTCATTTTTTAATCATTTTCGCGAATATAAATCAAATCTCTATTATTTTTGCTCCAAAACCAAGATATGATGATAGTGACTGTTTATATATATATTTACTTTGTCGTTAATTGTTTTATTTTCATAGTTTCCTCCGGACATACATATATACCAACTGCCCTATATATATATATATATATATATATATATATATATATATATATAATATATAGATAGATAGATAGATAGATAGATTGATAGATAGATAGATTATAGTATAAATATTGATACTTCATTCTTGTACAAATTCTTCCCCTATTGTAGACCGTCTTCCTATATACATATACAATTACGTGTGAAAGCCCGTGGTGTAGCGGTTATCATCGTTGAAAATGGACTAGTCGAAGCGAGTCTAAATCCTGGACGAGGCTGTTTGCATTACACATAGCGCTAATACTCTTGGGAACGGTATTCATCGCACTACTCTCCCTCCGGGTACGGGTAAATAGTAGGGCAGACTGGGCTCTTTAACCTTGATTAGGCAACCGATCTAGGAGAAGGAAAACTCTGAATTCAAACCTGTTAAACTTCGCTTGAGAAATTGACCTTGTGTCACATCCTGGGAAGGGGTGGTAAATATGTATATGAAGGGTGAACTGTTGGGTGACTGGAGGGGGTTGTTTGTTACGCCCTGGCTATAGTGGTTAAGCAAAAAATAAAATTGCCAGTGTGGCTTATCGGCGGTATCAGCCGGACACCGAGGGAGTCTATCGCCTTTTTACCAGCTCTAAACGAGGGAAATTGTTTTTTGTGTCAGAAATGGATCACCACGCTTACCGCCAGCCCGCCCCCACTATACCGCACAAATCCAATCCGTGCTACATATGCGCTGAGTTGGTGAGGGCCGGTATTGAACACCGAACCTTGTAGTTCCGAGGCTGATACTCTACCGACAGGGCTAAATAGAATTGATTTCCAATTTTAGAACATTGACGGAACACGATCTTCGAATCACTCATTTGACCCAGTGTAATAAAACTGAATAGGTACAGACACACACACACACACACACACACACACACACACACACACACAACATACACATACACAAACACACACGGACACACACACACACATGAACATAGACACATACACACACGCGCGAACATACACACGTACACACACACACGAACAAACAACACACACACACACACGAACACACACACACAAACACGCGAATATATACACACACACACACACACACGAACATAAACACGAACATACATATGCACACACACACACACACACACACTCACATACACATACACACGAATATACACAAACACACACACACACACTAACACACACGGACATACACACAAACAAACAAACACACACACACACACACACGAACATAGACACACGAACATACACGCACACATACATGAACATAAACACAAACGCCAACATACACACACACACTAACACACACCCGCACACTAACACACACAAGCATACACACACACACCCACGAACATACACACACACACACACACACACCTATGAACATACACATACACACACGGACACACACACACACACACACACACATACATACACACACGAACATACACACACATGCACACGAACATACACACACACACACTCGAACATACACACGCATTCTTAGACACCCTCCACACACAGACATACACTCAGTTTTGGCACTTAGACTAAACGCGCGGTCGGAGAGGCCCCCTCCGATCAATCGGCTGGTCACGTCAAGCCCTAGCACCTATATGACTGCCCCAACCCTATTACCCTTATGGCAACCCCAACCCTTTTTATCATATGTTTGCTAGAAGGCGGTTGCTGAGGGTCTTCATATCCTGGGTATGGCGTTAAACTCTATCTGATGGTGAGGTTCCAGTTCTGAAGATATGGGGAATGTGGGCACTCCTTCATCACCATTGTTCCCCGGTCCACTCTGACTCGGAGTGGTGGTACCCGTTAAAGGTCCAATCTATGGGTTAAATAGAAAATTTGTTCACAAAGAAATTGAGTTTTTAAAAAGCTACAAATCTTTCAAAACTTTTCCGGTATAAAATGACCCATCAAGGTTAATATGCCGTAAAACAAAACACACACTCAGAAACACTTGAAAATACACACAAACACACGACTACAAACAGACGCCCGCGTGAACACATACATAGAGACAGACACAAACAGGCAAATACAAGCAGTTATACGCGCTTACACTTACACACACACACACACACACACACACACACACACACATACATACATACATACAGAGCATATAAAAACCCCTTCTTTCTTCCTATCTATCTATCTATCTATCTATCTATCTATTATCTGTTTCTTTTTCCGTTCTTTCTATCTATCTCAGTCTGTTTCTATCTTTCTTTCTCTATATTTTCTGTGTAGTGTGTACTTTTTCTTCCTTTTCTTTCTTTAAATTGCATCTAATTCTGAACTCGGACCAGGAGTGGTAGTACCTGTTGGGATCCCATCTATGGGTTAAATACAACAAAATGAATGCTAAAAATCATTTGTTGAAAAAGAATGAATAAAACAAAACATCTTTGGCCTAAAATGAATCGGTTGACATGCCGTAACCCCCCCCCCAACAAAAAAACAAAACATCATATGATAGTTTGCGATATTTACTAGTACAAAATAAAAAAAAACACCCTCCGGGCGATGTAAAAATAGATTTTAGAAACATATTGCCTGAGGGGTGGGAGTAAAAAAATTAATGTCAGCGAATTTGTATCCTAAGTAAGTAAAATCATCAAATTCATTAAAGGATTAAAAAATAAAACAATTTGAAATATAAACTTTAAATATGTATTAAAATAAAACAAACTATATATAGATATATAATACCAGTCATGTATTTATTAAAACTTGTTTAAAAAAAACAATGAGGACTGTCTAATGTTGCATGTTCAAATTTTGAGTGTATTCATTCTATGTTATGACGATTTTGGGTAGTGTGACGTAAGCAGTGACGTAATTTTGGTTACAGACAAAAACCAGAAGCGAATCTCCATTATTAATACATAATAGATAAGTAGAGGGGGGTTCAATATCGTAGAAAAAGCATGTAAATCTAAGCTGGGGTAGCGAAGTAATTGCGCTTTGTAATTGGAAGTTTCTTGTGTTAGCGCTATGTGAAACGCAAACAGCCTCGTCCAGGATTTGAACTCGTCTCACCGCATATATATATATTCGAGGTTGGATGCCGTGGCTTTGCTGGCAGGTCACTTTTGAAGGTGTTTAAGACCCTTGGCATTAAGGGCCAGCAAAGTAGAAGAGCCATGAAAGAAATATCAGGAGTTGCTGAGAAAGCATCGAGATGGCTCTGGATCCGCAGGAGCGATGCTTGGATAAGCGCCACTAGGTCGCAAACCGGGAATTGATCTGTCCGGTTGGGGTCTCCTGGGCGAGGGTGTATGGTGAGTAAAGACCCGAAACACCTGTTGACCTTGGGTTCATCACTGATGACTGCGGCCTAGTATTTCACCCAACGGTGTGTTTACTAATATATATATATATATATATATATTATTATTATTATTATTATTATTATTACTAGCAAATATATGCACCCTCCGGGTGCAAGTATTTAAGTTTTAATGTAATAAAATATCGTATTAAATTAGAAAAACTAAATAAGAATGCAGATAAAAAGATTTGAAACAGAGGGGGTGATAATAGATAAATAGAACAACTGAAACGTACTCTTCCATCACTCTCGCCTTTCCTTGTTATTTTTTCTAATTTAAGTATTTAGTTAAAAGAATAAAATGACAGTTATTTCTTCTTGTTAATGGATTTCATTTAAGATTCATTGAAGAGATTTTTCCTTATATTCATTAAAATAAAACCAAACAGTTAGAAATCAATAATACTAAGAACATATTTATTAAAATCACATTTTTAATATCAATATGCAAATTAGACTTCCTATTCACACAGTGTAAATCTCTATTTTGTTGTATATATGAATATAATTGCATGTTGTTAGTGTGTAGATATGGTTAACCGTATTAATAATGTAAAACGATTTTATTAATAATTGAGGTTAAAATTAAAATAAAATCATTGAGAATGTGAAGTCAATAACTAAGAGAATTGTAACTTGAGTAGTAATATAGTTTCGGTTACAGACAGGAAAACACACAATCTCCATTATAATAAGATTATTATTATTTTTTTGCTTGAAGGCAGTTACAATGCGTATATCGTATAAAATTCGATAATTAATGAAAATAATCATGACAAGCGAACTCGGCAAATATCGCCCCCCCCTACGTAGAACATCGTACAGCAGCTGTTTCAACTTTATTAAGTCTCATCAGCGATGTATACTTACGATTTCCCTCCGACAGAAATCGAAACCGGGAACAGCTTGTCAAGACGGAGCAACGTCCACTCTGCTTTGTATAGTAGTTGTAATAGTGATGTATTTTTTACAAAAGAAAAGTATAAATAATAATATACTTTACTTAACAATGCTTCTAAAGCAAATTATCTTAATCTCTCTCTCTCTCTCTCTCTCTCTCTCTCTCTCTCACACACACACACACACACACACACACACACATATATATATATATATATATATATATATGAAAAATAGATGGAAATTAATCCGACAGTATGAAATTTAACATTTTGAAAAAACATATGATGTTTGTTATGTAATTGCTGACAGATCTGTTTCGACCAAATCGATAAGTTGGTCTTCATCAAAGAGCGACATAGACGGGAAGAAAGATATCCGTTAAAAGACTGTTTACGAAAACGAACGCTGAATTCAACCGCTGAAAATTTTTGAAAAATGCATGTTCTGTTTTAAAAATAAAATAAATTTTATTTTTAATTTTTTTAAATCAGAAGCATTATAGTTTATAGTAAAACTCAAAAGAGTTTGTTGTAAAAATTATATAAAAAAATGTAAAGTGGGTATCAAAATAGTATAGTATATATTTCAGCTGTTGAAAATATACAAGTCCCCAGTGTAATTTGAAGAAAGATGTTAGAGTTCCAAAATTTACTTGTGGTGTTGAGATCTGTCAGCAATTACATAACAAACATCATATGTTTTTTCAAAATGTTAAATTTCATATATATATATATATATATATACTAGCAAATATATGCACCCTCCGGGTGCAAGTATTTAAGTTTTAATATAATAAAATATCATATTAAATTAGAAAGGCTAATGAAACTGAATAAGAATGCAGATAATAAAAAAAATTGGAACAGAAGGGGTACGATTGAAAAATAGAACAACTTTGAAACTAACTCTTCCATCCTTTTCCATCACTCCCGTCTTTCATTGGTAAATTTTGCTAATTTAACTATTTAGTTAAAATAGGAAGTAAAGAATTAAATTACAGTTATTTCTTCTTGTTAATGGATTTCTTTTAAGATTTATCCCGATATTGTTGCTCATATTCAATAAGATAAAACCAAACAATTTGAAATCAATAATACTAAGCATATATTTATTAAAATAAAATTTTTAAGATCAATATGCAAATTAGCCTTTCCATTCACATTGTAATCCGCTATTTTGTTGTATATATAAATACAATTGCATGTTATTAGTATGTAGATATGGTCAACAGTCTTAATGATGTAAAACAATTTTATTAATAATTGAGGTTTAAATAAAATAAAACCATGGAGAATGTGATGTAAATAACAAAGGGAATTGTGACTTGTATAGTAATATAGTTTCGGTTACAGACAGATAAACTCACTATCTCCATTATAATAATAATATATATATATATATATATATATATATATATATAATCAATAAAATAAAACAGGGTAAAAAAAACTTTCGACACTGATTTTGTCTGGGTCAATTTTCGGGTATCGACACGATTCAATTCATTTTTATCTTATTGTTGAAAATATATATATAATCGGTAGAGTGTTTGTCTAGAAATCACAAGGTTCCTAGTTCGATACCGGCCATCGCCAACTCGGCGTATGAGTGGCACAGGGATCTGTGCGGTAAAGTAAGGAGCTGATGGTAGGTGTGCCGCTTCACCTCAGACGCAAAAAAACTATCTCCTTGGTTTAGCGCTAGTGAAAAGGGGATATACTCACTTGCTGATTGGATGATACCGACTTTAGACAACCCCGACGACTTTATATATATATATATATATATATATATATATATATATATATATATATATATATATATACTCTATAAATGATATTGAGCAGTCCTCACTTATAAATATTCCAAACTATACTATCAACATATATTTCTTTCTTTCTTTCTTTCTTTCTACCTAAGTATCTATCTATCTATCTATCTATCTATCTATATATATATATATATATATATATATATATATATATCTTATTTTGTATCCTATTTTCTTTCATATCTTCTATCTAAGTCTTCTTTCTTTCTTTCTTTCTTTCTTTCTTTCTATCTATCTATCTATTTATCTATCAATCTGTTTCTTTCTTCAATTCTTTCTATCTATCTCAGTCTGTTTCTATCTTCCTTTCTTTCTTTCTTTCTCTATATTTTTCTGCGTAGTATATACTTCTTCTTCCCTTTCTTTCTTTGAATTGCATCTAATTCTGAAGCTCTGGCGAGTGTAGAGTACTCCTTAGTCCCCATTACTCTCAGGTTCCCTCCTACCCGGAGTGGTAGTTAGTTTCGAGCATCCAGCTAGGATCGAACTGGCTATTCAGTAGTAATTGATTGCTAACAATTACACCATGATGGGACTCTCTCTCTCTCTCTCTCTCTCTCTCTCTCTCTCTCTCTCTCTCTCTCTCTCTCTCTCTCTCTTGACGTTAAACTGCATCTAATGGTGAAGTTCCAATTCTGGAGTTCTGGGGAATGTGGAATACCCCTTCATCACCATTACTCCCAGGTCCACTGACACGGAGTGGAAGTATCTATTAGGATCCTATCAATGGGTTAAATAGAGTTTAAAACATTTTGTTTTAAAAAATTGAGTTTAGTATTACCTGCGTTATTCAGACTATTGTCCTCATCTTCATTGTTATCTGTACAACGTTTCGACCGGTATGCCCTCCGGCCTTCTTCAGGTATTTCTTGTCGGACTCGGGAACCTTCTCGGACTCGGGAACCTTCTTTTCGGACTCTGGGACCTTCTTTTCGTACTCGGGAACTTTCTTGTCGTAGTCGGATACCTTCTTGTCGTAATCGGGAGCCATCACGGAACTTTGAATCTAACCCTTTATTCAGTCCACGGGGGTATCCTGAACTCATTCCACTAACCATAGCTGGTTAGGAGTTGTGTTAATTATTTTTCTATGTTACTGCCGCCGCTCAGGATTGAACCTGGAATCCAGAGATAACTGTCACTTAGAACTGTCTTAACCTAACTACCTTATCCACTAGGCCATGTGTCCAATTGGATATATCGGCCGAAACGTTGTACAGATAACAATGAAGATGAGGACAATAGTCGAATAACGCAGATAATACTAATCATCAAGCCTCATCTCAAACATTCAGAGAAATAAAATTGAGTTTAATTTGAAAAGTTTGAATACGCATCAAAAAACTGAATAAAGCAAAACATATTTGGCATAACATAACCCAACAAGGGTTGACCTGCTGTAAATGCCAACTAACCAACCAGCTCCCCTCTCTCTCTCTCTCTCTCTCTCTCTCTCTCTCTCTCTCTCTCTCTCTCTCTCTCTCTCTCTCTAACCATCTCTATCGGTCATGGCTCCTGGCAGGTCTTCCGCACAGCATTCAGATCTTTCATTTTTTTTCAGGTCATTTAACTTTGAACCACGTATCTTTGAGGCGTAACACAGATTCACACACATACGTGGTTTAAAGTTAATTGATCTGAACAAATGTAAGAGTTTTCAAATAAAATAACTGCTGCATTATATTGTTTATTCATTAGTATATCAACACTGAAAATTTCATTAAATTCGGTTAATTCCTTGATTTTTAGTATTTTTCTTTCTTTCGGCGGTGGAATTTATGTTCGTTAAGTAGGAATTACCCTAACTCTTTCGGTGGAGAAATTTCCCTCGGGTTGCAGAAAGTAACGAGAACCTTTCTTTCTTTCGGCGGTGTTACATAGTTAAGTAGGAATTACCCTAACTCTTTCGGTGGAGAAATTTCCCTCGTTAAGTAACGAGAACCTTTTCTTTTTTCGGCGGTGTAAACCCTAACTCTTTCGGTGGAGAAATTTCCCTCGGGTTGCAGAAAGTAACGAGAACCTTTTCTTTCTTTCGGCGGTGTTTACACCCTCGGAATTTATGTTCGTTAAGTAGGAATTACCCTAACTCTTTCGGTGGAGAAATTTCCCTCGGGTTGCAGAAAGTAACGAGAACCTTTTCTTTCTTTCGGCGGTGTTACATACGATGGTGGAATTTATGTTCGTTAAGTAGGAATTACCCTAACTCTTTCGGTGGAGAAATTTCCCTCGGGTTGCAGAAAGTAACGAGAACCTTTTCTTTCTTTCGGCGGTGTTACATACGATGGTGGAATTTATGTTCGTTAAGTAGGAATTACCCTAACTCTTTCGGTGGAGAAATTTCCCTCGGGTTGCAGAAAGTAACGAGAACCTTTGGTTTGCTTGAGAAGAGGGTACGGAGTCAACATGGCATTAAGATCTCCACCAAGCCGGGTGTATACAGAATCTGAGTGCTCACTGCCCTTTTGTACGCCTGCGAAACCTGGGTTGTTTACAAATGACACTCAGGACACTCGAGAAATTCAATCAGAATTGCCTTCGCAGGATTTTAGGGATAGAATGGTTGTTATTTACACCATACACCACAATACTTGAAAGATGTCACCTGTCTAGTATTGAGAATTTGATCCTTAGATCACGTCTTCGCTGGTCTGGTCATCTAATTCGCATGAATGATTGCCGAATCCCAAAACAACTATTTTACGGGGAAATCTGAAAAATGACACAAATGTCGTCAGTGCAAACCCAAATTGAGGTTTAAGGACTGCCTCAAGGACACTCTGAATAATGCTGCTATTGCTGTGGATGACTGGGGGAAGCTAGCTTATAATAGATCTGGCTGGGGAGCCACCATCAACCGGTCTGTGAAAGAATTTGAGTCCAACCGAATTATACACCGAAAATTGAAGCGGGCTATTAGAAAGGGTATTTTTCAGTCCAGCAACATTCAAAGTGGAGAAGTTCCAACATGTAGTTTATGTGGACGAGTATGTCTCTCCAGGGCTGGCCTGATGGGTCATCTGAGAAAACACAAGGATACACTGTCAAATGCTACTGGCACTCAACTATGATAAAAAGAACAGGAAATAAAGATGATGACAGGTATTTGCCTCATACCCCACTTGTATGGGCTGGGCACAAGGCCTCGTTTTAACATGGGCCCACCCACAAGCCGAAGCTCATGGGTGGGAATGAACAAAAATCGCGTCGATCCCTTCGGCATTCCCCCACAAGGGGGGCGCCTCAGGCGCTGGACAATAAACCCAGCCCTGTCCCCTTAAATCAAGGGGGCAGGTATTGCCTGGGGGGGGGGACAGCCCCCTGGGATCGACGTTATTAACTTGTAAAGATCCAGGGCCGAAGCCACTGGACCCCCACCCCGTTGGGCGGAAATAAAGATGATGACAACAATCCGAAAAATTTAAATAATACAAATAAAAAAAAATCAGACATGATGTTAGCGGTTTATTTCTTTAAAATACGATGATCCACTTCTTGATGACAATGATCTTGAAGTTGTGGGTTCAAACCTGACTACAGGCGAAAATGACTTAAAATACTTAACATAGTTTAACGGAATGAGAACAATCTACCCCAATGGATTAAATAAAGGATCCGGTTCGAAATTCCGTGAAGGCTACTGACAAGAAGGTTCCAGAGTTCGACCAGAAACACTTGAAGAAGGCCGGAGGGCACATCGGCCGGAAAAAATCTAAATAATCCAAACATTACACTTGTCCATCCAAAATATTGAAGCTGAGATCGGTAGGTCTGAGCAAGCAGTAGATGAAATTCCAACAAATCATGATTGACTCATCTACCAAACAACAGGGGGCGACACTGTCTGACTTAGATATGAAGAATGCTTGCATAGATGTACACACAATTAGTCCTGTGGGTAGCAGGGTGTGCTCTGTGACGAATGGCCATCATCGTAGGCGAGCACTTTATATATATATATATATATATATATATATATATATATATATATATATATATATAAATATATAAATATATAATAAATATATAAAGGTTATTATATTATATAACAGCTCTATTTTATATTGAGCACTCTACCAATAATACTGCATTTGGTACACCGTTCCAACAAAAGCTGAAACAGTGACCATCCCACACACACTATATATATATATATATATATATATATATATATATATATATATATATATATATACTGACTCAACAATTTTGTTCTTGTGAACCTTTTCTGTGATATCAGGAATCATTATATAGTGTATAAAATGCGAAAAAAATTTAACAAGAAATAGAGGTCTAATATATAACCGTTGTTTTATCCTTGGTTCATTTTATTTTTTTCCAATATTTTGGGTGACCTTCACCCTTTGTCAAGGTATTTTTTATACAACTCTAAATCCTTTTTCATTGATTTTCTTTCACATTTATTTCATTTTCCTATTAAGTTGTCAAAAATTCCTAGTTCGATACCAGCTCTTCGTCAACCCAGTGAATGAGTAGCACAGGGATCTGTGCTGAAAAGTGAGGAGAGCTAGTGAAAAGGGGATAGACTCCCTTGCTGTCTGGCTGATACTGACATTAGTCCGGCCCGCCAACTTTACTTCTTTTTTTACTTATTTATTATTATATATCTAGTATTTAGTATTTTATATTTATATTCATATTTTTATATTTATATATATTTATATTATATATTTATATATCATGTATTATGTATTTATTTATTATTATTTATTATTTATTATTTATTATTATATATTTATATTCTTATATTCATATTATATATATTTATATTATATGTTTATATATTATGTATTATGTATTTATTTATCATTATTTATTATTCATTATTTATTATTTATTATTATATATCTATATATTTATATTTATATTATATATATATATTATATATTATGTATTTATTAATTATTATTTATTATTCATTATTTATTATTTATTATTATATATCTATTTTTTATATTTATATTATATATTTATATTTATATTTATTATTATGTATTTGTTATCATGTATTTATTTGTTATTATCTATTATTTATTTATCATTTATTCTTTGGTTGGTTTGGTTGGTTTATTAATTTTAACGGCATATCAACCTGTCAAGGGTTATATCAACCCGTCCAGGGTTATATCATGCCTAGCGGTTTATTCTTTGTTATATTTTATTATTTTATTAGTTAATAAACTAAGATAAACTGATAAAATTATTCAGATGAAGATTCTTTTTTGACACACCTTGTATATATATATAAAAAAATGGAGGCGCGTGGACTAGTGGTTAGAGTCGTAGAAAATGGACTCGTCGATTCGAGTTCAATTCCTAGACGAAGCTGTTAGCATTTCACATAGCGCTAATACCATTGGGAAAGGTATGAATCAACATATTTTCCCTCCAGCTATGGGTTAAATAGTAGGGCAGTCTGGGACCTTCAGCCTTGGGTAAGTAACCAGTCTAGGAGAGGGATAACTCTGAATTCAAAATTCCTGAGGTCGGTCGTTGATTGGGTTTGTGGCAACCCTTGATGCACCAATTCTTTCCTATCGACTGTGCCAAAAAGTGTGGATGGTTTAACACAAGCCTTCGCCACTATAAACAAATCACTGAGTGGGTGTTCATTGTATGAACACTCATACGTCGAAATCGACAGGAGAGTCCATCATCATCATCATAATATATAAGAATGTGCTGATTTGAACCGAGTTAGGATCAAGAAATACTTGAACACAACGTGGAATTTCAAATAAAACTGTATTAATACATTTATACATAAAAGAAAATACACTTGTAATAATTATTGTTGTAAACGATAGTATTGTCTGCAGGAAATATCAATTATATCTCTTATTATAATGGAGATTGTGGGTTTGTATGTCTGTAACCGAAACTATATTACTATTCAAGTCACAATTCCCTTTGTTATTTACATCACATTCTCCATGATTTTATTTTTATTTAAACTTCAATTATTAATAAAATTGTTTTACATCATTAATACTGTTGATCATATATACATACTAATAACATGCAATTGTATTTATATATACAACAAAATAGCGGTTTACAGTGTGAATTGGAAGGCTTAATATATGCTTAGTATTATTAATTTTTAATTGTTTGGTTTTATATTAATGAATATGAGCAAAAATCTCGGGGATAAATCTTAAAAGAAATCCATTAACAAGAAGAAATAACTGTAATATTATTCTTTACTTTCCATTTTAACTAAATAGTTAAATTAGGAAAATTTACCAATGAAAGACGGGAGTAAGGGAAAATGATGGAAGAGTTAGTTTCAAAGTTGTTCTATTTTTCAATCATACCCCCTCTGTTCCAAATCTTTTTATCTGCATTCTTATTCAGTTTCATTAGCCTTTCAAATTTAACATGATATTTTATTATATTAAAACTTAAATACTTGCACCCGGAGGGTGCATATATTTGCTAGTAAATACAATGAACATTTAACTGAGTGCTAACAATGTTTATGGTAAGTTATCGTACTTACGACGGCCCCTTTCCTATATCTGCTGAATTAGGGATCAAGGTTGTTTTTTTTTCGTGCGACCCACCCCAAGAGATGCTGGATCTAAAAGAGGATGATTTCTATATTCAATTGATAGGGCATCTCCCTTATGCTGGTTTAAACTACGAATGTGGAATTCATCATCATCATCATCATCATCATCATCATCATGTCGCGCTGTTAGCACGGATATCCATGACAATCTCTCTCCATCCATCCCTATCACTCATCGTTCTCGGGAGGTCCTCTATGCCGCATCCTGTATCCGCACAGAGCTGGTCAATGTATGTCTTTGCTGGTCAGCCCACACTGACTTGCCCATGTGCTGGCTTCTACAGGAGGACGTCACTTATGAGTTCGCCCTTGCTTCTCCAGCAGTGTCCTGCGTATCTTGTCTGTCTTACACTGATGGTTTGAGTGATATGTGGCAGGTGGCCGTACAGGTGTTTTCTCGTGGGGTGCTGTTCCCACGTCTTGTTCAGGATCACACGCAGCATTCTTGTGCAGCTCCCATCTAGTTTATTCTCTAGTCGCTTCGTTACGGTCCAGGTGGTGCAGCCGTACAGCAGTCCTGACACGACAACGGCCTGGAAGAATTGTTTATTTAACTTGTCTGTGAGTTTGGATTTCCATATGACTCATAATTCATTTATAGCGGACCATGTCTTTAATTTCAAATAACACTGTATTATTACATTTATACATACGTAATGGTTCATAATTTGTAGATTCTTGTTAGACCAGGTTTATGGAACAAAGAAAAAAATGATCGTATTCTAAAAATAGACAAGACCAGACTGACTGATGCCAAAAATGCAAAACTCCCACCAACTAACGGACATTCTGAGAGCGAGGAAGGGAAAATGTATAGTAGTAGAGAGCCGAAAGGCAACAGACAGCGAACAGACAAGTTCACGAATACCAATCCTCCTCGAACCGGATGAACAAATACAAGTAAGCTTTAACATTCATAGCATCAAATCTCTAATCTTCATTTATTTCTTTCATGTTTCTCAATAACCAAAAAATATTTGGTAAAACTTGCAAATCATTCTCAAAATTAAAATGGAACGGGAAAGTTCAATTACAGGGTGACGCAGAAAAAACAGAACCCAAATTATTTATTCATTTTCTCATTAAACTAACCCTAAACTCCAACCCCAAACCATAACCATAACCCTAACCCTAAACCCCCTAGTTAAAATTAACAGTTTTATTACAAAATTTGTGGGTTCTGTTTTTTCTGGGTCACCCTGTAATATCATGTTACTCAACTAGGGGGGGTAGGATTAGGGTTTAAGTTTAGGGTTAAGGTTAGGTTTTAGGGTTAGTTTAATGGGAAAATAAATAAATACTTTGGGTTCTGTTTTTTCTGGGCCACCCTGTAATTGAACTTTCCCGCTCCGTTTTAATTTTGAGTATGATTTGCAAGTTTTACCAAATATTTTCAAATATCCCTTCTGATGAAGATTCTTTTTTGACACACTTATAAAAATGATTTAAAACACAATATTCAACACCAAATTGCTGATCTTCATTTATTTATTTCATGCTTCTAAACAACCAAAATATTTTCCATATATATATATATATATATATATATATATATATATATATATATATACATATAAGATACACACACATATACACACGCATGTACTTTTTTTTTCATGAAATAAATTAATAAATTTAAGCGTGAAAGAAATGATGCGAGTTCAACCCATGAGCTAAAGTAGCCGAGACCTGGGCCGGTGGATACTTGTGATCGAACAGTTGTTACACTTTATGAGAGGTCGTGAATTGTGAACAGACCTGTAGCTAATAATTCAAATTGAAGTCTGTCGATCTAGAATCAAGGAGTCCCCATGGAAAACTACTGGGGGCCTTTGGTAACACTTGAGCCTTAAAGGTGCGCGATTTTACGCGCCATGACAGATGCGTGATAGTTAGAGTTAGATGTGATCCAGCTTTGGAAGGAGAAAGACTTGATTGTCTTCCCTCCGGGTCATCTCAACCCTGATTAATTAAATCATGGGCTCGTAAATAATAAAACTTGATAAAGTAAAAACTTAAGTCTTGTTGATTAATTATTAAAAACAAAAAACAAACAGACAAGCAATGCCCAGCTCAGCCCAGCTCAGCCCAGAAGATTGAAGAACTACCAAAGAAATCAACGCAAGGGTATTCCACATAATACAGATCACCAGAACTGGGGCATCGTCATCAGACACTGTTTAGTGTCATACACAAGACACTCATTTTTGGAGGGGGTCCTACTCCTTTGCAGAGGATGCAGTTAGCATATGTTAAACCCCTTCCCCCTTATTTTACGGCAAAACTGGCGAATGGATATATCTTGGAGTGGCTGGAAATTGACTATTTGTTTTTACATCTGAATATAGCACCAGACATTTTCATAAATAGAAGGGAATATCACTGCATCTAAGAGACAAATTACAGGAATCTAAATGCACAAATATCATGGGCTGTTTTGAGGCAAATCTAGCTCTGATTTTTATAGAGATGTTGCAAATGAATAAGATTTATTCTATGTATTAATGATAAATTAAATACTAATTGATAAACCTACGCAATTTCTTGAGGGTATTGTGATGTAAGCAGTTACATAGTTTCAGTTACAGACAGACAGATGCCTAATCTCTATTAGAATAACATAACCCAAGTGAAATGAGAAGCAGTAAGCAGAAATGAACCAAGATAGCGAGGGCGTCTATCCCCATTTCATTAACGCAAGACCAAGGATATTTTTTAGCGTCTGGGACGAGGCGCTACACCTACCATCATTTCCCCACTTTACCGTAAACAGATACCTGTGTTACTCATATGCTGAGTTGGCGAGGGCCGGTATTGAACCAGGAACCTTGAGGTACCCAGCTGGACACTCTACCGATTCAGCTAAACCGGCCATATTATATACCCAATGTTTATAAAGGTTGGGGTGCGTGGTGTAATGGTTAGAGTTGTATGAAATGGACTCGTCAACCCGAGTTGACGAGGCTGTTTACATTTCACATAGCGCTAATACCATTGGTAAAGGTATGAATTCAACTATTCTCCCTCCAGCTATGGATAAGTAGTAGGGCAGGTTGGGCTCTATAACCTTGGTTAGGTAACCAGTCTAGGAGAAGGAAAACTCTGAATTCAAACTTGTTAAACTCCACTTAAGAAATTGACCTTGTCTCACATCCTGCTCGGGTGGAGGGGTTGGTAAATATATATACAGGGTGGCCAAGAAGTCACTGGGGGAGGGGGCAAATGCTGCCATTTTACCATTAATAATTACTTTTTCTTTCTATTTCAGATATTGTATAGAAAATACTTTGGAAATTAATCATGAGTAAGTATAGTGTCGAAGAACGTACCCAAATTGTTAAATTGTTTTATCACAATCAGGGGTCAATTATTTTGACACAAAGAGCATATCGATGGCATTTTCAAGTGAGAGATGGTCCAAGTGACAACATAATTCGAAGCATCGTTCGTTGTTTTGAACAGCAAGGAGCAGTAAGGATCTTCCGAGAGATGGGATTCCCAGTCAAAGAACAAACATCAGCACATTTGTAAAGCTAGTCTATTTTGCATAGTTTGAATTAAAACTTGGTATTTAAGAGAATTTGTAATTTTTTTTATTGTTGAATAGTAGTGTTTTTAAACATTAAAAAAAACTAAAATTTTTCCGATCCACGTATTATTTTACCATTAATAATTACTTTTTCTTTCTATTTCAGATATTGTATAGAAAATACTTTGGAAATTAATCATGAGTAAGTATAGCGTCGAAGAACGAACCCAAATTGTTAAATTGTTTTATCAAAATCAGGGGTCAATTATTTTAACACAAAGAGCATATCGATGGCATTTTCAAGTGAGAGATGGTCCAAGTGACAACACAATCCGAAGCATCGTTCGTCGTTTTGAACAGCAAGAAGCAGTAAGGGATCTTCTGAGAGCTGGGAGACATCGCAGTGTCAGAACAAATGAAACCAGGGAAAAAGTGAGGGAAGATGTTAGGCAGAAGCCTGAAACATCAACGCGACGACGTTCCACACAACTTGGGATATCCCAATGTTCTATTCAAAATATTCTGCCCAGCTTAAAACTTTTTCCTTACAAGGAACAACAACAAACCTTAAACTCTACAAAAATTTCAAGGAGAGCATCAGGAATGAAGTCAAGGAATTAAATCGTAATCGAGTGATCCTGCAATCCGTCATGGATAATGTTTTGGAAAAGGCACGAATTTGTGAAGCTGAAAATGGAAACCATTTAAAAGATGTTATTTTTCATAAATAAATTCTCTGTCATTTTTTTGTTGTTGTTGTAAACAAATCACCATTGTCTTCGTAATATTATATTAACATTCCATTAAGGTACCTTAAAAAATAAAGAATCTATTCAAGTTTAAAATCCCTCAGTGACTTTTTGGCCACCCTGTATAAAGGGTATATACAACAATGTCCATTGAGGCTAAGTTTCAGGAAAAGTTATATCTTTATTCGATGTTTGTTGTCTCTTTACTTGCATTTCTTTATTGGAGACTATAGAGCAGAGTTTTTTCCAACCTTTTTCATCTCACAGCACAGTGTGCTGGGCAATAAATTGGTCGAGGTACACCATCAGTATATAAACATATAATTATTTTATCATTTAAATTTTAAAAGAAAAGGAATTGTTATTTTTCATCTCAAGGCACAGTGTGCTGGGCAATAAATTGGTCGAGGTACACCATCAGTATAATTATTTCATCATTTAAATTTTAAAAGAAAAGGAATTGTTATTTTTCATCATTGAGTTCGATCCTCGCCTACAACCTTGTGTCACATCCTACCTGTGGCGAACACAGCAATAAGGGTTCATTTGATTTTTCAGAATTATTCCAGAACAAATAAATTAATGGTCTCATTTAATGTCTGTAGCTTTTTTACTTGTATTCTTTATATGAGTAGCACTTGGAGAGTATCAGGCGAACTTGGCATCTGATAGTGTGGTTTGTTATCTTCACAACCTCAGCAAAATCCTCCAGAGCTGCTGAAGTGTGCCTCGCATAAACAAAATATTGCAAAACTCTTGACTCACTTTGGTAGCACTCGTATCAGGTGAGTAACACTCGGAGAGTATCAGGCGAGCTTGGCATCTGACAGTGTGGTTCCTTACCTTCACAACCTCGGCAAAAGCCTCCAGATCTACCGAATTGTACCTCACATTAAAAAAATATTGAAAAAAATCTTCACTCACTCTACTAGCATTCTTATCAAGTGAGTAGCATTTGGAGAGTATCAGGCGAGCTCGGCATCTCACAGTCCAGTGGAAAACGTTGGAATCACTCAGTTATATACTTATTTTGCAAATACGTTTTGAATGTAATTCAGGGCATGATAGATGGTTGCGTGGTTTGGCTACCTGCCAGAAAAATCATGGATGTTCCTGTGCAGGATCCTCTCGAGGGTTGAGTTTGTGGGTGGAGCAGTGGGCTGGGAATTTAGCGGAATTCTAAAGAGACTGTGAAGACATGCGGGTGGTAGAGTAAAGAAAATCTGGGGGTAATTATAGCGAGAGTTCGGGTATCCTCGTCTTTTAAACATGTAAACAAGAAAATGAAGGATTATATTACTTTTTTTGGAAGAAGAAGAAGAAGAAGAAGAAGAAGAAGAAGAAGAAGAAGAAGAAGAAGAAGAAGAAGAAAAAGAAGAAAAGAAGAAGAGAAGAAGAAAAGAAAGAAAGAAGAAAGAAGAAGAAGAAGAAGAAAGCTGAGAAGAAGAAGAAGAAGAGAAGAAGAAGAAGAAGAAGAAGAAGAAGAAGAAGAAGAAGAAGAAGAAGAAGCATTTTATTTTCTCTGCTGACGGAACAGAATATGTGTGTCATTAAAATGAAGAAGGATGCCTTGTGTTAGCATAGTGGTTACGATACGGGCCAAAAGATAAGGAAATTCTCGAAGAAAAACTTATAAAAAGAAACGATGTAAAATATTGCTCCTGATACCAATACAAGGCAGCGGAGGTTATTTAGACTATTCCGCGTCTGGATACCAGCCCAGCTATTTCTGTTCTCGCATTAATGTGCTCGATGGCCGTTGAGCGAGGAGCTTCCCCCGCCCTTTCACAAGTTTTGTTTTTCATCCTGCTGGGTGTCTAGCCACCCTCCTCACCGGGCAAGCTTGGTGGGGGTACCGGTTTAGTCAGAAACCGGTTTTTTAATGCAAACAATATGAAAGATCTATTTGAAAATGTCAACATGGAGGACATTCTTCCTTTTTGAGGGAAATAAAATTATACCATAGAACAGAAACATGAAACTAATCAATACTGTATAAAATGATCCCCAATGATGCTAACAGATTGTTAAAACCAATTTCTAAAAAGTATAAATATAAATACACAGTATGTATAACTTCCTAACCGTTAGGTATGACATAACCCCAGACGGGTTGATATGCCGTTAAAATCAATAAACCAACCAAACAAACCAAATTTATTTCCAATTTATAAAAATTGTTATACAAAAAATATCGCCGAAACATTCACAGTAATCAAAATATGTCAATCCAAAATTTCAGATTCGACCAGGAATCTTATTATAATAGAGATTGTGTGTCTGTAAACGAAACTATATCACTACTTACGTCACAATTCCCTTAGTTATTCACACCACATTCTCCATGCTTTCATTTTTATCTAAACCTCAATTATTGATAAAATTGTTTTACCTTATTAATACTGTTGACCTTATCTACATTTATTTGCCTCTCATCCGACTTATGAGCGCTGGACACAAGGTCTCGTTTTAACGTGGGCCCACCCATAAGCCGAAGCTCATGGGTGGTAAGGATCCCGTCGGCATTCACCCTCAAGGGGGGGGGCACATCATGCGTTGGGCAATAAACCCAGCCCTAACCTTTTAAATCAAGGGGTCAGGTATTGCCTGAGGGGATAGCCCCCTGGGATCGACGCTATTAAGTTGTAAAGATCCAGGGCCGAAGCCATTAGACCCCCACCACCACGTGGGGCGGGTCTACATACTAATAACATGCAATTGTATCTATATATACAAAATAATAGCGGTTATATGTGCTTAGTATTATTGATTTCTAATTGGTTGGCTTATATATATATATATATATATATATATATATATATATATATATATATATACATAAACACCTTATATATAAACACTATATATATATATATATATATATATATATATGTATAAACACCTTATATATAAACACTATATATATATATCGTGCTAATACACACACACACACACACACATATATAATATATATATATATATATATATATATATATATATATATATATATCGTGCTAATACACACACACACACATATATATATATATATATATATATATATATATATATATATATATCGTGCTAATACACACACACACACACACACACACACATATATATATTATATATATATATAATATATATATATATTCAAATGTCGTTTATCAGTAGCTTGTTAACCTTTACTCCTATGTGTGACATCCAATTATGCAAAATGTAACGAAAAAGAAATCAATGCTGAATAGGCAGTGAAGACCTTGGGCGAGTATTTCATGACCGGACCAAAGTGTAAACAATTTTTACTTCAATGCCAATACAATATCGATAATGAAAACTGAACAATTATTCTATTTACAACTTCGGTCTTTTTATCTTTTTATTTATACTGTAATTAGTATCAAACAAGGACCAACTCGCCGACATTTTACAACCCCAAAATAAAGGGGGGGGAGTAAAAATTAAGTGACCTGAAAAAAATCAGAGAGTTTTGAAATAAAATAAATAATGCTTTATAAAGATCATTCATTGATAAATCAACACTGAAAATATCATTAAAATCCGATAATTCCCTGATTTTTGGTAAATTATTTTCTGTAGTGGGGGGGGGGGCTAAATTCATTTTGACAAAAACGGATATTAGGCCAATTTTGGGTATACCTAGATAAGACAGTGCAAGTAGAATTGGATTCATGCCTTTTAAAAGCATTGAGTTCAACTTTTGAGTCGTTAAACCTTACACCAACTTAATGTTATAATAATTTTACAAATTATATTTTAATTGTATTAATTAAGATTGATGTTGAATTAATTGCCATCTGTTTCTTTCCCTCTCTCTTTCTCTCCCCTTCTTTGGTTGTGTATATGGCTCATTTAGATCGGTGGGGGTGGGGACACGATTTCCGACACGCTGTCCGAAAAGTGTCCGTTTGTTGCAATTACGATCGAGCAACCATTAAATCTGATTGGCTGTTTGTTTAGTTTTACGGCAAGTCAACTCTTGGGTAAATTTGAAGCCAAAGACTGTTTTGGTTTTTTTTTTTTAATTTTATTCATTCTTGCTAAATATTCAACTTAAAAAAAATCAATATCAACTTACTCAAGATCTGGGGCCCCAATTGTTAATATCACCCATAGCTAAAGGGAGAAAAAAGATAATGACTGACTGTCTTTACTTTGACTGATATCCTCCCGGTGCAATCACATTCATTCACTCTCTCAGGATGGTCCTTTTCAGGTGACACCCATCAGCTAGGGAAGATGTTAATTGTTTTATTTTGCCTTGTCCCTTTTTCTTTTCTTTAAATAAATATATATCCATTTTTAAGGGCTGACATGTTTTCTTGCAACTTTCCTGTACATATTCATCTGAAGTCATTTTGGTAATGTAATGATTGAAATATTTGACTCTTTCCCCCATGACCACAACTATATGTTAGTCAATTTCTGGATTTTTTACCCTCCCCCCCCTCTCTTTCACTCTCTGTTTAAGTAAGTAATGATATCAACTTACTCAAGTGTAAGGTGCGGACCTGACAAGATTATTTACATAGCAATCATAACTCGTTTCTACCATTACTAATATATATATATATATATATATATATATATATATATATATATACTAGCAAAAGTACCCGGTCCATGACCGGACTTATTCTTTTTAAGAACACCAGGGAGTAGTAACGTGTTAGAAATATGGAAATCAAAAAGGTGCTTATGGTTGCGGTTGGTAAGATGGTTAATGACCTTATGAGTGTTTACCAAGTCAGATGCCAGATGCCGGAGCTTCAACGAATCCATTCCCGGGGCAGCAAGATATTCAAAATATGGTAGATGCCTGATGGAGGGTATTCGTTTGGTTGCACCTCTCTGTACAGTTTCTAGGAGGTTAATGTTATGAGGTAAGGGTTCCAGACTCGTGATGCAAATTCCAAGTGTGGCCACACCATAGCTTTGTTTTTTTGGGGTTTTTTTTTTCTCTTATTCTTTTTTTTTTTTTTTTTTTTTTTTTTACTAATAAACGATCATTAAACACTAAAAGAAAACTTCCAATCTGTAGGCATGTCAGTACTACTGTATGGTTGCACCACTTGGACTTTAATGAAATGCTCTGAATAATAAACATCTTAAAAGAAAAACAACTTCATCAGATTATTGAAATAATTTGCGAGAATATGCACCCTCTGGGCATAAGTATTTAAGTTTTAATGTAATGAAATATATTGAATTTGAAAGAATATCGAAATTAAATAAGAATGCATATAAAAAGATTAGAATTATCTTAATAATATTTTAATTACTTTCTATACTGTGTGTTTATTTTTGTTTAATAATGTCTCAGTATCATTACAATTTTTTTATGTGTGTGTTTGTTTATATATATATATATATATATATATATATATATATATATATATATATATTAATATTGATATTGATAGAGGAATTATATATAATTGATAATTGAATCATATTACCACGACCAGACAACTCGGCAAACACCATTTGCGACATCCGGAGCACTGGACAGCTGTTTCGACCTCCTTTGGTCTCATCAGCAGTGCATACCACAATCTCCACCACTAGAGATTGAACCAGCGGAACACAGAGTGAAGAGCGGGGACTCAACACACTGGGCCACCAGCCCATGCCACAAATGGAGAATGCCAAATCATCTAGTCAATGGTAACATTAATTCAAACTGCGCTGCCACCTAACCTGTATTGCCATGTATCCCATTATATATATATATATATATATATATATATATATATATATATAACTCATTTTTTATGATTAAGCATACAGAGAGAGAGAGAGAGAGAGAGAGAGAGAGAGAGAGAGAGAGAGAGAGAGAGAGAGAGAGAGAAATAAAGAAGTATATGAAGGAATAAAGAGACAACCAGAGACAAAAAGAGAGTGGGTGAGAGAGAGACAGACAGACAGACAGAGATAGATAGATAGAGAGAGAGAGGGGGAGTAGATAAAGAAATGAAGGCAACAAGAGACAAAGAGAGAGACTGACAGAGAGCAAGGGAGAGAGAGAAAGAGAAAGAAAGAAAGAAAGAAAGAGAGAGAGAGTGAGAAGGGAAAAAAATCAAAAATAATTCTATCAATTTCATTTAAGAATGTTGATTCAACAGCACGGCATATGGTGCTGCCTTGGCCTTGCACCAGACATGGGATTCGTTGCATTCAGCATTCCGCTTGTTCCCTGTGATTTTGTTACCTGGGATTCGCAGCATTCAGCACTCCACTTGTTACCTGTCATTTTATTATTATTATTTATTTTTTGCAGTTGTATCTGACGATGCTAAACTCAATTAGTCTATTATTTTGCTGTAGTGGAGCACCACACGTACCACCAGCTCCCCAGTTTATCACACAGACCAGATTACTCAATTTATGGTACTTATGCAATGATTTGGTAGGGACCGGTATCGAACCAAGAAGCTAATGATTCTGTGCTTGGTGCTCTACCGACAACACTTTTTGAGTAAGACATAAATCCATACCTTCCTTATTATTATTATTATTATTATTACTAGCAAATATATGCACCCTCTGGGTGCAAGTATTTAAGTTTTAATGTAATGAAATATCATATTAAATTAGAAAGTCTAATAAGAATGCAGATAAAAAGATTTGAAACAGAGTGGGGGTATAATAGAAAAATAGAAATGAAACTTACTCTTCCATCACTGCCGTCTTTCATTGCTGAATTTTACTTATTTAACTATTTAGTTAAATTAGGAAATAAAGAATAAAATTACACTTATTTTTTCTTGTTAATCGATTTCATTTAAGATTCATTGGAGAGATTTTTGCTTATATTCATTAAAATAAAACCAAACAATTAGAAATAAATAATACTAAACACATATTTAATAAAATCACATTTTTAATATCAATATGCAAATTAGCCTTCCCGTTCACACTGCAAACCGCTATTTTTTGTATATATAAATACAATAGCATGTTATTAGTATGTAGATATGGACAACACTAATAAAAAGGTGAAGCAATTTTATTAATAATTGAGGTTTAAATATAAATAAAATCATGAAGAATGTAATGAAAATAACTATGTTAATTGTGACTCGATTAGTAATATAGTTTCGGTTACAGACAGAAAAACACACAATCTCCATTATAATAAGATTTTGAGTTTTCGCATCAGCGTTAGCTGATGGCCTTTCACTAAAGTCTGAGTGACGGCAAGTCTCCTCAGGTCGCCAGGACTCTTCTGAGTATTCTGGCAGATTGCAGCAGTGCAGTGTTCTGGATGGTATCAATCCTTCCTCTGATTTTCAGATTTCCAAATCCTTTTCCAATCCTTTTTGGGACCGTTCCAAGTGCACCAACTACAATTGGTATAACTTTGACTTTCATATTCCATAACTTTTTCAGTTCTCTAGCAAGGTCCAGGTTATTATTATTATTATTATTATTATTATTATTATTTTGAGTTTTCACATCAGCATTAGCTGATAGTCTTTCACTGGAGTCTGAGTGACAGCAAGTCTCTTCAGGTCTCCAGGACTCTTCTGGGTATTCTGACAGATTGCAGCAGTGCAGTGTTCTGAATGGGTTCAATCCTTCCTCTGATTCCCTAACTTTCCAGACCCTTTCCCAATCCTTTTGGGACTGTTCCAAGTGCACCAACTACAATTGGTATCACTTTCACTTTCATATTCCATAACTTTTTCAGTTCTCTGGCAAGGTCCAGATATTTGTCCATTTTTTCATTTTCCTTCAGCTTCACCCTGTGATCTGCTGGCACTGCAAAATCTAACAGTTGACAAGTTCTTTCTTTTTTGTTTATCAACACTAGGTTTGGTCTTCCTGCTGGGATAAGGTGATCCGTTTTTATTTCAAAGTCCCAGATTATTTTATGCGTTTCGTTCTCAAGAACAGATTCTGGTTTATGCATATACCATTTTGTTGTGTGGTCAAAATTAAATTTTTTGCATAATTACCAGTGGATCACCTTCCCAACCCAGTCGTGTCTAGTTTTGTATTCTCGTTGTGCTAGTTTGCTACATTCGCAGAGTATATGGTTTACAGTCTCATCTCTATTACCGTAAAGTCTACATTTACTATTTTGTTGGGTCTTATTAATTTTCGCTTTGATATAGTTTGTCCTTATGGCATTATTTTGTGCAGCAATTATAAGTGATTCAGTTTCTCTTTTGAGGTTTCCCTTTCTTAACCATGTCCAAGTCTTTTTATGTGCAACCTCTTCAATTTGTCGTTTGAAGCGTCCATATAATTGTTTTTCTTCCCATTTTTGTTTTCTTGTCTTTGTTGTTTTTCTGTTTGTCCATCTGTCGCTTCTACTATTGTTGGCCGCCATAAGTAGTTTGTCTTTGCTCTTTCTTGTGTAATCTTCAAGTTGTTGGATTGTGGTTTCTACGCAGTCCTCTATTTTTGCAAGACCTCTTCCCCCTTCCTTTCTTGACACATATAATCTACCTCTATCATCTCTAGGGTGGAGAGCCTTTTGCATTGTCATTAATTTTCTCGTCCTTTGAGTTCTTCTTTTGTCTATTTTAAGAATGGTCCTGAGTATCTTATAATGGGGGCAGCCCAGGTATTGATTCCTTTGATCAGATATCTGCTGTTAAGTTTGGTTTCTAGAAGTTTTCTAGTTTTCCTGAGATATTCTTTTTTAACTTTTCCTTTCATTTCTACTTATTATTATTATTATTATTATTATTATTAATTTTCACTCGAATATCTAATACAATTTTTATTTTATTTTTTATTTTTTATTTTATTTTATTGAACTCCAATATTTGTGGAAGTTTTACCAAAGAATGAAGCTTACGGTCAAGTCACTTTGAAAGCATCGGTTTTTGCTAGATCACCGAAGTGATCTATCAAAAACCGATGATCCTCTATAATACTTAGTTGGGTCGCCATTTAAGCAACAGCAGGTACTGTAAGTAACCACGTGCCAAAATGACTTGAATCGGCATTAAATCACCCAAAATTGGTTGGTATGCCGTAAAACAAAACAACCAACAAAGAATGAACGTTAGTGATTTCAAGAAAAATTCATTCTTTTTGTTTTGTTTTACGGCATATCAACCCATTTCGGGTCATTTAATGCCGAATCAAGTCATTTTGATAAACAAAGGAGACGGGTTGGATGGTTGTTTTGTTTTACGGCATATCAACCCATTTCGGGTCATTTAATGCCGAATCAAGTCATTTTGATAAACAAAGGAGACGGGTTGGTTGGTTGTTTTGTTTTACGGCATATCAACCCATTTCGGTCATTTAATGCCGAATCAAGTCATTTTGATAAACAAAGGAGACGGGTTGGTTGGTTGTTTTGTTTTACGGCATATCAACCCATTTCGGTCATTTAATGCCGAATCAAGTCATTTTGATAAACAAAGGAGACGGGTTGGTTGGTTGTTTTGTTTTACGGCATATCAACCCATTTCGGGTCATTTAATGCCGAATCAAGTCATTTTGATAAACAAAGGAGACGGGTTGGTTGGTTGTTTTGTTTTACGGCATACCAACCAATTTCGGGTCATTTAATGCGGAATCAAGTCAAATTTTGGGTCGAATCCGTGTATCTTCGCATAGCATTGATACTCTTGAAAAAAAAAAGGCAGGAACCCTCTTCTCTCTGTCACCATATCTGCTTAACAAATAAAATAAAATGTCTTTTTATTGGATTATACGGCATGTAAACATTTGGTGGGTCATTTTATGCCAAGGATGCCCTCTTCCACTCATTCTTATTGGGTATTCATTTTTTCCATCATTTTGTAGATGGATGCATCAAAGAAAATGCAATTTTAAAATTTGTATCATAGAATTTCATAGAATATATAATATTCTATGATATATGATATATATCATTTTTTTACATTAGGTATAAATACATAGTGCTCCTAGTGGCCTTATATGTTCATTATCAGTAAATTCACCCTCAAAAAAAAAGTGGGTGAGTTTATTGTGCAGAGATAAGAACTCTGACTGACAGCAGACTGGTTAAGTTTCGATCCCGGCCTGAAGCAGCCACCTACCTTGTCTAGCCGCATTGATGAGCCATGAAATGGCAAAACAGGATTGTATGTGGATGACAATATATATATTTCTTATATTAGAATATTATATATCATAGAATATTATATATATATATAATATATATATATATATATATATATATATATATATAATATATATATATATATATATATCATAGAATTGCACAACTAGTTTTTAAGCAATTACCTTTTAGATAATCCAAGATTGTTCGTCAACAACTATTTTAATCTTTTAGATTTTAAATTAACAAAATAATATTATCCTGTGATTTCTCTCTCTCTCTCTCTCTCTCTCTCTCTCTCTCTCTCTCTCTCTCTCTCTCTCTCTCTCTCTCTGAGCTCAATGGGTGACACAACGGGTCACGTCTTTTCTAGTATTACATTATTGTTAGATATTCATAACTTTGTGATAAAGCATTTGCTTTAGGATAGATATTTTTAGACTAACTGTAAAGATTTTTCTGAATAGTTTTAAATATACTGGTAGTTATTATTATTTGCGTTATTCGGACTATTGTCACCATGTAACGTAGTGATATATTCTCAGTACCAAAACGGATATACGTAACGTTCTAATAGCGATATATGTTGTATAGCTGGTCTTGTCAACGTGCCTCCAAATTCACGACACTAAAAAGGTGTTCGGCACGTGGCGGTCATCTTGTCGATAAAAAAGTACAACGCGAGAAATATATCGTCACAAGCTGCTTATATTTTATTCCCAGGCTCGTCTCGTGGGTTGTTTTGGAGAGGAGGAAAAGCAGAGAGAAAGAGAGAGAGGATACTGTTAAATTACGGTGATCCCACACTAGGGACCAGAGGCCCATCCGTTCCCCTAGGCCTCGGAAAGCAAAAAGAGGCCGGTATTTTTCTTCGTCGTTCCACGTCACCACGTGACTTCCGGTTCCGGTCAACACCTGAAACTTCCGGATGGCTTTCAATTCTCCATTCGGTGGGTCACGCCCCGGTCAAACTCACGACAACCTGTTTTATGTTCATCACTTTTTTTAAAAGCCTTTACTATCTCTTATTTCTTCTTCCTCCTTTTCTAATAGTAGTCCTCGCAAAACTCAGGACCTTCCATCTCACTACACTCATCTTCATTGTTATCTGTACAACGTTTCGGCCGATATGCACTCCAGCCTTCTTCGGGTATTTCTTGTCGGACTCGGGAACCTTCTGAACTGATCGTGATCATATGGTTAGCGGAATGAGAACAGGATACCCCTGTGAACTGAATAAAGTGTTAGGTTCAAAGTTCCGTGATGGCTCCCGATTACGACAAGAAGGTTCCTGTTTACGACAAGTAAGTTCCGGAGTTCGAAAAGAAGGTTCCCGAGTCCGAAAAGAAGGTTACCGAGTTCGAGAAGGTGCCCGAGTCCGACAAGAAATACCTGAAGAAGGCCGGAGGGCATATCGGCCGAAACGTTGTACAGATAACAATGAAGATAAGAACAATAGTCCGAATAGCGCAGATAATACTAATCATCAAGCTTCATCTCAAACATTCAGAGAAATAAAATTGAGTTTAACTGGTAGTTATGTTCTTTTCATTTCTGTGTGCTGACTGTATTCTCACATAAAAACAAGTAGATTTTGAATAGGACTTTTTTATTTGCATTTTAACATATCCTCATTGTAGTATATAATACATTTGATATAAAATTCAATAACATTAATAGAAAACAGTGAAATGGTCAGAAATAAAGTCTTTCACAATAACCTTGTCTCTCACTACTGTAACATTATAGAGCACATTGTATTTGCCGTAAGTAAATTTAAGACAAATCTTAATTAAAACTTAAAACTTTATCTACCATCTAGGTCCACAATCTTCAACCATAGTTCCATCCTCCTATAATGGTTTTGGTCGATGCTCTAGTCGTTAAGACGACAGAACACCGCGACCAGGTCTCTGTTTTCAATCCACTCCTGTCTGCTGTAGAATACACCCACTGCACCTCTGAAGAGATGTAAGATACCCACTGTTACGATATTTGTGGCTTCAAGCAAGATCACTCTCCCATCGAAGATCCCTTGTGTTATGCAGATCGCGATCCTTAGTTAAGATATCTTTGGTTGCTACTTGGTGTCCATAAATGTTGGGCTGATCCTTCTATTGTTCCTGGGTGTACTTAATGTTGGGTATGATCCTTTGGTTGTTACTTGATGTTCATTAATGTTGGGTATGATCCTTTGGTTGTTCCTTGGTGTTCATTAATGTTGGGAATGATCCTTTGGTTGTTCCTTGGTGTTCATTAATGTTGGGTATGATCCTTTGGTTGTTCCTTGGTGTTCATTAATGTTGGGAATGGTCCTTTGGTTGTTCCTTGGTGTTTCTTCATGTTGGGTATGATCCTTTGGTTGTTCCTTGGTGTTCATTAATGTTGGGCTGATCCTTCTATTGTTCCTTGGTGTACTTAATGTTGGGTATGATCCTTTAGTTGTTTCATGGTGTCCCTTAATGTTGGGTATGATACTTTGTTTGTTCCTTGATGTTCATTAATGTTGGGTATGATCCTTTGGTTGTTCCTTGGTGTTCATTAATGTTGGGTACGATCCACACACACACACACACACCACACACACACACACACATATATATATATATATATATATATTATTATATATATTGGGAATAAAATGAACTCTACAACAAACTACTGGTAGAGAATTAGACCCACCTAGAATCACCTTGTACAAAGAAACTTGGTACCGCACCAAAGTATTATATATATATTTATATAATATATATATATATAATATAGCACGTGGTGTAATGGACTCGTCGCTCCTAAATTAAACATAAATGTAATTAATATATAAGGTAAAGTTAATTGTAAGATTAAAGTAAAGTAAGGATTGGGATAACATATATATTTACCCCCCCCCCTCCGCACGAGGAGGTCAATTTCTTGAGCGGAGTTCAACAGGTTTGAATTCAGAGTTTTCCTTCTCCTAGACCGGTTGCCTAACCAAAGTTAAAAAGTCCAGTCTGCCCTACTATTTATCTATAGCTGGAGGGAAAGTAGGATTCATACCTTTCCCAAGTGTATTAGCGCTAAGTGAAATGCAATTACCACGTCCAGGATTTGAACTCGGGGCGACAAGTCCAGTTCCCATGACTTTAAGCATCACACCACATTTGGAATATAATAAGTGAAAGTGGTGAAAGGATATTTCCTGGTGAAATCGAAATTAACGGACCTAAATTCCACCATCGTATGTCACCCCGCGAAAAGAAAAAAAATACCAAAAATCAGGGAATTAACCCAATTGAATGAAATTTTCAGTGTTGACATATTAATGAATAAAAGATATAATTTTATTTAAAAACATTTACTTTATTTAATTTAAAAGCTTTTACATTTGAACCACGTATCTTTGAAAATATGTTACGCCTCAAATTATCAACACCAAGTATATATAATATATATATATATATATATATATATAATATATATATATATATAATATGGGTTTGTATGTGTGTGTGTTGAAATGTAGATGGATGAATATCTATTTTTGCTGGTAATGTCGACGCTATAACGTTTCGGTCTTTATGACCTTCTTTGGGGCGTGAGAAGATGTCTTGTGTCGGAAACTTCAGTCCTCTTTCTCTCATCTCACGTCCTGAAGAAGGTCATAAAAACCTAAAAGTTATAGCATCGACATTACCAGCAAGAATATATATTCATCCTTTGAAGCATCCCATATTTGTCTACCTTTCTCCACATACCGTCGGATTGATTTTCTCATTTTACTTATATATATATATAATATATATATATATATATATATATATATATATATATATATCTAATATATAAAAAAGAGAGATTTGGTATGTACGTGTCGACGTATAACTCCAAAACGGGAGGTCACTCAGATTTAAAATCTTGCATACACATTGATATCGTTCTAACTAAGAAGCACTCCAAATTTGGTTATTGATTTTTACTGATTAAGGGATATAATTAATTAATCAAACAAAAATCAAACGATTTTTCGAAAGTCGTAGCATAGCTGCTGCTGCTGCTGCTGCTGCTGCTAATGCTTGGTGTATCAGCAGGTGCTCGGCTGACTGTTTTACCAGCAGAAAGAAAGAAAGAAACAACGAAAATGTTAGCGACTCGCCTGACTAAAACAGTCAGGCGAGTCGCTAACATTTTCGCAGCAGAAAGAAAGAAAGAAAAGAAAGAAAAAAGAAAAGAAAGAAAGAAACAATGAAAATGTTAGCGACAAACTTGAACTATGACTAAATTTTAACGTAAAATAAATTCGTTTTTTTTATAATCTTTCTAAATATTTATTTATATTTATCGTATTTTTTGAAACTAACTTTTATTGTACAATGTACACCCACTTAAATTAAATTGTTGTCATGCACAAAAAATTGTAGAAAAATGAAAATTGTTTCAAAACACAAGTTTACGGTTACATTTTTTTTTTCCAGTATAGGGTTGTATAAATGTAAATTTAAAAAAATGATAAAACGAGTTGTTTTGTAATTAATACTAATGGTTTTAAAAAAAAAGTCTTAATAGTTTAGAGAACTAATGAAAACGTTTTAAAATGTAAGCAAAATAGATATTGCATTTCTTTTTATCGTTAAGAACTAGATTTGAATTGTCATGTAGAAAAAATTCAAAGAAATAAATTACAATGTATTTCTAACTATCAAGCAATTAAAAACTGAATTTAAAATTGTCCCCAAATACTATTATTATTTCAAACTGGAGTTTCAGTGAAACTTTTCGTGATAAGAAGAGAAAAAATCTTGCTCAATATATAATTTGACGAGTCTTTATCAATTGAATTATTTTTACAGCGAGTTAGAAAAAATTATTTTGCTTCGGACAGCAAAAGTATGTTTTAAGGAAAAATCAAATCTTATTCATATCGCAAACTTTTTATTCCTGTCTTTAAAATATTAATTTAGTGAATGAAATGAAATAATCTATCTTACAAATATTTGTTATTACTTTGTTTTAATCAGTTTTTAATTTAAAGAGTTTAGAAAAAAAAGCCTTTTACAAAAATAGGTAGTTAATTAACTTCTTATTTCGTAAATTAAGTCAACATAATAACAATAACAAAATTTTAAAATAAAAATACGATGTAGTTAACTCAATTTCTTTTGAATCAGTATTTAATTTTTTCGTAAGAGTTTTAGAAAAAAAAGCCTTTTACAAAAATAGGTAGTTAAATTAACTACTTATTTCGTAAATAAGTCAACATAATAACAATAACAGAATTTTAAAATAAAAATACGATGTAGTTAACTCAACTTTCTTTTGAATCAGTATTTAATTTGGTGGACCTGAACTTTCGGACCCCCCCCCCTCTAAAATTTGTCGTTTTTATTTTTTTTTATTCTTTCAATGGATTATTATCAATTGCACACCAATCTATCAGACTGTAAAAACATTTTTTTTTAATTTCTTTTTTTCGAGTTTTCAAGGGTGCTCATTTCCCCGTATAAGTTTATCGTAAACCGATCCCCCATATCAGAACCGCTAAAAAATTTATTTATATATTTATTTTTTTTTCCTTCAATGGATTACTATCGATTACACACCAATCTGTCAGATTTTTAAAAAAAATAAAAAATCTTAAAAAGTTCTTTAATTTTTTTTAGTTTTCAGGGGTGCTCATTTCCCCATATAAGTTTATAGTAATTCGACCTCCTATATCGGAACCCGCCGAACTGAACTTGCCGCAAAGGTGATCTCTCT
>CM042178.1:21059563-21067063 GCA_023376005.1 Doryteuthis pealeii
ATCTATCTATCTATCTATCTATCTATCTATCTCAGTTTTTTCATATCTAATTTATCTATCTATCCATCTATCTCAGTCTGTTCTTATCTATCTATCTATCTATCTCAGTCTGTTCATATCTATCTATCTATCTATCTATCTATCTATCTCAGTCTGTTCATATCTAATCTATCTATCTATCTATCTATCTCAGTCTGTTCTTATCTATCTATCTATCTATCTATCGTTCTATCTATCTCAGTTTGTTCATATCTAATTTATCTATCTATCCATCTATCTCAGTCTGTTCTTATATATCTATCTATCTATCTATCTATCTATCTATCTATCTATCTATCTCAGTCTGTTCATATCTATCTATCTATCTATCTATCTATCTCAGTCTGTTCATATCTAATCTATCTATCTATCTATCTATCTATCTATCTATCTATCTATCTATCTATCTATCTATCTATCTATCTATCTCAGTCTGTTCTTATCTATCTATCTATCTATCTATCTATCTATCTATCAGTCTGTTCATCTATCTATCTATCTATCTCAGTCTGTTCATATCTATCTATCTATCTATCTATCATATCTCAGTCTGTTCATATCTATCTATCTATCTATCTATCTATCTATCTCAGTCTGTTCTTATCTATCTATCTATCTATATCTATCTATCTCAGTTTGTTCATATCTAATTTATCTATCTATCCGTCTATCTCAGTCTGTTCTTATCTATCTATCTATCTATCTATATATCTATCTCAGTCTGTTCATATCTATCTATCTATCTATCTATCTATCTCAGTCTGTTCATATCTATCTATCTATTATCTATCTATCTATCTATCTATCTATCTATATATCTATCTATCTATCTCAGTTCGTTCATATCTATCTATCTATCTATCTCATCTATCTAATCTGTCTATCTATCTATCTATCTATCATATCTATCTCAGTCTGTTCTTATCTATTCTATCTATCTATCTATCTATCTATCTCTATATCTCTATCTATCTATCTCGTATCTCAGTCTGTTCTTATATCTAATCATCTATCTATCATCTATCTATCTATCTATCTGTCTGTTCATATCTAATCTATCTATCTATCATCTATATCTATCATCTCAGTCGTATCTATCTATCTATCTATCTATCATCTGTTCATCTATTATCTATCTATCTCAGTCTATATCTATCTATCTATCTATCATATCTCTGTTCATATCTATCTATCTATCTATCTATCTATCTATCTCAGTCTGTTCATATCTAATCTATCTATCTATCTATCTATCTATCTATCTATCTATCTATCTATCTATCTCAGTCTGTTCTTATCTATCTATCTATCTATCTATCTATCTCAGTTTGTTCATATCTAATTTATCTATCTATCCATCTATCTCAGTCTGTTCTTATCTATCTATCTATCTATCTCAGTCTGTTCATATCTATCTATCTATCTATCTATCTATCTATCTATATCTATCTATCTCAGTCTGTTCATATCTAATCTATCTATCTATCTATCTATCTATCTCAGTCTGTTCTTATCTATCTATCTATCTATCTATCGTTCTATCTACCTCAGTTTGTTCATATCTAATTTATCTATCTATCCATCTATCTCAGTCTGTTCTTATATATCTATCTATCTATCTATCTATCTATCTATCTATCTATCTATCTCATGTCTGTTCATATCTATCTATCTATCTATCTATCTATCTCAGTCTGTTCATATCTAATCTATCTATCTATCTATCTATCTATCTATCTCAGTCTGTTCTTATCTATCTATCTATCTATCTATCTCAGTCTGTTCTTATCTCTATCGTATCTATTCTATCTATCTATCTATCTATCTATCAGTCTGTTCATGTCTATCTATCTATCTATCTCAGTCTGTTCATATCTATCTATCTATCTATCTCAGTCTGTTCATATCTAATCTATCTATCTATCTATCTATCTATCTATCTATCTATCTCAGTCTGTTCTATTCTATCTATCTATCTATCTATCTATCTATCTATCTTATCTCAGTTTGTTCATATCTAATTTATCTATCTATCCGTCTATCTCAGTCTGTTCTTATCTATCTATCTATCTATATATATATATATATCTATCTCAGTCTGTTCATATCTATCTATCTATCTATCTATCTATCTATCTATCTCAGTCTGTTCATATCTATCTATCTATCTATCTATCTATCTATCTATCTATCTCAGTCTGTTCATATCTATCTATCTATCTATCTATCTCAGTCTGTTCATATCTAATCTATCTATCTATCTATCTATCTATCTATCTATCTATTCGTCTTATATATCTATCTATCTATCTATCTATCTATCTATCTCAGTCTGTTCCTATCTAATCTATCTATCTATCTATCTATCTCAGTCTGTTCTTATCTATCTATCTATCAATCTATCTATCTATCTATCTATCTATCTATCATATCTATATCTATCTATCTATCTATCTCAGTCTGTTCATATCTAATCTATCTATCAATCTATCTATCTATTCTATCTCAGTCTGTTCTTATCTATCTATCTATCTATCTATCAGTCTCATGTTATCTATCTATCTATCTCAGTCTGTTCATATCTATCTATCTTCTATCTATCTATCTATCTATGCATATCAGTCTGTTCATATCTATTATCTATCTATCTATCTATCTATCTATATCAGTCTGTTCATATCTATCTTATCTATCTATCTATCTATCTATCTATCTATCTATATCTATATCTAATCTATCTATCATCTATCTATCTAGTCTGTTCTTATCTATCTATCTATCTTATCTATCTCAGTTTGTTCATATCTAATTTATCTATCTATCCATCTATCTCAGTCTGTTCTATCTATCTATCTATTCTATCTATCTATCTATCTATCTCAGGTCTGTCATATCATCTTCTATCTATCATATCTCAGTCTGTCATATCTAATCTATCTATATCTATCTATCTATCTATCTCAGTCTGTTCTTATCTATCTATCTATCTATCTATCTATCTATCTATCAGTCTGTTCATGTTATCTATCTATCTATCTATCTCCAGTCTGTTTATATCTATCTATCTATCTATCTCAGTCTGTTCATATCTAATCTATCTATCTATCTATCTATCTATATCTATCTATCTATCTATCTATCTCATCTGTTCTTATCTATTATCTATCTATCTATCTATCTATCTAGTTTTGTTCATATCTAATTTATCTATCTATCCGTCTATTCTCAGTCTGTTCTATCTATCTATCTATCTATCTATCTATATATCTATCTCAGTCTGTTCATTATCTATCTATCTATCTATCTATCTATCTATCTATTCTTTTCATATCTATCTATCTATTATCTATCTATCTATCTATCTATCTCATCTGTTCATATCTATCTATCTATCTATCTATCTATCTATCTCAGTCTGTTCATATCTAATCTATCTATCTATCTATCTATCTATCTCAGTCTGTTCTTATATATCTATCTATCTATCTATCTATCTATCTATCTATCTCAGTCTGTTCATATCTAATCTATCTATCTATCAATCTATCTATCTATCTATCTCAGTCTGTTCTTATTCTATCTATCTATCTATCTATCAGTCTGTTCATGTCTATCTATCTATCTATCTCAGTCTGTTCATATCTTCTATCTATCTATCTATCTATCTATCAGTCTGTTCATATCTATCTATCTATCTATCTATCTATCTATCTATCTATCTATTCTATCTATCTCAGTCTGTTCTTATCTATCTATCTATCTATCTATCTATCTATCTATCTATCTATCTTCAGTCTGTTCATATCTATCTATCTATCTATCTATCTATCTCAGCTGTTCATATCAATCTATTCTACTCTATCTATCTAATCTATCATCTATCTAGTTCATTTCTTATCTATCTATCTATCTATCTATCAGTCTGTTCATGTCTATCTATCTATCATCTCAGTCTGTTCATATCTATCTATCTATCTATCTCAGTCTGTTTCATATCTAATCTATCTATCAATCTATCTATCTATCTATCTATCTATCTATCTCAGTCGTTCTTATCTATCTATCTATCTATCTATCTATCTATCTATCTCAGTTTGTTCATATCTAATTTATCTATCTATCCATCTATCTCAGTCTGTTCTTATCTATCTATCTATCTATCTATCTATCTCAGTCTGTTCATATCTATCTATCTATCTATCTATCTATCTAATCTATCTATCTCAGTCTGTTCATATCTAATCTATCTATCTATCTATCTATCTATCTATCTATCTATCTTAGTCTGTTCTCATCTATCTATCTATCTATCTATCTATCTATCTATCTATCTGTCTATCAGTCTGTTCATGTCTATCTATCTCAGTCTGTTCTTATCTATCTATCTATCTATTCTATATCAGTCTGTTCATATCTATCTATCTATCTATATCAGTCTGTCCATATCTATCTCTCAGTCTCAGTCTTTTCATATCTATCTATCTCTCTATCTATCTATCTATCTATCTAACTCGGTCTGTTCATATCTACCTATCTCAGTCTGTTTCTTTCTTGTATTCTTTCTTGTATTCTTTCTATCTACCTGTCACTTTCTATCTATCTATCTATATCTATTTCAGTCTGTTCATATATATATATATATATTTCGGAGAATATGTGTTTAAATGAAGTCGAACCTAATTTATGAAAGTTAATTAATTAATAATTAATTAATTAGGCGGGATTACCTATTAAATTTAAGGCTAAACAAATCGAGAAAAATCAATCTCTGTATGTACATTTCGGCCTATTAGGCCTCATCAGCAGAGCTATAGATACAAAGACCGCCCGTGTGCGATTCGAAAACCTGATTGTCAAGCTGACTTGTCAAGCGTCTTACCACCACACCAAACGGACTTAGCAGATTTCTTCGTTTTGTTAAGGAGTAGGTATTTATATTCCTCTTAAGTGACCTCTACACGAACTTACGAGAAGTAAACAAACAGACGATGTTTGTGATATGGCTATTTTCAGCCGACAATATATATATATATATAGGCTGTTTGCATTTCATATCTAGCGTGAATCTCCTTCCGCCTCTAAATGGGTAAATAATAGGACAGACTGGGCTCTTTATCCTTGGTTAGGAAACTAATCTAGGAGAAGGAAAACTTTGAATCCAAATCTGTTAAACTCTGCTTAAGAAATTTTGGACTGGTAAAGATATATGATATTAGCTAAATGGACTTGTCGACCTGAGTTCAAATCCTGGATGAGCTGTTTGTATTTCATATAGCGCTAATACCCTGGGAAATGGCATGCATCCAACTACTCTCTTTCCATCTCTAGATGGGTAAATAGTAGGGCAGACTGGGCTCTTTAACCTTGGTTTGGTAACCAGTTTAAACTCTGAATCAAAACCTATTAAGCTCTGCTTAAGAAATTGACGTTGTATAACATCCTGCTTGTGCAGAGGGTTTGGTAAATCTATATATAGTATGAGCGTGAATCTCAGGGGACCATTCCATCCGGTAAAACCCGCCCTTTCGTCGAAAAGGGACAAGGCTGGCTTTATTGCCCGGTGCCTTGGCCACTGCATAAGCTTTGGTCTGTGTGTGGCTCCCAACAATAATCGGAGCCGATGTTCAGCTGACATAGTGGGAGGTCAAATTACCCGGAAGTTAAGCAACGATGAGTCTGTTCAATACTTAGATGGGTGATCACTTAAGCAATTGCGGGTACTGTAAGAAACCGAATATCGAAATGATTTGATTCGGCATTAAATGACCTGGACGTTAAGCAACGATTTCGTAATTTTCTACTCCGTAATGTCATTTTTTGATATTGGAAGAATATGACACCCCAAAGATAAACTCTCGTTTTACATATCGGAATGAAAATTAATACAAGCCCTGACTAATTTTCGGGGAAACACTATCATCAATGGCAGCAAACGTTTTTTTCTTGGGTACTTGTCTTGAAGTTAAGCAACTAATATGCTGCTTTCAAACCAATGGTAACAGATGCCTAATAATTGGATAGTACACTATAACTAATAAATTGATTAATATATTCTCACAGACTTAAACAATCGGTCAGCCATCGGTAAATCACAACTAGACAGTAATCTAGACCTGTAGACATCAACCAAACAAAGTACAAAAAATGATGGTTAGTACAATATAATATAGGTGCTATATTTATAAGTAAAAAGTACTCAATACCATTGATAGATTATTTATATTTAGAGTTAACTTAAATATATATATATATATATATATATATATATATATATATATATATATATATATATATATATAATATGAGGTTAAGTAAACAAACAAATGTGTTTATTTTTTTATATGGCTTTAAGCCGACAATTTTTGGTGGATATGTGCTTAATTGAAGTCATACCTAATTCTGAAAGTTAATTAGTTAATAATTAATGAATTTAGGCGGGCATATATGTTCAAATGTAAGGCTAAACAAATCGAGAAAATGTCAATCCCTGAATGTACATTTCGATGAGACCTAATGTACATTCAGGGATTGACATTTTCTCGATTTGTTTAGCCTTACATTTGAACATAGGTATGACTTCAATTAAGCACATATCCTCCAAATATATATATATATATATATATATATATATATATATATATATATATATATATATATATATATTATGGACTCTCCCGTCGGTTCCGACAACCTCTTTCATTTAACCTTGTGTGTTAATTGCAGGTGACATTTCAGCCCTGCCAATGATTTGCAAAAAAGTCCACAGATGCAACAAGCGTGTGGATTATTAGAATGTATTGCTGGGACACTAGCCAATGCTCTAGTCCTTTCTCTAGCTTGGTGACCTCCGATGCTGCAAAATTATTGATACCATTGTAACACAAAGTCCTCCACGTTTTACGATCGAGTGCTGTGCTCTCAAAAGTAGCGTGATCTATATTTGCAGCTGAGAGGTTACTTTTCAACTTGTCCTTAAACCTGAGCAATGGTCGACCCACGTTTTTTTGGACCACTGTCAAGCTGACTATACATGAGAATCTTTGGTATTCTGTCATCATGCATTCGCAAAACATGACCAGCCCAGCGCAATTGTGATTTTATGAGGAAGCTCTCCATTCCGTCAATGTTACATATGGTGAAAAGGTCAGCATTAGACATTCTGTCTTCGAGGGTGAGTCCACAGATTGCTCGTAGGCAACCTTTGTGGAAAACGTCTAACTGCCGAATCTGTTTTCGGTACAGTGTCCATGACTCCGAGCCGTACAAAATAGTGGTAAGATCAACAGCTCTGTATACCTGTATCTTCGTTGCAAGCCTAATATATATATATATTATATATATATATATATATATATATATATATATATATATATAGTCGAAGATCATCAACTCTTTTTGGGATACTTGATCAAATTTCTTTTGAAGAGAATAGTTAAGGATGCCACTTTTAAATATCCCAAC
>CM042178.1:21074563-21117063 GCA_023376005.1 Doryteuthis pealeii
TATATCATCATACTGTAGTATATCCACAGTTCCTGCTAGTATAGATTGAAGTATTTGCAATAGATCTTAAGCAACATATCAAACGTTGTAGTAATTATATCATCATACTGTAGTATATCCACAGGTCCTGCTAGTATAGATATAAGTATTTGCAATAGATCTTAAGCAAACATATCAAACGTTGTAGTAATTATATCATCGTACTGTAGTATATCCACAGTTCCTGCTAGTATAGATTGAAGTATTTGCGATAGATCTTAAGCAAACATATCAAACGTTGTAGTAATTATATCATCATACTGTAGTATATCCACAGGTCCTGCTAGTATAGATTGAAGTATTTGCAATAGATCTTAAGCAAACATATCAAACGTTGTAGTAATTATATCATCATACTGTAGTATATCCACAGGTCCTGCTAGTATAGATATAAGTATTTGCGATAGATCTTAAGCAAACATATCAAACGTTGTAGTAATTATATCATCGTACTGTAGTATATCCACAGGCCCTGCTAGTAGAGTATAATTTCTGGTGAGACACAGGTTTTTGAAAGTGCAACATTCTCCAGGTATACCAGCTATGAAGTACATTAAGAAATACAAACATCTGCACATTGTTAAGCAATTTAGATAATAAATAGATATGGAGGCGCATTGTGCAACGGTTATCGACGTAGGAAATGGACTCATGGATCCGAGTTCAAATCCTCGATGTGACTGTTTGCATTTCACATAGCGTTAATGCCTTTGGGAAAGGTATGCATCCCAACTACTCTCCCTATCTATGGATAGATAGTACGGCAGACTGGGCTCTTTAACTTTGGCTAGGTAACCAGCCTAGAAGCAAAACTCTGAATTCAAACGCTAACCTCCGCTTAAAAAATTGACCTTGTGTCACATCCTGCTCGTTCATATATATATATATATATATATATATATATATATATATATGTGTGTGTGTGTGTGTGTGTGTGTGTGTGTGTGTGTGTACTGAAAGGAAAAACAAACAAAGGAAAGAAAAGTCTATGAATTAACATTTTGCGAATTGGGTTACGATTTTAGGGGATTAAGGTTGATTTTAATTACGTATTGATTTAAAAAGATAAACATCAGAAAACCCAAATTACTATACATTTAATGTTGAAAAATATTTTTTAAACTAAGTTTAATTGAAATTATACATTGCAATACTAACACAAACAACTGTCTCAATAATAGATTCAATAATTAATTTCAATGGTTTAATATTGCAATGTATAATTTCAATTAAACTTAGTTTTAAAAATATTGTTATCTTAATTCATAGACTGTAGTTAAACTGTCATTGGGTACCACCAAAAAACTTTCCATTTTAATTTAAAATCTGAAGTTTGCCCAAATGTGTTTGAAAAACATTGAGTGCCTATCAAGAATGAAAAGAAACCCGCTATCCACATAAAATGACCCATCAGGGGTTGGCATACCCTAAAAACCAAACAACCAACTAACGTATACATCTGTATCTTAGTCTGTACTAGTCTTGTAGCGTATATTTCATCTTGTAGCTTGGACTGGCAGAGTGACTATAAGTCTCCTGGCCGGCATTAAGTGATCCGTCTGTACCTTCTTCTTCATTATCATTATTGTTACTATGCTTGCTATTGCCTTCCTTTTTTCTTTCTTTCTTTCTTTCTTTCTTTCTTTCTTTCTTCTTTCTTCTTTCTTTCTTCTTTCTTCTCTTCTTTCTTTCTTTCTTCCTTCCTTTCTCTTTCTTTCTTCTTCCTTCCTTCTTTCTTTTCTTTCTCTTTTCTTTTTTCTTCCTTCTTCCTTCCTTCTTTCTTTCTTTCTTCCTTCCTTTCTTCTTTTTTTCTTCCTTCCTTCCTTCCTTTCTTCCTTTCTTTCTTTCTTTCTTCCTTTCTTCTTTCTTTCTTTCTTCCTTCCTTCCTTCTTCTTTCTTCCTTTCTTCTTTCTTCTTTTCTTTCTTTCTTCCTTTTCTTCTTTTCTTTTTTCTTCCTTCCTTCCTTTCTTTCTTTCTTTCTTTCTTTCTTTCTTTCTTTCTTCTTTCTTCTTCTTCTTTCTTTCTTTCTCTTCCTTCCTTTCTTTCTTTTCTTTCTTTTTTCTTTCTTTTCTTTCTTTCTTTCTTCTTTCTTTCTTAACTTATATAGTTTGCTTTTTATTTCTTTATTTCTCTGGCATAGTGGCTATATAAAATTCTCCTCGGTAAGTGGGTCGTGCTAATAGCCCGATGGTTAGAGGCTCTGACTGATAATAGATCAGTCTAGTTTTAATCCTGACTGGGGGTAACCTGTAATGTCTATATATATATATTTAGAGACAGACAGACAGACAGATATCTATATTCTATTATTATACTAAAGCTGAGATTTTCAACTTTTGATCCCGAAAGGCTTTTTTTGCTGGTGAGTTAAATGACACGAAAGTTATACTAAATTATAGCTTAGTTTTAAGACTACTAAATGTTTGAAAAAAAAAAACCACTTTAATTGGTTCTAATTAGTCGTAATTTGCAATTAAGTCGGAAACTGACCCGTCTCCGTCTTTACATTCTGCATAACTCTCATTTCCTCTCTATATGCCAGTGAAGGGGATTAACAGAGACACAAGTCACTATACGTAATAATCTTATCAAAAGCAGCAGCCAGAGCGAGAATACCCTTCCCTTTCTCGGGCTACAGAAAATAACTTTTGTTTTGTTTTAATAAAACGAAACAAAAGTTCTTTTTACGCTCAACTAAAATTGAATATCATGCTTTAAAATATACTTTTTTTAATTACTTTAATTATTAATTTTTTAAATTTATAAAGTCAAAGGTGTAAGCACATCAAATATTTGTTAGTAAAAACTTTAGGAAGATGCTATTTAGCTGGTTTCGGTAAAATATAAAAACCTACTTGCTTAGGGACTGTCAAATTTCCGCCAAATCCTTATTTTACAAAATACATTAACCCCCCACCCCCCGACTGAAAGAAAGTTACTAAAAAGCAGTGAATAATTTGGTTTTAATGAAATTTTCAGTGTTGAATTATCAATGAATGGATTTTATAATGCATCAGTTATTTTATTTCAAAACTTATTGATTTTTTCAGGTCACTTAAAATTAGTAATTAAAGTAATTAAAAAATCTAGATCCCTGTGCTACTTATACGCTGAGTTGGCGAGGGCGAGTATCGAACCAGGAACCGTGAGGCTCCCAGCCAAACACTATACCATAGACTGCAGTAAATAAATAAGAACAAATTTGAATATATAAAAATTAGGAATACATGTCTGATTTAACATAATTATTAAACTTATTCTAAAAATATTTCATGTTGGATAAAAAAAAGTAGTTACATATTTAAATATTAGGGAATTTTATTCAAATGAGCAAACGTTGACTACCCCCACCGTTTAAGCGAAAGTTTTCTTCGGGCTTCTAACTAAAACAAACTAAAAGAATACATTGCTGAATAGCGTGCTAAAAATCTCATTCAAATTGGATAGTTTCTTGATTTTTGGTAATTTATCCATCTTAAATCTAAAACGGTACAAGTTTTTCATTACTAAATTAGTGAATCAATCAACTTATTTTGTAAGTAGATAAATTGTCTTTGTTTCCCTTTTCCGAAAAATTAAAATAATTTAAGCTGCGAAATAATTCAAATCGGCTTATCTTCTATCTATCTATCTATCTATTATACTAAAGCTGCGATTTTCAACTTTTGTTCCCTAAAGGCTTTTTTGCTGGTGACCTTACTGATACGAAAATTATACTATATTATACCATTTATAACATTTATTTTGAATCAAATTTTGAAATAAATGTTCACTCTGATGAAGGTCGAATCTTCTCTGTGTGCGAAATATTTTCACACACATAAGCTGACCGAAACACATGTGTAAGTGATTATCGATTAATGTGATATCGATTAAATTCATTTTATCCATCTACATTTCTTTTCTTTACTCATTTCCTTCATATTGTCGGATTCAATTCCTTTTCCATTTCCCCCCACACACACACACACATATATATATATATATATATATATATATATATATATATATAATAATCATATATATGCGCCAGTGTCAGATTTCATGTCTGTCGGGATTGTGTGTTAAGTATATTACAGATAGTTTTAGAGTCTAAAGTGACTGTTTTGATCCCTAGGTTATACATTTCTTTCAATGAAGTTAGAGGAAGAATATATATATATAATATATATATATAATATATATATATATATATATATATAATAGCCGTTATTGACTACCGTAATTAATCTTTCCCTGCTTCTTTAAGTGTATTCTTCGAGTCCTCGAGTTGTCGCATCTACGTAATCCTCGAGGCGTATACTTATTTTTCATATTATCTGGATAGTATCTGGGTATCTGTTACGTTATCTGCGTAGCTGGATATGTCTATCTGTTGATTCTAATATTTTTTTAAGGGGAAACAATTTTTGTTAATTCTATTGTGGTTGGTTTATGCGGCAATTAACATAGTCCTCCATTTTATCGTAGGGATATTGAAAGGGAGGCCAACTTTTATTTCGCTTTGGTTTTTTAACCAATACTCAATTGATAACGTTTTTAACGTGTCCCTCTTTTTGTTGTAATAATGTTTTGTCTCTTCAATCGGCTCACAAATTTTTAGTTGCTTTTTTTAAAATTGTGTCTGTTGTCTGTCGTCTCAGATAAACCTTCCCTATGCCAATATGAATTGACAAATCTATTTTTTCTTATGTTATGAAACAAAACAAATGTTCACATATCGTAATAATCCAGGATCATCTGGATTTATCCAACCTTGTCAAATAATGAATTCCCCCCCCCCCATTATTGTTTGTTCTAAAGAATTTTCTTTTATTTCCAGTCGCAGGATTAATAGATTCCATGATTTACCATTCCTCACGGGCAATCCAGAAAATAGAACTTGGCAAGGCATCGTGACATTTGGCTCAATAAAAATTCTATGTACAAACAATACCTCCCCACTTTTTTTATGTTTTCTTTTTATATATTTTTTTTTCTGTAATTGTGACACGTTTTGATTAGATTGCATATTTGCCGTGGAACTAAGAAAAAAAGAAGAGAAAAAAAAAGAACAAAAAGAAAAAAGAAATGAAAAAAAAATGATAATCAGATTGAGAATTCCCTTTGCTGCTGGTCGATTCATGACAGTTCTATCCATCTATGCACCCACTCCTGTTTCTCCTGAAGATGATATTAGATCTTTCTACCTTAGTCTCAGATCCATTGTAACCAGTATACCAAGCGGGGAGAGTTTGGTAATACTCGGTGGCTTTAATGCATGAGTCGGCTCAGACAATGAAACCTTGTCTCCTCTGGGTCCTTATGGCATTGGCATAATTAATTCAAACAGCCTATTGCTCCTTCAGTTCTGTACAGAATTAAATCTAGTTATTACCAACACTTTTTCACACCAGAAAAAACAAGGCAACTTGGTTTCATCCTCAGTCTAAAAATGGTCATATACTTGATTATATAATATGTAGACGTGTTGATCTAAGAAACTTCTCCAAGGTCAGAGTGATGCGTGGTGCCTACTGTGACACTAATCACTTGGCCAAAAGCTTGCTTGAAAAGTAATATATCCAGGTTAAGGGATATATTATGAAGTTGGTATTTGGTATATTATCGCAGTAGTAGCTGGTGCGTCGAATGGCAGAACGTCTTCCGAGCAGTCGAGGTGGTATTCTGCCTGGTTGGCGAGTAAGCTAAGACTAGTAGGCTTAGGCGCTTGTATCACCATAGTGTAGAATATTCATAGATGGCACTGTCCAATCAGATTGTAAAACTAAATTTACAATTTACAAAAACTCATTTGCAAGCATTGTACTGAATGAATAAGGTTTAAGCAAATTATTAAAAAAACACAATACTCAAGTCTATACATTAACAACTTCAAATAAGAATATTTGGTAATAACAGGATTTTATTGTTTAACGAGACCAAAGTCACAGGAAAATACCAATCGAGTTTAATTTTTTGGGAGGTAATTTTCTTTTCGATTGCTTCAATTGAAATTAACATATTTTAGCATAGATTTGATTTATTTAAAATTATAATGAGATTTTTTTGGATGGAATGATCAAAATACTACAAAACAATACCCTATTTATTGAAATTGAACAATCCAAATTTAAAATGATCATAGGAAAAACCCCATTACTGATTGGTAATGGCCTTGGGGTTGTTTGAAACCTTGGCTCTCATTGGACGGAAGTCATGTGATCAAACGATACTAGAAGTTAGAAACAAAATAACATGAGTGAGAATTCATCCACTAGACTGGATCCCTTCCAGCTAATTATACACTTTAGATTATAGTCTGAGTGGTTCTTATTACAACACTAAAGAACTAAGAACAGTTGAAGAAGTGACAATAAACAAGATCGAAACCAGATGATGGCGACAGATGTTCAGCAGTGATAGAGAGATGACAGAACTGTTGTGGTCAAGCCTAGCGGACCTTGCGTAGAGAGTGAATGTGCTCGTCCAAGACTATTCATACACGACTGTCTGAGAACATCATAGTGTTTACTGAGACTGCAAAGGTTATGCAAACTGTCTACCTTGAGTTTTTAGCACTGTTGTGAGCTACTATATGTCTGGCACACATGTAGTTGACTGTACTAGTATACAACAAGAACAGACCAACTTGGATGACACCAGGAACCGACAAAGAGATGAGAAACAACCAATAACTAAGAAGATAAGTATAAAATAAAGGGACAAAGTACGTATCGATATTGTCATCTAGTGCCATACTGGTTGATCGTTTGAGTAAGAGATGAGTACGAGAGTAGCTGGAATAATAAACGTGTTCATAACTCTCCCAAGTATATAGAATTGGAACAAATGTCTTGTCCGATACAAAATATCATTTATTTAACCAATAAAGACAACATTTAAACAGGTAAATTGAGAAATATAAGCTAAACATCATTCGTAAGTGTCTGTAAAATGTTGAAAATAGTCTCCCTTATGGTCCACACATTTGTCAACGTTCTGGAAGTTGTTTTCTGCCATTTGCATAGAATTCCAAAGGTTTTGAAGCGAACCAGTTTTCTGAATAAAATATAGAAATTAAACATTTAAACATTTTTATAAAGCATTGAAACATTCGCTGACAAATGATAATTTGTTTATATGTTTTGTTTTTGTTTTTGTTTTTTTTTTTTTGTTTTTTTTTTTTTCAACTAATTTATTATGCTGTTCTTTTTCAAGTTTTGCAGACTCACAAAGAACAGTCATGATGTCGCATACACTAAAAGTTTTTAAAAACTCGTGATTGTTTAGATGGTCCATAGATTTAGAATGAACTTGTGCTGTCACCCAGAATATCTATTAATAATGGAGATTCGCTTCCGTTTTTTTTCTGTAACAAAAACTGCGTCACTGCTTACGTCACGTTACCCAACACATAATCCAACGTCACAACATAGAATAAATATACTCAAAATGTGAACATGCAACGTTAGACAATCCTCATTGTTTCAATAAATAGATGCCCGGCGTTATATATTTATATATAGATTGTTTTATTCTAATATCATATTTAAAGTTATCGGAACTGTTTCCATTTCAAATTGTCTTTCTTTCTTTCTTTCTTTCTTTTTTAATCCTTTAATAAATTTGACGATTTTACATACTTATGGTACACACTCGATGACATTGAATTTTCAGCTCCCATCCCCTCAGGCAACATCTTTCAAAAAATTATTTTTACATCGCCCGGAGGGTGTCTTTTTATTTTGCTAGTGTTTATAATTATTATAACCTCCATCTTGGGCGTCCCATCGTAGTGTAATGGTTAGCAAGCTAGTCTCGCAGATCCATTACTATTGAATTGCAAATTCACCTCCTGCTGGATGCCCCATACTTGTAAACTTGTGCCATATCCTTTTAAGGTTTCCTATCAACCCCCAATCCAGATTTTCTTTGCTTTCGTTTAGGTATCGTGGGTATGAGTTTACAATTGGTGAAATGTTATTTTTGGTACCACTGGAAGTATGACTTGGGGGTAAAGTGATCCAATTCTTTCCTAGTTCATAAACCTGATATGACGAACTGTTTGTTCCAACACATAAAAAAAAACGTGCCCCCCCCCTTTTTTAAATACTACTTCAAAAAGTACTTATAGTTCGAAGAAAATTTCGTTCTTTTGGATATCACCCTTTATCTATTGGATATCACCCTTTAATTAGTGGACCATCCCAAGAAGTGACAAGAAGTGACGTCATTGTGTGATTGTTAAAAGAATTACTGAATAGGAAAGGGAAATTAACTTGATCTGGATCTTGGTAGCTGGTTATAAGCTGGATCTATCTCTGGGTGTCTGTTATTCAGGCTTGGGATTATTCTTGACTTGCTTCTTCATCTTGGGCTGTCTTGTCGATCTCGGTCTGTTGATGGTTTTTAATTAACGAACACAACACTGTGTTGTTTTACTTAGAGCTCATATTTTGTCTTATAAAACCCGAGTCAAGACACGCGTGTGAGAAATGGCTTTTTGAACGAGAGACACCATCGTACATCTAACTCATCTAGTCACCCAGATAAATCGGATTTCTCTAAACTAACTTGGCTCGTCCAATGAGAGAAGAGGCCAAACACAGGTCAAAATCTGTCAATTGAATACCCTATATCTATCCATGAAACCGTTAGTTTGATTTAACTACACTATCGTTCATTATTGATAGGTGACCAATCAATTATATAACAAATGATGTTCTTGTGTGCACGTATCTATGAATGAATATACTATGTGCACTATATGTGCAGCAGGGGATACTGTTAGTGCAATCTTAGCCTTGCCAACGGGGCAGTATCCTTTGAACTGAATGTGCTGCCTTGGCGAGTTACATACGGATTATATATATATATATATATATATATATATATATATATATATATATATATACTGTAGTGTGAGATGGTCACTATTTCAGCTTTTGTTGGAATGGTGTACAAAAGGCAGTATTAATTGGTAGAGTGCTCAATATAAAATAGAGCTGTTATATAATATAATAAGATAAATATATAGGTTTTACATATCTATTTATTGGGTGACAAAGGAACATTCACTATATATATATATATATATATATATATATATATATATATATATATATAAAAGAGAGAGAGAGAGAGAGAGAGAGAGAGATATACAAGCACACGTGTGCAAATGTGTATAGGCGTACATACATACATACACACACACACACACACATATATATATGTGTGTGTGTGTGTGTGTGTGTGTGTGCGTGCGTGCGTGTGTGTGTGTGTGTGTGAGTGTGTGTGTGTGTGTGTGAATAAATATGTGTTTTTGTGTTTGTGGGCGTTGTAGTCACAGTTAGCAGTGAGATACCTCTCGGTGGTAATTATCTCATTGACAATGACTAAGTGTATTGAATCCTTTCCGTTCACTAAGGACGATGGTATAGTGTCCAAAAAAATATCTGCATCTGCGCAAGTGACTCTGCATGCCAATTCTTGTGACAGTCTTTCTGACTCTCTTTTCTGTTGAGGCTACTCTCCTCTCTCCCTCACACCATTCCGCGCTTTGCTTAACGTTGAGGCGCCAGACCGCTCAATTTTTTGCATCTACCTCCCACGTGTTTGTGTCAATGTGGCATATCCTCATAACTCTCCCTGCAGACATCTTTGAATTAAACACTATATCACTCCGTCCCCATTAAGATACTTCAGAAATTATAAATGATGGCGACACAGATTTATTTGACATTGTCGCTGGAATCCTACAAGGAGATACGCTAGCACAATATATATTTGATATGTCTAGATTAGGTGCTTTGAACATCATTAGATCCCATGAAAGAAAAAGGCCTGACACTAAAAAGCAAGAAGCAAGCGATAACCACACAGACCATTACGGATGCGGACTACGCAGATGATCTGGCACTTCTTGCAAAAGCCGAATCTTATATATATATATATATATATATATATATATATATATATATATATTAACCTGAGTGCTTGGAAAAATCTAGCATCAAATCGGAAAGAATGACGTAAGACATGTTTCGCTAGACTAAAGAGCTTTGAAGAAAATAGACTGAAGCATCGAGATCAGCTCTGTCTAACTTTAAAACAAAATCATCTGACTCCCGCCTTATAACATTTCATTTGTCGGTGTGGCTGCCTAGCTCGCAGCAAGGCTGGGCTGCTATCATACTCAAGGAAACACAAAATGTCTTCTTGATAGCATGCACAACATGGGAGGAAACAAATCACTCACTGCTGACCCTCATCCATCGTTCACGATAGGAGAGTCCACCATATATATACAGAGTTTTCATGGTAAATTTGACAGTTTCATAAGGAAAAAGAAAAAGTGCTTGGTAACTACAAAATTTAATGGGTTGTAAAGAAATTCAACAGGCACGGAAATTACACTACTATCAACAAGTTTCATTAAAAATAACCGCCATTAGTGTCGATCACAGCCTCAATCCTTTTCTTTTTTCTTTTTTTTCTTTTTTTTTCAGGTGATTTCAATCTATGCAAAAAGTAACCTGTTTATAATAATCCCTCTTCTTATTTTTTTCTCTACCCTTTAAATCCCAATATAAGAATAGTGAGTATTAGTTTATAACCAAGATTAAATGCAAAAATATAAATCTTCATTATCTGATGTTACTTATCTGATGTTACTTATCCGCCGAATTCTTATTTCTTATGAGTATTATCATCTCAGTGAAATAATCCGTTTTTATTATAAAGAAAGAAAGAAAGAAGAAGAAGGATATGCTACGCAGAAAAAAATATTAGAAAGAACGAAAGAAAGAAAAAAAAGTGTGTAGGGGGAAATAAAGAGAAGGGGGTGAGTGCGCTGAAACGATAACGCTAACCTGTTTCAATTGAACATAATGAAAAGAAGGAAAGAAAGAAAAACAGTGAGAGAGAGAGAGAGAGAGAGAGAGAGAGAGAGAGAGAGAGAGAGAGAGAGAGAGTTAAATCAAGATTATCATAATTTTCACATAAATTATTTGCAATAGCTCTTGAGTAAATATATTGAACTTTGTAATAATTGAATTATTGTATTGTGGTATATCCACAGGTCTGGCTAGTCAAGATTATTATACATTTTACATATTGAAGTATTTAGCAATAGCTCTTGAGTATATATATTGAACTTTATAATAATTGAATTATTGTACTGCGGTATATCTACAGGTCCTGTTAGTAATAAAATATGTTTATAATCAAACAATAACTCTCTCTTGCTTGAGTAAAGAAAAGAAAAAAATAAGAAAATAATGAGAGTGCATTGCATCCATGGATACATTAATACTACTAGCAACAGAAAACACCCTCTGGGCGTCGTAAAAATTAATTTTTGAAATTCATTACATGAGAGGGTGGGAGTTAAACATTCAATGTCAGAGGGTTTGTATCATAAGTAAGACAAATCCTCATATTTATTAAAGGAGTAAAAAAACAAAAAACAATTTGAAATGAAAATTGAGCCCCGTCCCTCTCAAATAAAATGTTGCATGCATGTAATAATCAAACAATTATTTTGAATATTTTCCACATCAATTCTACACAAAATCGTATTTATTTATTTGTAAACTTTTTAGTTAACTTCTTGTTACTGTAAAAAAAGGGGGGGGGCGAGAGTAAAAACAATTTTTAAAATTGCTTACTCAAATGTTGAGTGTATATAGCATAAGAATATTGTGAGATAAGCTGTGATGTAGAGCTATGACGTAGTTTTTGTTACAGACAGAAATAGAGACACTCTCCATTATTAATAGATATTTTTAATTTAATCTATTTTTATTGGAAAATAGTTTGTATGTTGAAAATTATTTACTAAGGAGAAATGTCAAGTGATTTAGTAATACTAGTACAAAATTTAAAAAAACACCCTCCGGGCGATGTAAAATAGATTTTTGAAACATATTACCTGAGGGGTGGGAGTAAAAAATTCAATGTCAGTGAGTTTGTACCCTAAGTAAGTAAAATCATCAAATTCATTAAAGGATTAAAGATAAATCAATTTGTAATGTAAACTTTAAATATGTATTAAAATAAAACAAACTATATATAGATATATAATACCAGTCATGCATTTATTAAAACTTGTTTTAAAAAACAATGAGGACTGTCTAATGTTGTATGTTCAAATTTTGAGTGTATTTATTCTATGTTATGACGATTTCGGGTAATGTGACGTAAGCAGTGATAAATATCATTTTCATAAAATATCATAATGAAATCTCATAATTTCTAGCTAGTATCATGAGTTGACTTTTTGGGGAATTTATGTGATTTCTCTTATTGACAGTGCGTTATAGAAGCAGAAATTGCCGTAATTTTTTTTTTAATAAAGTTTTAACTCAAAGATGTTTACATGAAGTAAATTTAAAGTATTTCACTCCAAATATTCATTTATATTTTCTGCCCTGTCCGTTAATACACCAGAGGCCGTATACATCAAACTCTCATTACGAATAACCTGTATCATTACAGAAGAACTCCACGTGGAATGATCCTGAATACCAAGACACATGCATAAACTAACTAAGCTACTCACCGAACAATATAAAACCCTACAAACCGACCCCAACAACAAAGTCCATCTTCAAAACCTCGCCCATCAACGCAAAAAAAAACAACCACCCAACCTACGTAACATCCCCACTGCACCCAGAAAACATTTACATAACACCGTACAGAAAGGTAACAAAAGATGCAACAAGCCTAGATGCCAAATTTGAAGCCATATACACACAGAAACCGAAATAAAAATACCCTACACGAACATAACAATCCATTCGCCACAACTAACATGCAATAGCGCTAATATCATATATTACATATACTGCACACAATGCAGATATGTGGAAGAAACTTCTACATCTTTTAGACTAAGATTAAATAACCACAAATCCACATAGTACGATAGCACTTCACTTTAACACCCTACCACACAACCTTACACACCTCAAATGTATTTTAATAGAACACGCATTTCCAACAACGCAATCTCGAAAACAAGCAGAAACTAAATGGATTCTAAAATTACAAACTCACTTGAGGGGACTGAACGCTGACATCGGAATACTCCGTTATTATAAATATTTTACAGACGCTGCCGATGTCAATAACAACAAAGACAAAAGATCCGTTGAACAGGAACAACAGTCATTTGATAAAGGGTATCTAACGAACCTGAAAATATTATGATAAAAAATAATTAAAAAAATAAGTGAATCTAATACTCCATAACATCGAGTTCATTCATTTATTTTTAGATGCTTCGTAATAACGCCCAACTTTTAAAAAAATTAAAAAAAACATAAGAATATATATATATATATATATATATATATATATATATATATATATATACATATATATATATATATATATATATAGAGAGAGAGAGAGAGAGATAGTTAAAAGGATATGAAAACACACAATGCTGTTAAAATGAAAATATTTTATATCATATTCATAGCTAATATTGAACAATATTTCGATTTATAAAAATCATCTTCAGAGATTTTTATAAATCGAAATATTGTTCAATGTTAGCTATGAATATGATTTAAAATATTTTCATTTTAACAGCATTGTGTGTTTTCATATCCTTTTATCTATACTTATACCGTCGGATTCATTTCCTTACTCTCAACTTTAATTTTAATCTCAAAAATAATTAAGGATTTTTTCAAGGTGTGGTGGACCCATAGATCTCGTCAGATCATCCACCTGCGCTCCCCAAATACTTTCAGTCATCTTGCCTCGGCTTGTCACTGATACTAGACTTTGGGTAAGGCAAGCATGCGGTGCGTGTCGCACAAGCGCACAACATGTCAACATGTGCAGATATTTCTACAAGTCCCACGTTGATCGAGGGACGGTGCCGTGTGCAGGCTTGGTGAGCTTGTTGCATACAACTGTTAATCTACCCGTGGCGAGGTTGTGAGTGACTGGGCAGCGTCGTGGGTAGCACTGCCTACCTAGACATCTGGGAAGGGTATAGAAAAGGTGACCTAAACAAATGCCTTTTCATATTAACAGGTCGGAAACAAGAAAATATTACAACAAACTTAGGCTAATAATAGCCACTTGGACTGTTTAAACACCTCTCGATCTTTAGGGATCAGGAAACCCCAAACGACGAACTGGTATCGTGGCAAACAACTCTCATTATCGGGTAGACATCGCGACCCTTTCGGAAGTCAGTTTCAGCAATGAAGATAAATTGACAGAAGTTGGGGCCGGGTACACATTCTTTTGGAAAGGCAGGCTGAGGGTAGCTGTAAGGATTTGAGGTAAGGCGGCTCGAGCACACCATCCTGAAGCGGTCTCTACGTAAGCGGCACATGGCGTACGTGTATGGACACATTTCCTACATTTAAGACTGACCATATATGTGATCTATGCGGCATTAGCCTGCCTGTCGAGGATGGGCTTCTCAGTCACGTACGGTCGCATGCGAGAAGAAGCCGAGGGTTCATGTGTGGCAGGGAACATAAAAACAAATTTTGACCAGTGGGCCCTCTTCGGGCTCACAACTAAACTACTACTTGTAGAAATGGCCTGCTTCTGCGAAGAAGTAGCAATCACCATATATATATATATATATTCCCTAAAAATGGTTGTTGTTGCAACTACAAACTAACTGTAGCAGATGATGTTGTTGTTGATGATGATGATGATTTAGTCATAGAAGGAGGAGGACGGGGAAGAGGGGGAGAGAGGGCGAATCTTATCCGAATTCCGACTGTTGTTGAATCTGTTCATTACGCTTTATTGTTTTTAGAGAGAGAGGGGGGTGGCATGAATCCACCCATCCCTGCGTTTCCTCCCATCTGGTGATAATATTGGCAAAATGTCTCGTCACTTGGATGCCACGATGACAAAACTCTCTCCTTCTAAATGTGATTGTCAATAATGATCGTAAAAGCAAATATTAACAATGATGATGAAGGCGATAATCATGTAGTAGTTGTAGTAGTAGTAGTTTTAATTGTAGTAGTTGTTGTAGTAGTAGTAGACTTCATGGTAGTAGCAGTATTAATAATAATAGTAGTATTAATAGAAGTATTAATAGTAGTAGTATTGTTACTATTATTATTATTACTAGTAGTAGTAGTAATTTTAATTGTAGTCGTAGTTATTGTAGTAGTAGACTTCGTGGTAGTAGTAGTAATACTATTAATAGATTTCATGTAGACTTCATGGTAGTAATATTGTCTGTGATCGTAATATTATTGATACTATTAGTAGTAGTAAGAGTTTTAAAAGTAGTAGTAGTATAGGGGTGATGATAATAGTAAAAGTAATATTATTAGTAGTGTTAGTAGTATTAGTAGTAGTAGTGGTTGTTTTTGTCGTGATGATGGTAGTAAAATAGAAATAGTGTTAGTAGTAGTACCAGTAATAGTAGTAGCATTAGTAGTTGCAGTAAGTGTTATTATTCGTAATAGTATTATTATTATTAGTAGTAGTAGTAGTAGTAGTAGTAGTATTAACTGCGGTTAAAAAGTTATGTACGATTTTTCTATTTTGACTAGTAGTTTTGATTGCGGTAGTAGTAGTGAAATTATTATTATTAGTAGTAGTAGTAGTAGTAGAAGTAGTAGTAGTTGTTGTTGTTTGTGTTGTTGTTGGTGTTTTGTTGTTGTTGTGATGGTGGTGGTAGTAAAAGCAATAGTATTGTAGTAGTAGTAGTAGTAGTAATAGTAGAAGTAGTAATAATTTTATTATTATTATTATTAGTAGTAGTAGTAGTAGAAATATCGATGGCAGGAATAGTAGTAAAAGTAGTAGTAATCATGTTATTATCATTAGTATTAGTGGTAGTAGTAAAATTAGTTGTAATAGTATTATTATTATTAGTAGTAGTAGTAGTAGTTGTTGTTGGTGGTGGTGGTGGTGTTTTGTTGTTGTTGTGATGGTGGTGGTAGTAAAAGCAATAGTATTGATAGTAGTAGTAGTAGTAGTAGTAGTAGTAATTTTATTATTATTATTATTAGTAGTAGTAGTAGTAGTAGTAGAAATATCGATACTTTTACTACTATTACAGTAGTAAGTAGTAGTAATCATGTTACTATCATTAGTATTAGTGGTAGTACTAAAATTATTCGTAATAGTATTATTATTATTATTAGTAGTAGTAGTAGTAGTAGTAGTAGTAGAATTTGTATCATTCGGACTATTGTGATTATCGTCATTATTATCTGTACAACATTTGTAAAACAATGAAGATGAGGACAATAGTCCGAATAATGCAGATAATATTAATCATCAAGCCTCATCTCAGAAATTTAGAGAAACAGAAGTAATAGTTGTTGTAAAAGTATAAATATCATCAGTAACTGCGGTTGAAAAGTTATACACGATTTTCCCATTTGTAGTGTTAGTAGTAATTAGAAATAATTGTATTATTAGTAGTAGTATTAGTGGTGTCAGTAGTAGTAGTAAAAGTTGTAGTAGTGGTATTAGTATTATAATTAGTAGTAGTAGTAGTAGTAGTAGTATCATTATTATCATAATAGTATCATTATTATTACTATTACTAATAGTAGTAGTAATAGTGGTAGTAGTAGTATCTGTAATTATGTTTGAAAATATATTTTCTATTAGTAGTACTAGTAGTAGTAGTAGTAGCGGCTGCAATGTTTGTTGTTGTAGTAGTGGTGGTGATAAAAACAGTTGCAGTCTTGGTAGTAATTACCATAATCGTATTAGTATTCTTAGTAGAAGTATTGTTAATATTAGTAGTAATTGTATCATTATTATTATTATTAGTAGTAGTAGTAGTAATAATAGTATTATCATTGGTAGTAGTAGTAGTAGTAGTAGTAGTAAAATTATTATTGCTAGTAGTAGTGGTACTAGAGTTGTTGGTACGAGTAGTAGTAGTAGTAGTAGCGGTTGAAAAGTTATGTACGATTTTTCTGTGACTAGAGACGCTATCTGCGTGGGCGTTCGAATGCGTGGGAGTCTTGAAGTGGAGATAGGGTTGGGTTTGTGAAGGGAGAAGGAAGGTGGGAGACATAAAGAATCGGTGGCTGGTTGATGAAAAAGAAGATAAGAAGGATGAAATGGAGAGTAAGGACTGATAAAAGGGAGAGTAAGGATTGAGAAAGGGGAGAGTAAGCACAGTTGAAATGGTGAGTAAGGATAGAGAAAAGGGAGAGTAAGGACTGAGAAAGGGGAGGGTAAGCACAGATTAAACGGAGAGTAAGGATAGAGAAAGGGGAGAGTAAGGACTGAGAAAAGGGAGAGTAAGGACTGGGACAAGGCAGAGTGAGGAGAGAGAAAGGGGAGAGTAAGGACTGAGAAAAAAGAGAGTAATCAGAGATTAAATGGAGAGTAAGGATAGAAAAAAGGGAGAGTAATGACTGAGAAAAGGGAGAGTAAGGACTGCGAAAGGGGAGGGTAAGCACAGATTAAACGGAGAGTAAGGACTGAGAAAAAAGAGTAAGCACAGATGAAATGGAGAATAAGGATAGAGTAAGGATGCCTCCACATTTTTTCAGAGAGAGTCTCAGTTTGAATTCAGATGCCTACGTGGAGTTGCTAAACACTGTACTCAAGCCCTGGATAACAAAGGTAGCCAATGGTAGGCCATATGTATGGCAACAGGGTTCGATCCCGTGCCACACCTTTGGGAAAAGTAAAAAATGGTTGTCGGTGAAATTTTACGACTACACCAGTCGTAATGTGTAGCATCCGAACTCCACATATATATGGAGAAAGGTAGACAAACACGGGATGTTATGGAAAATGGATGTTTATTATAGGTGGTGGTGTCGACGTCTACACCACCACCTACAATAAAAATCCATTTTCCATAACATCCCGTGTTTGTCTACCTTTCTCCACATACTGTCGGATTAACCTCCTCATATATATATATATATATATATATATATATATATGTTGAAAGAATGAATAAAGGAAAGAAAGTATAGAATGGATAATAAAGGATAATTTTAATCAATATTACTTACACGTGTTTCGGCCAGGAGTTTATTTATGTGTACATTATTCAAACTATTATTATCTTTAACTAAACAAATGAAATGAAATAATAATAATTCATTTACAGTCCCATCTCTATTACCGCATAGTCTACATTTACTATTCATTTGTTTATTTTAAAAAATAGTTTGAATAATGTACACATAGATAAACTCTTGACCGAAACACGTGTAAGTAATATTGATTAAAATTGTCCTTTATTATCCATTCTATACTTTCTTTCCTTTATTCATTCTTTCAACATACCGTCGGATTAACTTCCAGTTTCATTTTTACATACATACATACACACACACACACACACACACACACACACACATATATATATATATATAATATATATATATATATATATATATATATATGATATATATTTATAATTATTCATAGATAGATATATGATAATGCATCGTTGCCACAATATGTATGTAATAATTTCATTATTATTCCTTTTGAGTTTTCACATCAGTGTTAGCTGATGGTCTTTCACTGGAGTCTGAGTGACAGCAAGTCTCCTCAGGTCCCCAGGACTCTTCTGAGTATTCTGGCAGATTGCAGCAGTGCAGTGTTCTGAATGGTTTCAATCCTTCCTCTGATATCCAAACTTTCCAAGCCCTTTTCTAATCCTTTTGGGACTGTTCCAAGTGCACCAACTACAATTGGTATCACTTTGACTTTCATATTTCATATCTTTTCAGTTCTCTGGCAAGATCCAGATATTTGTCCATTTTTTCATTTACCTTTAACTTCACCCTGTGATCCGCTGGCACTGCAAAATCCACTAGTTGATAAGTTCTTTCTTTTTTGTTTATCAACACTAGGTCTGGCCTTCTTGCTGGGATAAGCTGATTCGTTTTTATCTCAAAGTCCCAGATTTTGTGCGTTTCGTTCTCAAGAACAGATTCTGGTTTATGCATATACCATTTTGTTGTGTGGTCAAAATTTAATTTTTTGCATAATTCCCAGTGGATCACCTTCCCAACCCAGTCGTGTCTAGTTTTGTATTCTCGTTGTGCTAGTTTATTATTATTATTATTATTATTATTATTATTATTATTATACAGCCCTAATGAATATATAAAAAGACAGACAGAGGTTACTATCAGATTTTTTCTACATTTTTCACTTAATTGTAATTGTACAAACTCAATATTTTAAAACACATTTTTTAAACTCATTTTTTCTATCTAACCTATAGATGGGACCCTATCAGGTACTACCACTGATGGTCAGAATGTACCTGAGCGCAATGCCGATTATGAGGTTCTCCACATTCCTCAGAACCCCAAAACTGGAACTTCATCATCAGATAGAGTTTAACGTCATACCCAGGACATGAAGACCCTCAGCCACCATCTTCTTGCACATGATAAAAAGGGTTGGGGGGATTGCTATAAGGGCAATAGGGTTGGAACAATTATATAGGTGCTAGGGCTTGATGCAACTACCTGATTGATAAAAAAACGTGAGTAGCAATATTGAAAATTAATAAAATAACAATGAATTTAGTATTTTAGCAAGCCTCCAACAGGTCTAATCAAGCCTGATAGTTTGCAGCTTTGAAAATTCTGGTTAACTTTGAAAGTTTTGCTTAAATTCATATACTTTAAAACTTTAAAACGTACATGAAAATCATTGAAAAACACGTCCAAATCCACTTGTTTTGAATATGTTATGACGCACATAAAAAAAAATTAAAAACTCTTGTAGAATGCCTTAAAACTTTAAAAAAATTTTAATACATTTTTCTATTATAAAATCCTTTACTTTAAACCCCCCAAAAAAATTTGAACCTGCACAGTGTATTAATATTACTCCAAGAGTAAAGTCTACATAGAAGCCTGTTGATTATTAAATAGTTAATAATAATAGTTAATAATAATTGTATGAAAACTTTGCCCTTTTTACTCTTTTTATTTCAATGTTATTGGATTAAGTGAGAGGCACCTTCGCTGGCTTGGACATGTCAGGAGAATGGAAAATGGCCTCATCCCAAACATCTTTTGTATGGCGAATTAGTAAAAGGCTCTCAATCAGTAGGTAGACTACGCCTACGATTTAAAGATGTCTGTGGCAGCCTACAAATTAGACAAAATAGTGCAAATCAAGATGAAAATTTCAAGGGAAAATTGTGTAGACGAGGTAGGGTGCAGGGAACCCCAAATCCGACCCTGGTAACACCCGAATATATATTCATACTGGCAGAACATCGTCAAGAGTAATAAGGTCCAAAGTTACAAAGATCTGAACCTTGCGTCGTGGAACATCCGGACAATTCATGATAGACCCAAATCAAATAATAATAATAATAATAATAATAATAATAATAATAATAATGACAAACTATGCCAAAGCAAAAATTGATAAGACCCAACAAAATAGTAAATGTAGACTATGCGGTGACAGAGATGAGACTGTAAACCATGTACTATTCGAATGTAGCAAACTAGCACAACGGGAGTACAAAACTAGACACGACTGGGTTGGGAAGGTGATCCACTGGGAATTATGCAAAAAAATTAATTTTAACCATACAACAAAATGGTATATGCATAAACCAGAATCTGTTCTTGAGAACGAAACGCATAAAATTCTCTGGGACTTTGAAATAAAAACGGATCACCTTATCCTACCAAGAAAACCAGACTTAGTGCTGATTAACAAAAAAGAACTTGTCAACTAGTGGATTTTGCAGTTCCAGCAGATCACAGGGTGAAGCTGAAGGGAAATTAAAAAATGGACACATACCTGGACCTTGCCAGAGAACTGAAAAGATATGGAATATGAAAGTCAAAGTGATACCAATTGTAGTTGGTGCACTTGGAACGGTCCCAAAAGGATTGGAAAAGGATTTGGAAAATCTGGAAATCAGAGGAAGGATTGATACCATCCAGAACACTGCACTGTTGCAATCTGCCAGAATACTCAAAAGAGTCCTGGAGACCTGAGGAGACTTGCTGTCACTCAAACTCTAGCGAAAGACCATCAGCTAACGCTGATGTGAAAACTCAAAAGGAGTAAATAATAATAATAATAATGAGAAGAAGGAAAAGGAGAAGATAAGAAGAGAGAGGAAGAAAATGGAATAATAATAATAATAATAATAATAATAATAATAATAATAATAATTGACAAGAAGAAGACGTGTCATCTCGTGTCATCACAGAGTGAAAATGAAAGAGGGCGAAAAGATCGACAAATACTTGGACCTTGCCAGAGAACTGAAAAAACTGTGAATATGAGGATGAAGGTCGTACCAATTGTAATTTGGACCCTTGGAACAATCCCCCAGGGATCTGGAAAAGAGTCTGGATGAATTGGAAATCAGAGGAAGGATCGAGGCCATTGTTGAGATCGGCTGGAAAAGTCCTGGAGACCTGAGGAGACTTGCTGCCACTCAGCCTCCAGTGAACCACCGGCTACAGCAGGTGTGAAAAACTCGAATGGAGTGAAATAATAATAAAATAATAATAATAATAATAATAATAATAATAATAATAATAGAAAACGTGTCAACTGGTGGACTTTGCGGTTCCAGCAGATCGCAGGGTGAAGTTGAAGGAAAACGAAAAGATAGACAAATACCTGGACCTTGCCAGAAAATTGAAAAAGCTGTGGAATATGAGGGTCAAAGTGATACCAATTGTAGTTGGTGCACTTGGAACGGTCCCAATAAACTTGGAAGAAAGACTGGAGGATCTGGAAATCAGAGGAAGAATTGACAGCACCCAGACTACTGCACTGCTGCAATCGACTAAAATACTCAGAAGAGTCCTGGAGACATGAGAAGATTTGTTGTCGCTGATATGAAAAACTCAATGATAATAAGAAGAATGAGGATGTTCATGGTGTAATGGTTATCGTCGTAGGAAATCGACACGTCAACACGAGTTCAAATCCTGGACGGGGCTGTTTACATTTCACATAGAACTAATGCCCTTGAGAAAGGTACGAATTGAAGTATCATTCCTCCAGTTACGTGGTTACGTCAAGCCCTAGCATCTACAAGATTGCCCCAACCCTATTGGCCTAATGGCATGCCATAACCCCTTTTTTTTTAATAATATATGTGCTAGAAGGCGGTGGCTGACGGTCTTCATGCCCTGGATATGACGTTAAACTCTAGACTCTTTAATCTTGGTATGGCAACCGGTACAGGAGAAGGAAAAAATTGAATTCAAACCTGTTAAATTCCGCTGAAGAAATTTACTGAGTTTCGCATTCTATAAAGTCTACAGAGTGGCCTATTGTCGGTATTAACCGAATATCGAGGGAGTCTATCCCCTCTTCGCTAGGAGATGGCCAGGGAGATTGATTTTGCCGATGTGGCTCACCACACCTACCGTCAACTTCCAGATACTTTACATCTATTTTCAGTGTCACCACGAGGAGTCTTAAAATAACAACACCATCTTCATCTCTGGTCCAGATGTTGGGTGGGGAGGTTTACAGCAGCAGGTTTCCCGATGGCAATTCGAGGCGACAACCCCTACCCATCCTTATCCTTTGATAGGGTTTCGTGCAATCGATTTCTGTAATCGATTTCTCAATGACGTTTCTTGTTTCGTGATCAACTCAGTTCCGAGCGAGTGACAATGACGTCATTGGTTTCATCGACACTTGAAATTTGAATTAAGGTATTTAAAATGCTGAAAGACTGGCGCTCCACAATCTTCACGATGACTAGTGCCTTTTTACTTTCTTTTAGTTTTTTTTTTTGTTTGTTTTTTCTTTTGTTGTTGTTGTTGTTGTTGTTGTTTTTCTGCGATCCTACCATATTTCGCTGGCGGTGACTCTCGTGCGTGTCACTTGTTTACACAGAAAAAAAATCTATGAAAAGGAAAACTTAATTCAAACCTATTAACGCTTTGTATACTGTAAACCGCTCACAGCGGCTCTCACACCATATCTAGGCAAAGTACAAAATTGATACTTAGTTCATTATAACTGAGCAGAATAACTGATCAGTCTCCGATATCGATCCTACGGTAAACAACTGGCAGCGGCTCTCATTATAATTGAGCTGAAGGACTCAGATTACAATGATAATAGGACTATTTGAATAGAATAGATAATGAATTTGAATTGAATAGATAGTGAATTTTTAAATATCCCATCATACAGGTAAACAATACCATGAAAATTTGGTACAGACGTAGTAGAGTGGAGTGGTAGACAAAGAGTTAAGTGCTGTCTGGAAAAAGTATATATAAAAAAAGAAAAGACCAAGACATCCGTACTGTCCTAAAATATTTAACCAGCATCGTAATGAATGGCCAAAAGGAACCATATGACATTTAGGCATCCCTTTTGCGATCTCGTTTCATAAGGACATTTTTTTTTCATTTACACCGTCAAAATCCGGTTGTTTGTCAGGGGTTAGGGTTAGTTTTATAATTTAAAAAAAATCTATAAATCATCTGTTATCAAACAACCGGAAAAAATGTCCCTATGAAACGAGATCTTAAAAAGGGTGCCTAAAGGTCATATGGTCCGCCAAAAGAAAAAAAAAACACCGAAAGCCAGCACCTGGGAATACCAGTGTGGGCCGCCCAGCAAAAACTTATATTGTTCAGCTCCGCGCGGATACTGAATGCTGCGCAGAGAACTTGTCCGGTGCAATGAATAATAGGGACAGTTGGCGAGAGATTGTCATAGATATCCATACTGCTAGGTCAACATGATGATAATCAAAAAACTATCTAAATTATTTTTCGGTAATTTTCACCTTTAGTTGGCTAAATTCCTAGCATAAAATTGTGCATGCGCATTATCTGAAATGAACTTAATTGTTATTAAGAACACATTTTATGATATTTTAGTGTTAAAGCATGCAGTTGTATTGATTCAAACAAGTATGTATTTTTTTGTTTATATCGTATGATAATTCAAAATGTGTTTTGGTTTAGTAAATTCCTACCATAAAACTATGCTTGTGCATTATCTGAAATGAACTTAATTGTTATTAAGAACACATTTTATGATATTTTAGTGTTAAAGCATGCAGTTGTATTGTTTTCGAAAAAGTTTCTAAAATTTGTTTATTTCGCACGGAGACTTTCAAAATGGCTACCGGCTTTTCAAAGTGTGTATGTGTCCGCGTGCGTGCGTGTGTGTATGCTTGTGAGTGCGTGTGAGTTTGTGTGAGTATGCGGGTGTATGTAAGCGTGTGTGAGTATGTGTGTGTGTCTGTGTGCATGTATTTACGTGCGTGCATGGGTGAACCCAATCGTATGTGCATGAGCGCAAGTATGTGTGTAAGTATGTGCATGTGTATGTGTATATTGGTGTGCACATGTGCATGTATACGTATGCGTCGCGTGTGTTTATGCTATCTAAAATCATAAACTGACAATTGATCGTTTCCCTTCCAAACAGACTTTTTCTAATCAAAATCGATTATTAGCATGTCCATGTAGGTACATGGGGGACCCCCGGCAGATTGGTTGGCTGATTGGTTGGTTGGGTTTTATGGCATGTCATCTCTTGGGTTATTTTATGCCAAATACATTTTTGTTTTATTCATTTTTGTTGGGTATTTAAATTTGTTTAATTCATTTTCAAAAAACATTTTTAAACTCATTTTTCAATCACTCCAATCCATAGATGGAACCTGGGAGTAATGGCATAACCTGAATAAAGGAGACAGATAAGTTTATGGAAAACTAATCTTTAATTTCAAAGAAAAACAGTCTAGATTTAGAAACTAAAACTAAGAAAGTCAAATTATTTTTCGGTCATTTTCACCTTTAGTCGGCTAAATTCCTAGCATAAAATTGTGCATGCGTATTATCTGAAATTTCAAAATGAAAGTCAGTTGGCTAAATTCCTAGCATAAAATTATCTGAAATTAACTTAATTGTTATTAAGAACACATTTTATGATATTTTTGTGTGAAAGCATGCAGTTGTATTGTTATCGAAAAAGTTTCTAGGATTTGTTTATTTCGCTCGGAGATTTTCAAAATAGCTACCGGCTTGTTTCAAAGTGAAAGTCAAGGGAGGTTACTCTAATTGCCTTATTTTCTAGGAATTTTGACAACTAAAGGTGAAAATTACCTATTTTTCTCTATGAAAAGAATATCAAAAGAGAAGGGGCACATGGTAAATTTCTAAGGAGGTACGTTTTTACGCCAGTGACGAGCCAAGAAAAATAGCTTTGTTAAGGAGACTATTTTAGTATAAAAGCATTGTGGTCTGCGGGGAGTTTGGGGATTGGAGGAGAGGGCGGTGTTCGGATTTCTGGAGAGGGAGAAGAAAAAGTTAAATATGTAAAAATTGCTAAATACACAAAGTAGAACAGAACTATAAAACCTATAGAGTCAGAATCTAACGACCTAGGTTTCACCTAACGGATCATCAGGATAATTCTGTCTCCTGAAGAACCGTTAGGTGAAACCTAGGTAGGTAGTTTCTGTCTTTTTAGGTTATATATATCATATATGAAAAAAGGAAAAGAAGAAAAAGAGTAAGAGAGAGTTAAATAAAAATAATAATACTTTTTACGCATTGAATTTTTTTGCAATAGCTCTTAAGTAAACATATTGAACGTTGTCATACTGTGGTATATCACCAAGTTCCGCTAGTATATCTATTATTATACTAAAGCTGAGTAAACCAATGATTGTTTTCTAAAGGCCTTTTTCCTATTTAGTTTAATGATACAAAATACATCCCAAAATATTCCTTAGTTTTGGGATTAAGTTATGTTTGAAAAAAATTACATTTTATTTGACTCTAAATAGTCGTAATTTGCAATTAAGTGATAAACTCACCAGTCTCTTACTTCACATTCAGCCTGTCAGTTTTCCCCATATATATATATATATATATATATATATATATATATATATATATATATATGAGGAAGAATGAATAAAGAAAAAAGTACAGAATGGATAATAAAGGATGAATTTAATCAATATCACTTACACATGTGTTTCGGTCAGTTTATCTATGTGTACACGATTCAAACAATTATTATTCAATAAACAAATGAAAAAATAATAATAGTTATTAGGATTCAATTCCAATTCCATTTTACACACACATATATATATTTATTTCCGCTGTCGTTTATCGCAAAAAATTTATACACACACACACACACACACACACACACACAACCACACACCTAAAAAATGCACAATGTTTCCTTTCGATACACACACCTACACCATCCCATACTCACGCCATAAATAGAGAATATTTGACGTCATATTTCAAACCGTCTTCGCTTTTTTCAAACCTCAAAATTTTTTTAAACAGACTGAATAACAAGGACTACCACTCGCTTTTCTTGTTATTCTGTGATAAATAATTTCTTATCACCTTCCATATACCAACAAATGCCCTGAAGATGATCTAATTAATAGATCGAAACACTGTAGCGTCGGCCAATAAACTCACCACTTAACCCATTTAAACCTGTGTTTTTTCATCTTTCTTAATACACTACATACCGTCGGATTCACTTCCTTTCTTCACACACACACAAACAAACACACACACACACACACACACACACACACATATATATATATATATATATATATATATATATATATATTATATATATATATATTGATTAACAACTCTTTTCTCTGTGAGATTAGAGAGAGAGAGAGAGAGAGAGAGAGAGAGAGAGAGAGAGAGAGAGAGAGAGAGAGAGAGAGATTGGAGAGTGTGAGTGGTAGATGAATTTATTTGTATGTTAATTTTCAGCAACTAATGGCGGGTGTATGTAAGACTTTTTAACTTAATTGCAAATTTTAGCAAAATAGTTGTAATATATATTTTTTTAAATTCTCCGGTCGTACTTTTTAAAATTCACTTCGTTTTGCAAACTAACTTTCTTCCTGGTCACAATTATCTACCCAGAGCACAATATCGTATATATATATATATATATATATATATATATATATATATATATATATATATGAGGTAAGGTAAAAGGGAAAAAAATGACTCAAATAAGTATAAGTAGGAGATAAATATTTCGTCCTTCTAACGCGAAGAACATCATCAGTCTAATTTTAATCTATATTTCTCTCCTACTTCTACTTGTTTGAGTCATTATTTTTTGTTCACTTTTCCTTTTATCTTACCCCATACTGTCGGATTTTACTCCAACCCTCCTATCTTCACACACACACACACACACACATACACACACACACACACACACATATATATATATATATATATAATATATATAATGCTATAATGTTAAATCTCTAAGTCTTTTGTTATTTCTTTACTTATATATATATATATATATATATAATATATATATATATATATATATAGGGTCGAGACAATTATATAGAAGCAAGGGATTGACCTGACCATCCGATTGATCTGGGTAGGCCTTTCCGACCGACCGTCTAGCCTAAGTAATAATTTATACTTATAACTGTGAGAAAGGTTTAGTTAGTTCAGTCAGTTAAGGAGTAGAGGTCCTAATGTAAGCATGGACCGGCTTTGCTCTCCCGTTTGGATGAAAAAGTTTTCGATCTGAAATTAACAAAAATGAGATCACAAAGAAATATATGCCTTTCGTTGTCTCTGAGAGCTAACGACAGCCTGGGCAAGACCAGAATCAGACCAGAATCTTGAAGAAAAGGTGAAATTAAAGTTAGAATATTGGAAATCATTGCTAGATATGCCCAGAAGAGAGGAAAGAGATCAAGAAAAGAGAAAGGGTGATCACTACAGAGAGAGGGGGGTAATAGAGAGAACGAATGAGAGAGAGAGAGAGAGAGAGAGAGAGAGAGAGACTGACAGACAGACAGACAGACAGATAGAGAAAATAGTAAATAGAGAGGACGAACGAGAGAGAGAGAGAGAGAGAGAGAGAGAGAGAGAGAGAGAGAGAGAGAGAGAGAGAGAGAGGGTAATAGAGAGAGAAAGAAAGAAAGAAGCAGAGTAAGAGAGAGAAAGAGAAAAGATATATATATAGAGAAAAAAAACAGTTAATAGAGAGGACGAATGAGAGAGAAAGAGAGGGAGGAAAGAAAACAGTTAATAGAGAGTAAGAATGAGAGAGAGAGAGAGAGAGATAAACAGACAGACAGACAGACAGACAGAGAAAACAGTTGATAGAAAGGACGAACGAGAGAGAGAGAGAGAGAAAGAGAGAAAGAGAGGGAGAGAAAACAGTTGCTAGAAAAGACGAACGAGTGAGAGTGAAAAAGAGAAAGGGGTAGAAAACAGTTAATAGAGAGGAATATTAAGAGAGAGAAAGAAAGAGAGCGAGAGAAAAAAGAGAGAGTTAATAGAGAGGACGAATCAGAGGGAGAAAGAGAGAGGCAAAAAGAAAAAAAAGTTAATAGAGAGAAAGAAGAAAAGAGAGAGAAAGAAGGGGACGACTGAGAGAGAAAGAGATAGAGAGAGGGGGAGAGTATAGTAGCAGAACCAGACCAGTTAGAAGAAATAGAAGGAGTCATGGAGATAGCTACAGACTACAAGAAACAGAAGAGAATAAGATAATTTACCCTCAACAAGGAAGTAAAATAAACTATTAAATATGAGGACATAACCACGGGTTTCTCTCACAATAAAAATAATCAGACCAGCATCTTGAAGAACCAGACCTGTAGTAGGTTAAAAGAAATAGAAGGGGTCATGAAGATAGCTAATGACTACAAGAAACAGAAGAGAATAAGATAATTTACCCTCAACAAGGAAGTAAAATAAACTATTAAATATGAGGACATAACCACGGGTTTCTCTCACAATAAAAATAATCAGACCAGCATCTTGAAGAACCAGACCTGTAGTAGGTTAAAAGAAATAGAAGGGGTCATGAAGATAGCTAATGACTACAAGAAACAGAAGAGAATAAGATAATTTACCCTCAACAAGGAAGTAAAATAAACTATTAAATATGAGGACATAACCACGGGTTTCTCTCACAATAAAAATAATCAGACCAGCATCTTGAAGAACAAGACCTGTAGTAGGTTAAAAGAAATAGAAGGGGTCATGAAGATAGCTAATGACTACAAGAAACAGAAGAGAATAAGATAATTTACCCTCAACAAGGAAGTAAAATAAACTATTAAATATGAGGACATAACCACGGGTTTCTCTCACAATAAAAATAATCAGACCAGCATCTTGAAGAACCAGACCTGTAGTAGGTTAAAAGAAATAGAAAGGGTCATGAAGATAGCTAATGACTACAAGAAACAGAAGAGAATAAGATAATTTACCCTCAACAAGGAAGTAAAATAAACTATTAAATATGAGGACATAACCACGGGTTTCTCTCACAATAAAAATAATCAGACCAGCATCTTGAAGAACCAGACCTGTAGTAGGTTAAAAGAAATAGAAGGGGTCATGAAGATAGCTAATGACTACAAGAAACAGAAGAGAATAAGATAATTTTCCCTCAACAAGGAAGTAAAATAAACTATTAAATATGAGGACATAACCACGGGTTTCTCTCACAATAAAAATAATCAGACCAGCATCTTGAAGAACCAGACCTGTAGTAGGTTAAAAGAAATAGAAGGGGTCATGAAGATTGCTAATGACTACAAGAAACAGAAGAGAATAAGATAATTTACCCTCAACAAGGAAGTAAAATAAACTATTAAATATGAGGACATAACCACGGGTTTCTCTCACAATAAAAATAATCAGACCAGCATCTTGAAGAACCAGACCTGTAGTAGGTTAAAAGAAATAGAAGGGGTCATGAAGATAGCTAATGACTACAAGAAACAGAAGAGAATAAGATAATTTACCCTCAACAAGGAAGTAAAATAAACTATTAAATATGAGGACATAACCACGGGTTTCTCTCACAATAAAAATAATCAGACCAGCATCTTGAAGAACCAGACCTGTAGTAGGTTAAAAGAAATAGAAGGGGTCATGAAGATTGCTAATGACTACAAGAAACAGAAGAGAATAAGATAATTTACCCTCAACAAGGAAGTAAAATAAACTATTAAATATGAGGACATAACCACGGGTTTCTCTCACAATAAAAATAATCAGACCAGCATCTTGAAGAACCAGACCTGTAGTAGGTTAAAAGAAATAGAAGGGGTCATGAAGATAGCTAATGACTACAAGAAACAGAAGAGAATAAGATAATTTTCCCTCAACAAGGAAGTAAAATAAACTATTAAATATGAGGACATAACCACGGGTTTCTCTCACAATAAAAATAATCAGACCAGCATCTTGAAGAACCAGACCTGTAGTAGGTTAAAAGAAATAGAAGGGGTCATGAAGATTGCTAATGACTACAAGAAACAGAAGAGAATAAGATAATTTACCCTCAACAAGGAAGTAAAATAAACTATTAAATATGAGGACATAACCACGGGTTTCTCTCACAATAAAAATAATCAGACCAGCATCTTGAAGAACCAGACCTGTAGTAGGTTAAAAGAAATAGAAGGGGTTATGAAGATTGCTAATGACTACAAGAAACAGAAGAGAATAAGATAATTTTCCCTCAACAAGGAAGTAAAATAAACTATTAAATATGAGGACATAACCACGGGTTTCTCTCACAATAAAAATAATCAGACCAGCATCTTGAAGAACCAGACCTGTAGTAGGTTAAAAGAAATAGAAGGGGTCATGAAGATAGCTAATGACTACAAGAAACAGAAGAGAATAATAATTTACCCTCAACAAGGAAGTAAAATAAACTATTAAATATGAGGACATAACCACGGGTTTCTCTCACAATAAAAATAATCAGACCAGCATCTTGAAGAACCAGACCTGTAGTAGGTTAAAAGAAATAGAAGGGGTCATGAAGATTGCTAATGACTACAAGAAACAGAAGAGAATAAGATAATTTACCCTCAACAAGGAAGTAAAATAAACTATTAAATATGAGGACATAACCACGGGTTTCTCTCACAATAAAAATAATCAGACCAGCATCTTGAAGAACCAGACCTGTAGTAGGTTAAAAGAAATAGAAGGGGTCATGAAGATAGCTAATGACTACAAGAAACAGAAGAGAATAAGATAATTTACCCTCTATAATACAACGGTGGGTGCAAGAATGTGTGTGTGCATATAAATGCACACTTAGTTATATAGATACGTAGTAGTAGTTATATTGAATTAATAAGTAGTAAGTTAAACCACATATATGTGTATGTATGTTGTAGACCGAATAAGTAGTAGTAAAACCCATATATAAGATAAAGTGGTTCAGGTGGATCATGTGTGTGTATGTATATATATAGATATAGATATATATGTGCGTGTGTATATATACATGTGTGTGTGTCTACATATATAGTATGTGTAAAGTAGGGTCAATGATAAGTTAGAGAAACCATTAAAACTCAAGGAAGATTAAAAGGATGATAATCTCTTCTTAGGAGACGAGAAGTCTGGGTTGTGAACAACTTTAATAGTTGACCAGTTGGTCAGATAGGTCATAAAAATCATGAGGGTGGTCTTTTAGACAAAGAACCCTTTCAAATCCCGCGGGGTTGATAAGATCTAGGAGGATGAGATTTCATACGAGAGTAAGATGAGATTTGGGGACTCTGGGAAATTTAGAAAAGTTTAGTCAGTTAGTCTTGGGACAGCGGAGAGAGCAGTTAGCTTCTGACAGCGGTGAGGACAGATGGGCACTGAACAGATAAGATGTGAGATGCCACTAGTCTAGCATTAGAAGGGGTCTCCAAAAGTAACGGGGGGAACCCCCCCATCTCGACAACCAGTAGAGATAGCAGCAGATGGATACGTGTTATATATCTCCCTGCCTTTTCTGAATGTTCACCTGACTGACATTGTCTTGTCTTCATCTCTTTGTTGTTGTTTATTCTCTCTTTCTCTTTGTGATACTGTTTGTTTGTACACCCCTTTGGCGGGGGGCCCCTGCGAGATGTTTTGAGCACATATGCGCAACGTGGACAGGTCCTAGTAGAAATAGCCAGCAGACGAAACGAATCATGGCCAGAGTTAGGAGTGCAGCGAAGATGCAGAATGCCAGAGAGATGCAGGAGTGTGCAAAAAGAGCTTCGCAGCCCGCCGGGGTAGTCTTACAATGGTGCCGACTGACCAAGGGTATCACCTGAAGCCACGGAGAGAGTGGGAAGAAAGACAGAGGCGAAAAGGAGAGAGAGGGAGAGAGAAAGAGATAGACTGACAGTCAGACAGATGGACGAACGGACAGATGAAAAAAAAATCAGAGATGGAGACAAAGAAAAACATATATATATGTATATATATATTTTTTAAAAAGAGAAAGAAAAAAAAGAGACTGAAAAGAAAACACCTAAAAGGAAAAGGGAAAGAAAGAAAGAAAGAAAAGAAATAAAAAAAAATAAAAAAAAAAAAGAAAGACATAAAAAAAAAAAACAGAAAGAAAGAAAGAAAGAATGACCGCAGAAACAAAATGGAAAGGTATGACCACGGAAACGAAATGGAATCGAGAAGGAATGACCGCCGAAACAGAATGGAAAGCAACGACCACAGGTACGAAATGGAAAAAGGTAGGACGAATGGTAAGAAGGAAACAACCAGGCAACGCAACCGGGATGGGAGAAGGATCTTTGGGTGAGTGCTCTGGTGCCCGGCGGGCCACTCCGTGTGGGCGGTTGCACATCATGGAGAGAAACAATGTGTCATGTGAATTTTTTTTCTTGATTGTAATTTTTTTTGTTTTGTTTGTGTAATTTATGAATAAATGACAAGAAAGGCAAGGGGAGGTATATAATACAACGGTGGGTGCAAGAATGTGTGTGTGCATATAAATGCACACTTAGTTATATAGATACGTAGTAGTAGTTATATTGAATTAATAAGTAGTAAGTTAAACCACATATATGTGTATGTATGTTGTAGACCGAATAAGTAGTAGTAAAACCCATATATAAGATAAAGTGGTTCAGGTGGATCATGTTTGTGTATGTATATATAGATATAGATATATATGTGCGTGTGTATATATACATGTGTGTGTGTCTACATATATAGTATGTGTAAAGTAGGGTCAATGATAAGTTAGAGAAACCATTAAAACTCAAGGAAGATTAAAAGGATGATAATCTCTTCTTAGGAGACGAGAAGTCTGGGTTGTGAACAACTTTAATAGTTGACCAGTTGGTCAGATAGGTCATAAAAATCATGAGGGTGGTCTTTTAGACAAAGAACCCTTTCAAATCCCGCGGGGTTGATAAGATCTAGGAGGATGAGATTTCATACGAGAGTAAGATGAGATTTGGGGACTCTGGGAAATTTAGAAAAGTTTAGTCAGTTAGTCTTGGGACAGCGGAGAGAGCAGTTAGCTTCTGGACAGCGGTGAGGACAGATGGGCACTGAACAGATAAGATGTGAGATGCCACTAGTCTAGCATTAGAAGGGGTCTCCAAAAGTAACGGGGGGAACCCCCCCATCTCGACAACCAGTAGAGATAGCAGCAGATGGATACGTGTTATATATCTCCCTGCCTTTTCTGAATGTTCACCTGACTGACATTGTCTTGTCTTCATCTCTTTGTTGTTGTTTATTCTCTCTTTCTCTTTGTGATACTGTTTGTTTGTACACCCCTTTGGCGGGGGGCCCCTGCGAGATGTTTTGAGCACATATGCGCAACGTGGACAGGTCCTAGTAGAAATAGCCAGCAGACGAAACGAATCATGGCCAGAGTTAGGAGTGCAGCGAAGATTCAGAATGCCAGAGAGATGCAGAAGCGTGCAAAGGGTCTCGCAGCCCGCCGGGGTGTTACACCTCAACAAGGAAGTAAAATAAACTATTAAATATGAGGACATAACCACGGGTTTCTCTCACAATAAAAATAATCAGACCAGCATCTTGAAGAACCAGACCTGTAGTAGGTTAAAAGAAATAGAAGGGGTCATGAAGATAGCTAATGACTACAAGAAACAGAAGAGAATAAGATAATTTACCCTCAACAAGGAAGTAAAATAAACTATTAAATATGAGGACATAACCACGGGTTTCTCTCACAATAAAAATAATCAGACCAGCATCTTGAAGAACCAGACCTGTAGTAGGTTAAAAGAAATAGAAGGGGTCATGAAGATAGCTAATGACTACAAGAAACAGAAGAGAATAAGATAATTTACCCTCAACAAGGAAGTAAAATAAACTATTAAATATGAGGACATAACCACGGGTTTCTCTCACAATAAAAATAATCAGACCAGCATCTTGAAGAACCAGACCTGTAGTAGGTTAAAAGAAATAGAAGGGGTCATGAAGATTGCTAATGACTACAAGAAACAGAAGAGAATAAGATACTAACTAGTTACCCTCAGGAAGTAAGTAGCTACAGACTACAACAGACTACTAACTGAAGGATTAGCTCACAGGGGTATTTTCATTTTACTAGTTTGTACGTATTATGTAAATGAAAGCAAGGGGACCTAAATTCTTCTCCACCCTGTGGACTGGGACAGAAAGATACACCCACTGCACCTGACGGGTATATACACAATATATATATATATATATATATATATATATATATATATATATATATATATATATATATATATATATATACGTATACTAGAGAGAGGAGAGAGAGTAGACAGATAGATGCATACATGCATAACTTACTTGTTACTTTCCTTCTTTGGCCATTTGTGATCTCTAGTCGTCTTCTATTCTTTCTCCGAGTCGCCATGTTGAATTCTGTCTCTTCTTTTTACTTCAGCGTGATGTCTACGTCTGGTTATTTTTTCACTTCTTGCTTCTTTATTATTCGGCCAGTCTTCTAGCAAAGGCATGTGCAATCATTTAACAACGCATGTTGCTTTTTAAAATAAAAATAAAAACTTTTAAAAACTTTTTATTCCTTAACTAACACCTTAACTAACTTTTCTTACTAACACATTGCGCGCGAAGATGAGTCCAACTAACGCAAAAAAACACGTCTCTCTTACCTAACATCCTGACTGGAACTGAGGATCTAACTAGATTTCACGTGAATTCATATGATTTGCGGTTTTCCCGCCTCTGTTCCCCAACGGTCTGTAACTTTCTATTTGGGTTCTTTGTAAGTAAAATAGACTATTTAATATTCTCGACCCCGCAGAATTACAGTGTGTTGCATTATGCAACACACCTCTGCAGATGGATAAAATCCCCCAATGGAACCACCTATTAGCCACGGGTAGCAACCTGTGATGCTTAAGAACGGGGTCCTGTTTGCCGAGCAGTACATGACATGCAACACTCCACTAGAAACACCAGCTAGCTACTCCAGAAAATAAGTAAAGATTTGAATCTGAGGACATAACCATAAGGGCAACTTATTCCAACTGAGTAAAAATGGGGATTGAACACGGTTATATTCAAAGACGAAGGTAAGATAAGATTTGTTACGTTGGGGGTACTGATATAATTAAATAAGACGATGAAGTAGCCTATTATCGGTGTCAGCCGGGCAGCGAGGGGGTCTGTCCCCTTTTCGCTACGTCAGGGAGGTTGTTTTTGCTAAGGTGGTGCGCCACACCTACCGTCAGCTCCCCACTTTACCGCACAGATCAAATTACTCAATCTGTGCTGCTCATGCGCTGAGTTGGCGAGGTGCTCAATCAACTGAGCTGATTTTGCCTTCATCTTGTTTAAAACATATGAACAGTCCATGCCTTTTTTCCTATGCGTACATTGACATTGTAAAAAAATCCAACACATCTACTCAAAGCTGATATAAGGTGTGTGCTAGTTCCCCGCTTATACTTATAGACTAGCCGAGATCATGTGGTCTATTCCTTAGCCAATCGCTGCGTGGCTGATATATTACGTAAGCGCTGATTCTTTCTCAGTCTACTCGTAATCATCGACGAAGGAAACTAGGAATCTCTACCTGAGAGGATTACCAAAGGATTCAAATCGGAGGACACTCTACCTAGAATAAACTGGCCAATTATAGCCCTTAAAAACTTAACAAGATGAAATCTTACTACCCAGGCATGTGACCTGATCGATGAATTTTAGTGGCGTAGAGGTGTCTACATCTTGTTTAAAACACATGAATAGGTACAGTCCATAGCGTTCCTATACATATGTTATCACTTTCTATTGATGAGATCTTACTACCAAGGTATGTGAACTGGTCAACTCAAATTGGATATTACATTTGGCTTCATGGTGTTGCGCCAGGGTGGTTTCAGATTGGACAGTCCGCTGTGGAGAGCCTGCCGCCACCGAGGGCGGTCCTGAGCCAAATTTCCCCAATTGGAAGGGGTAATGCCAAAGCTCCTGAGATCATTCTTGCAGACATCCTTGAAACACAGCTGGTAGCGACTAATCTGTCTCTTACCAGATGAAAGCTCTCCATATGCAAAATTTCAAGAATATTGATAAAGATTAGCCACTTTGATTTTGAAAGACAAAACAGCGTGTAAAATTTATCCTAAAAAAACGGTCATATTTTTGTTTTCAGCAGTTCGACTGAAAATACGGTTTTAACTCACTGTAAGAAATAATTCAATTGATGAAAACCAATGAAAATTACGTATTTAGAAAGATCATTCTATTCTCTTTCCAACCATATAGATATTTTTAAGAGTGGTTTAGAAATACTCGAGAAATTGCAAATTTAACTGATTAAGGTCGCAAATTTGAAAATGTCAGCGTTTTTTGTTGTTTTTTTTAGATAAATGCTTGTAATGCTATGTGGAAATGTTCATGTTCAGAAATTTAAAAACGTTTTTAAATTTTTATCTATGTTTCTAACTATACATCTATCAGCTTGTTTCTTACATATACCTATCTATCTATCTATCTATCTATCTATCTATCCCAGTTTGTTCATATCTATCTATATATACATCTATCTCTCCGTTTGTCTGTCTGTTCGTGTCTATCTATCTATCTCATTCTGTTCATATCTATCTATCTATCTATCTATCTATCTGTATCTATGTGTGTATGTTCATATTTATATTTTTGTAACGTCTGAAACGGAAAAGTAATTTTGCTCAGTGTTTTTGTAGAATCTGCGGGGATATAATAGGGGATATAAGAATAGTGGGTATTAGTTTATAATAAACACTAATTCCTTATAATACGGCAAGGCATCCATAGATACACTAACACTGAATATTCGGTAAGGAAAGATAAACAAGTAGCTTGAATGAACGCTTAAGAAACAACTCTTGACCTCTTCAAATCTGCTTTCATAATGGATAAGAATGAAATATTAGGTCTATACAAGTATGGTTGACATGCCATAAATTCCAACCAACCAACCAATTCTTAGAGAATAAAGCATTTCCAGTCCAGTTTGGAAGTGAAGGATAATTTTGTGGGGTCTGCGTTGGTGTATAATGTCATTTTTTGAAAAATCCATATATATACGAGGTTTAAACATTTTTTGATGGGTATATTTGTGTATAGAGAAATTATGTCTAAGCTATTAATAGTCCTGTTGAGCATGTCTGTGCCTTTTAGTTTTTTGGCGATCACCTCAACAAGATTAAAAGCACCGACATGCTTAAACAGGACTATTAACAGCTTAAACATAATTTCTATATACACAAATATATATATCTTATTATAATGGAGATTGTGTGTTTTTCTGTCTGTAACCGAAACTATATTCCTACTCAAGTTACAATTCCCTTAGTTATTGACATCACATTCTCAAGGGTTTTATTTTAATTTTAACCTCTATTATTAATAAAATTGTTTTACATTATTAATACTGTTAACCATATCTACATGGTATTTACCACGTACCCCACTTGTACGGGTCAGGCACAAAGTCCCTATTAACGTGGGACCACCCACAAGCCGAAGCTCATGGAGTGGCAGGTGAAAAATTGCGTCGATCCCGTCGGCATTCCCCCTCAAGGGGGGCGCCTCGGGCACTGGGCAATAAACCCAGCCCTGCCCCTTTAAATCAAGGGGGCAGGTGTTGCCTGGGTGGATGGCCCCCTGGGATCGACGCCGTTAATTATATCAATGGTCCAGAGGCCGAAGCCACTGTTGACCATATCTACATAGTATTTACCGCGTACCCCACTTGTACGGGTCAGGCACAAAGTCCCTATTAACGTGGGACCACCCACAAGCCGAAGCTCATGGAGTGGCAGGTGAAAAAATTGCGTCGATCCCGTCGGCATTCCCCTCAAGGGGGCGCCTCATGCACTGGGCAATAAACCCAGCCCTGCCCCTTTAAATCAAGGGGGCAGGTGTTGCCTGGGGGGATAGCCCCCTGGGATCGACGCCGTTAATTATATCAATGGTCCAGAGGCCGAAGCCACTGTTGTCCATATCTACATGATATTTACCGCGTACCCCACTTGTACGGGTCAGGCACAAAGTCCCTATTAACGTGGGACCACCCACAAGCCGAAGCTCATGGAGTGGCAGGTGAAAAATTGCGTCGATCCCGTCGGCATTCCCCCTCAAGGGGGGCGCCTCAGGCACTGGGCAATAAACCCAGCCCTGTCCCTTTAAATCAAGGGGGCAGGTGTTGCCTGGGGGATGGCCCCCTGGGATCGACGCTATTAACTTGTAAAGATCCAGGGCCGAAGCCACTGGACCCCCGGCGTTGGCCAGGTCTACATGATATTTACCGCGTACCCCACTTGTACGGGTCAGGCACAAAGTCCCTATTAACGTGGGACCACCCACAAGCCGAAGCTCATGGAGTGGCAGGTGAAAAATTGCGTCGATCCCGTCGGCATTCCCCCTCAAGGGGGCGCCTCAGGCACTGGGCAATAAACCCAGCCCTGCCCCTTTAAATCGAGGGGGCAGGTGTTACCTGGGGGGATAGCCCCCTGGGATCGACGCTATTAACTCGTAAAGATCCAGGGCCGAAGCCACTGGACCCCCGGCGTTGGCCAGGTCTACATGATATTTACCGCGTACCCCACTTGTACGGGTCAGGCACAAAGTCCCTATTAACGTGGGACCACCCACAAACCGAAGCTCATGGAGTGGCAGGTGAAAAATTGCGTCGATCCCGTCGGCATTCCCCCTCAAGGGGGGCGCCTCAGGCACTGGGCAATAAACCCAGCCCTGCCCCTTTAAATCGAGGGGGCAGGTGTTGCCTGGGGGGATGGCCCCCTGGGATCGACGCTATTAACTTGTAAAGATCCAGGGCCGAAGCCACTGGACCCCCGGTGTTGACCAGGTATACTGTATTTACCGCGTACCCCACTTGTACGGGTCAGGCACAAAGTCCCTATTAACGTGGGACCACCCACAAACCGAAGCTCATGGAGTGGCAGGTGAAAAATTGCGTCGATCCCGTCGGCATTCCCCTCGAGGGGGCGCCTCAGGCACTGGGCAATAAACCCAGCCCTGCCCCTTTAAATCGAGGGGGCAGGTGTTACCTGGGGGGATGCCCCCTGGGATCGACGCTATTAACTCGTAAAGATCCAGGGCCGAAGCCACTGGACCCCCGGCGTTGGCCAGGTCTACATGATATTTACCGCGTACCCCACTTGTACGGGTCAGGCACAAAGTCCCTATTAACGTGGGACCACCCACAAACCGAAGCTCATGGAGTGGCAGGTGAAAAAATTGCGTCGATCCCGTCGGCATTCCCCCTCAAGGGGGGCGCCTCAGGCACTGGGCAATAAACCCAGCCCTGCCCCTTTAAATCGAGGGGGCAGGTGTTGCCTGGGGGGATGGCCCCCTGGGATCGACGCTATTAACTTGTAAAGATCCAGGGCCGAAGCCACTGGACCCCCGGTGTTGACCAGGTATACATACTAACAACATACAATTATATCTATATATACAACAAAATAGCGGTTTACAGTGTGAAGGGGAAGGCTAATTTGCATATTGATATAAAAAAAAACGAATTTAATAAATATGTGCTAAGTATTATTGATTTCTAACTGTTTGGTTTTATTCTAATGAATATAAGCAAAAATCTCTTCAATGAATCTTAAATGAAATCCATTAACAAGATGAAATAACTCATTTTATTCTTTACTTCCTCTTATAACTAAATACTTAAATTAGAAAAAATAACAATGAAAGACGAGAGTGATGGAAGAGTAAGTTTCAGTTGTTCCATTTTTTATTATACTCCCTCTGTTTCAAATCTTTTATTATACTCCCTCTGTTTCAAATCTTTTTATCTGTATTCTTATTTAGTTTCATTAGCCTTTCTAATTTAATACAATATTTTATTACATTAAAACTTAAATACTTGCACCCGGAGGGTGCATATATTTGCTAGTATATTTAATGATGATTTCAGATTGAATGACTGAGCACAGCAGAGTACATAGCATTTATTAGAGCAGACTTGTGTTTGAGATTTCACAGAACTACATCTTAGCTGCTACTATTAAACTGTCTTCATGACACAATATACTTCACTTTTTGGAACCTGAAAATTGAACATCTTTTTATTTTATTTTAATTTTTCTTTTTTAAATTTTAAATAGAATAAATCAAAATCAAAATATTTCTACATTTGTAATATTTTCTATTTCTTTAACATACTCTCACCCCCACCCAAAAAAATAACTACTTGACATTTTTAGTGCATTTAAAAAAAAATTTAAATCATTTCAAAATAGGAACTTTGTTCATTAATTTATACATTTTTTTTTGTCTGTTATTTTTCTAAATCATTGAATTATTGAAGTTGATTATAACAGATAACAAAAAGCTAATTAGAAATGTCCACTCCTTCACAGAACCCATTGGGTTTCTGGCTTGCTTTGTTGGATTTTATGGCATATCAACCCTCTTTGGATTATTTTATGCCAAAGACGTTTTGTTCTCTTCATACTTAATGGGTATTCAAAAAAAAAATTTTTAATTCATTTTTTTCTATTTAACCCATTTTGATGAGACCCTAACAGGTATTACCACTCCGGGTCAGAGTGGACCTGGGAGTAATAATGATGAAAGGGTATTCCACACTCCCCAGAGTTATTTAATGCCGAAGACATTTTGTTTTATTCATTCTTGTTGGGTATTCAATTTTTTTTTCAAACTCAATTTTTTTAAACATATTTTTGATACTCAATTTTTTATCTATTTAATCCATAGATGTTAATGATTTTAATGAAATTTTCAGTGTTGATTTATCTACTTAAATAGACCTAATGTATAATTCTTGTCCATTACAAAATCAGATTTGAAGACATAAAGTGAGCCGAAATAAATTTATTTCTCATAAATTACGGTTTTCATATATTTATTTATACTATACTCTGTGTGTGTAGAAATTTGCACATACACTGATATTTATATAAACTAGCAAATATATGCACCCTCCGGGTGCAAGTATTTAAGTTTTAATGTAATAAAATATCATGTTAAATTAGAAAGGCTAATGAAACTGAATAAGAATGCAGATAAAAAGATTTGGAACAGAGGGGGTATGATTGAAAAATTTAACAACTTTGAAACTAACTCTTCCATCATTTTCCCTTACTCCGTCTTTCATTGGTAAATTTTCCTAATTTAACTATTTAGTTAAAATAGGAAGTAAAGAATAAAATTACAGTTATTTCTTTTTGTTAATGGATTTCTTTTAAGATTTATCCCCGAGATTTTTGCTCATATTCAATAAGATAAAACCAAACAATTAGAAATCAATGATACTAAGCATATATTTATTAAAATCAAATTTTTAAGATCAATATGCAAATTAGCCTTCCCATTCACACTATAAACCACTGTTTTGTTGTATATATAAATACAATTGCATGTTATTAGTATGTAGATATGGTCAATAGTGTAAGTAATGTAAAACAATTTTATTAATAATTGAGGTTTAAATAAAAATAAAATCATGGAGAATATGATGTAAATAAGGAAAGGAATTGTGACTTGTATAGTAATATAGTTTCGGTTACAGACAGACAAACCCACAATCTTCCCAAAATGTTTTTATATTTCTTATGTATATTTCCCATGAAATGTTGTTGAAGCAGTAGAAACATTAAATGCAATCTATCTCCATTATATATAGATATACACAAAATCTTTATATTTACACATGAGTTCTGAAATTCAGTATCACAGAAATACTTGATACCATTTACACGCACACACATGCACACACACACGCGCGCGCACACACACACACGTATACACACACACACACACACACACACACACACACATATATATATATATATATATATATATATATTATATATATATATAAGTGCTTAATTGGAGTCGTACCTAATTTTGAAAATTAATTAATTAATAATGAATTAGGCGGGAATACCTATTAAATGTATGGCTAAACAAATCGAGAAAAATCAATCTCTGTATGTACATTTCGGCCTATTAGGCCTCATCAGCAGAGCTATAGATCGGAAGACCGCCCTGTGCGTGATTTGAAACCGGACTGCCAAGCTGACAGGCCGATCTCATAACCTCTACACTAACCGGACTTCTTAGATTTTTATGATTTGTTTAGAGTAGGTTAATATTCCATATATATATATATATATATATATATATATATATATATATATATAT
>CM042178.1:21122063-21137378 GCA_023376005.1 Doryteuthis pealeii
CGCACACACAAGCACACACACACACGCACACATGCACACATACTTGCAATCACATCCTCAAATCAATATCTTGAGTACATTTGCACTAGTGTTTGCGGGGGAGGGAAAACAAACGACATCGACGGCGTGAGAGAACTCCAAACATGTATATGCACATACACACACGGTATACCACTATCTTGTAATTCATAGTGGATATGAGATAGTTATATTTCTAGTGAGAATTCAAAAAATGATGACCTTGTACCAGGATTAAGAAATTCCAAGTAAAAATGATATTCGTAACGAAAGTATTTGACAGAAAGATTAAATTTAGAAAAGAAATGATATTAATAAATGGATTGATATATATATAATATCATTTTTATTAATTTTTTTATTCTTTTGAGTTTTCACATCAGCATTAGCTGATGGTCTTTCACTGGAGTTTGAGTGACAGCAAGTCTCTTATGGTCTCCAGGACTCTTCTGAGTATTCTGGCAGATTGCAGCAGTGCAGTGTTCTGAATGGTTTCAATCCTTCCTCTGATATCCAAACTATAAAAGCCCTTTTCCAATCCTTTTGGGACTGTTCCAAGTGCACCAACTACAATTGGTATCACTTTCACTTTCATGTTCCGTAACTTTTTTCAGTTCTCTGGCAAGATCCAGATATTTGTCCATTTTTCATTTTCCTTCAGCTTCACCCTGTGATCTACTGGCACTGCAAAATCCACCAGTTGACAAGTTCTTTCTTTTTGTTTTATCAACACTAGATCTGGTCTTCTTGCTGGGATAAGGTGATCCGTTTTTATTTCAAAATCCCAGAGAATTTTATGCGTTTCGTTCTCAACAACAGATTCTGGTTTATGCATATACCATTTTGTTAATGGTCAAAATTATTATTATTATTATTATTATTATTATTATTATTATTACTTCTAAACTCTACCGGCGTGGGAAAAAAAGACCCAAGTAATTCAGTTATTCAAAAATAAAAATAATAATTTTCAAACTGATATCTGCGGAAAAAAAGAAAAAGAAAAAAAGAAAAAGAAAGACTGGCAAATCCGTACTTTATAAAAATAATCATCAGTACCGTTTGTCGTTGCCAAAAGAACGAAAGAAAAATACCGAAGGAGTTTTCTAAGTTCTATATGTAAAAAAGTGCTCAATACATTAAGTAGAGCATGGTTATAAGGACCTCCAAGAGTCAGACACTACTACCTAGGTTTCACCCGAATGGCTCTTCAGTATAATTCTGACTTAGAGCCATTCGGGTTAAACTTAGGTAGATAGTGTCTGACTCATGTAGGTCCTTACTTATATATATATATATACTAGCAAAAGTATCTGGTCCATGACTGGACTATATATAAAGATTGGACCATAAATAGGCGAGAGATTCCGAGCAGCAACTGGTATACGGACAGTTCCGCAAATCGGTTGATTTTGGTTTAATTAATTAATTATATCCTTTACTCAGTAAAAATCAATAACCAAAATTGGCGTATTTCTTAGTTAGAAGGATATTAAAGTGTATGCAAGATTTTGAATCTGAGTGACCTCCCGTTTAAGAGTTATACGTCGACACTTACATACAAAACTTCCTTATATATATATATATATATATATATATATATATATATATATATATATATATATATATATATATATGTGTGTGTGTGTTGTGTGTGTGCATTATAATGGAGATGTGTGTTTGTCTGTAACCGAAACTATATTACCAATGCTATTTACGTCACATTCTCCATGATTTGATTTTATCTTGATAAAATTATTATTAATATAATTTATTATTTGATAAAATTGATTTTCATTATCAATACTGTTGACCATATGTACATGCAAAAACATGCAATTGTATTATATATACAAACAAAAAAGCGGTTTACAGTGTGAACGGGAAGGCTAATATGCATGTTGATGCTAAAAATTTTTAAGAGAGTTTTATAATTTGCTTGAAACATTGTGTATATATTGGTCTTGAGGTTGATTTTGAAGGCTATCACAATGCAGGTGTAAAGAAAAAAAAATAATAAGGTAAACAATGTGTTGTGTGTTAACCTGTATTTTATTTTCTTGAATTTTCGAGATAAAATCTCTTTTTCAAAAAGATCACTGGAACTGAAATCGTTCTTGTTATGGCATTTCTAGTTAAATGAATTTTTTTTTTAATGATGGTATTTGTAAATGCAAGATAATTATCTCTCTTGTTTTGTTCGGCCATCCTATTGCATGAGTACAGGCACCGTTTGACACCCGGTAAAAGTCACATTTTGCGTGGCGCTTGGTTTTGAATTCTTTTTAGCAGCAGGATTTGAGGCGACAAGAAGTAGATACATGCTTGGAACTTTTCCTCCTCCTTTTCGATTTTATTTAGTTGTATTAGAGAAAACTACATAGTCTATTTGTATTCTATTGTAGTTTCACGTTGAAGACCAGTTGCGAAACAGGAGGATAGGTGACAACTCCGTATTTACCTAAATAAAAGCATCTTCATCAGTCGGACTCTGTCTTTACTCATTCCCTTGCCTTGGGCGGCCGTCATAGTATTATTTATAACTGTATTCTCGTGTTGCATGTTACGTGAATGCGTTTTTTTTTTTTGTTGTTGCTGTTTGTACGTGTGCGTATGTTTCACGCATGTGTGCAAAAAATTTGGTGCACAACGAACGCCACAAAGACAATCAACGACTGACCTCAGGATTTTGAATTCAGAGTTTTCCTCTCCTAGACTGGTTACCTACCCAAGGTTAAAGAGCCCAGTCTACCCCACTATTTACCCATAGCTGGAAGGAGAATATATATTTGTGTGTGTGTGTGTGTGTGTATTTGGGCAGCATTCTTTCATTTATACATGTAGAATTAAAAAAAGGCACATCTCCTGTTAACAATTTGTTTTTTATCTTTTCTAATTTTCTGGCCAACTTTTTTAATGTTTGGGTGGAATTGGTGGATAAGTCCAACAAAGTTCAGTTCCGAGTACTTTCGGCACTTCGAAGTGCCATCATCAGGGGTGATGTATATTTATGATGTATATGTGATTTTTAAGTCCAAGACGCGACCTTTCATCTTTCAAATTTGTACACAGATGTTGCATATGTACTTGTAACATTATAATTATACTCTCACCCCCTAATATATATATATATATATATATATATATATATATATATATATAATATTGAGATTTATCCAAAACTTGGTAGTAAGGGATGATTCTATATGTGATTTCTAAGATCCACTGTACAAATATTGATGATCCAGTATGTATAAATACAGCGAATCTTTAAATCACTGAAGAGAGCTCAATGTAAAATAACCTTTTAGATTATATACAGAGCAATATTTATCAAAAAATGAGGAAGAACTCAATACAGTGATCCCATAATAAATTTATTTCGACGAAATTGGGGCCCATATAAATCTAAGTTGATTTAAACCGGCTCCCCAAATTTCCGTCTCATCAGATGGGTCTCAATTCACTTATGGACAAGCATATCACAAAAAAAAACCAAAGAGCTGAATATATATGAATTCAAACAAAAATAAAAAATAATAAAAAGTATATATATTTTTAACAGTGTAGGGTTGTAACCATAGAAACAGGAAGTGAATGAAAAAAAAGAGATACATCTCAGGTTGATTCCTAGGTCGTCCAGACAGACAAAAAAATGACATGACAGAAAAAAAAGATAGTATATTAAAATATATAATAGACAAGTAAAATAAAAAGATTTTAAATTTAAACATTAGAGTATAATGATGTATAAAGAAAATACTAGATAGATATAAATAATAAAAAAAATTAATAGTACGATAATAAATATTAAAATTAAAAAATAATAAATAATAGAAATAAAATCAATTAAAAATAATAATACTAACAATAAAAATAATACTCAGGAGAGTCCTGGAGACCTGCTGTCACTTGGACTCCAGTGAAAGACCATCAGCTAACACTGATGTGAAAACTCAAAAGGAGTAATAATAATTAAAAAAAATTAAAAAAATAAAAACTTTTCACGCCTCTGTTATTTATGTTGATCCTAGACCTTTCAAGAGTTTTTATAAATGCGTGATTGAGCGTAAAATAAGCTGAAGTAAAAGAGTAAAATAAGTTGTTGCATGAATTTCTCTGAGCAGCTACGCATATCCACTTACAGTCGGCTGGAGTAAATAAAACGAACGGATAATATGTTTCGGCATATATTGGGACAAAAGTACTGACAGGAGTAGGACAGTGTCTGTAATATATTAATAGCACTTTCCAAAGTGATTCTTGTAAATACATAATGGCATCTGGCCGTCAGCCATCTTGGCAAATGGCCGATGAAAGATTTTGTTATTTTAAGCGACAATGCCGATCGGCACATCGACGCAGCATTCATTTCAAAGGGTCCCTCAGGCTCTCACACTTGTGTCCCAAGATTTGTCTCGAGAAACCAAGAATAATTTTATACATTCATTTTTTTTTTTTTTACCGGAGAAAATGAAACATAAAGACACCTTCTCAACTTTGACGTTTTGTGTCCTGTGCATATATATATATATATATATATATATATATATATATGTATTATATATATATATAAAGATACATCTAATGAGTTAGACGAACCTACTAAAAGTTTCGCTAATGATCTCCAGGGCTGAGATCAGATCACAGCCCTGAAGAGCATTAAGCGAAACTTTTAGTAGTTTCGTCTGACTCATTGGATTTATTTTTATTATTTGCTCTACTTAGGTATTGAGCACTTTTTACTTATTAGCTTTAGTCTCCTGGCGGTTTTATATGAATATATATATCTTATATATATATGCATATAAATTGTTTTTTCTTTTGGCCAAAATATTGTACCAATAGATTATTTTGTTGGTGAGATTATCTTGGTCTTTCTTTTTTCCGAATTTTTTTTCTCCCCGGTTGATGTTTGGTAGTATATTTTTACAATCAAAACTATTGCTGGGTTTTCTCCACCACGAGGATTTACCAATAAGTTCATATATATATATATATATATATATATATTATATATATATATTTCTTTTGGACAAGTGTTATAAGGATAATCGATTATCTTTGGTTAGTGCGACTCTATTGGTATTTTCTCTTGTTAATTTTTTTCACAGGCAACAAGTCGGTATCAACGAGGGCGTCTATCCCTTTTCCATAGGGCTAGACCAAGGAAATTGTTTTTGCATCTAAGGTGGAGCGCCTACTATCAGATCCTTCCTTTACCGCACATATTCCTGTGCTACTCATACACTGAGTTGGCGAGGGCTAGTATCGAAACAGGAACCTTGTGGTTTATAGCCGAACACTTTACTGACTTAGCTAACCCGGCCATTGTAGTAGTAATATATATATATATATTTACCAACCTCTCCGCACGAGCAGGATGTGACACAAGGTCAATTTCTCAAGCGAAGTTTAATAGGTTTGAATTCAGAGTTTTCCTTCTCCTAGACTTACCTTACCGTTGCTAAAGAGCCCTATCCGCCCTACTGACTTGGCGAGGGCTAGTATACTTATATATATATATATATATATATATATATATATATATATATATATATCCAACCCCTCCGCACGAGCAGGATGTGACACAAGGTCACTTTCTCAAGAGAAGTTTAATAGGTTGAATTCAGAGTTTTCCTTCTCCTAGACTAGTTACCTACCGTTGTTAAAGGGCCCTATCCGCCCTAATATTTGTCCATGGCTGGGGACGGTATCGAACTAGGAACCTTGTGGTTTATATTCGTCCAATAGTGCCAAATATGCCGTCTTAAATTCCTTTCTTACCCTCTTTTTCTAAATCATTCAAATTAATCTTAAAACTGTGTACGCTACGTTTTTTGATCTGATTAGGCAATTTATTCCCAAAATAATTGCTCTATTTGCGAAAAAGCAGAATTGATTAATAGACTTAGGTTTTTGAAAGTAGGTTTCCAGTTTCAACGAGAAATGTAAAAAATGCCACCCATAATTAGTAATCCCATTTATTATTTTGAAAGTTCCAATTAGATCGCATGTCGTACTTCTTTTTGATAAAATATTTAATCCTGATTTCTCTAATCTCTCCCCGTAACATTTATTTTTACTCTTTTTTTTATTATTTCTTTCAATCTAATTTATATGCGTCTAATATCAATATCACGCTCCAATTTCCATGTCTCTATCACTGGAGCTTACGCCTGAGTATAATTCTCTTTTGAAATTCTATTAGGGTTGTAGCAATTGTCTGCCCTTGCTGAGAAGGACTTGGGTGGAAAAGAGTGATCTTCCATTGCCGCAAGGATTTACCACAAGGTGGCACTACTGCCTGGGTATTTAAACTCAGCCCGAGAAGCTCCCGGTCTCTCTTTTTGGTCTGGCATTCTCAAAGATGCACTAGACGAGTGGTGTATGTCCATTAACTCTTAAAATCTGTTGAGATTTTTCTAAGTCCAGAGCCCAATTCCTATAAGGATTTATAAAAAAAATGGCTAAAAATGGCCTTTTCATTTAAAGTTACCTGTTATTTCCCTTAAATCAAAGACTTCTAAATATTCAATATTACATTTAAACAAAAACTATCATTTGGGGTATATTAGGAAAATGAATGTGACTTCCAGCCGGGTGGAATAAGGTGGTATATGACGTTAAGAGTTAAAGTGGCGGGTCTTGCCCATGTGTGTACGTAGCTCCTTACAGACCCTACCACATGGGTTATTCACAGTGATTCTTATATTCATTAAGAACTATTTCTTACTTCCCAAAGAATTCCATCCTAACTGTCTGTATCTTGTTGTATATTTCATGTTCCATGTGTGCAGAAAATAAAGTCTGTATTGGCATTATATTGTACTTCTATGTTTGAATTTTATTAGGTATATATTCACCTACGTTAGGTTTCTCGGGAGCTTTCTAACGTATTAAAAGAACCAGTTTACCACTAAAGCCACTGTCTGTAACCGAAACTATATCACTAATCAAGTCACAATTACCCTTTGTTAATTACGTCACATTCTCCATGATTTTATTTTTATTTAAACCTCAATCCCCAATAAAATTGTTTTACATTAATAATACTGTTAATCATATCTACAAATGAATAATCTGCAATTGTATTTATATATACACTAAAATAGCAGTTTACAGTGTGAACAGGAAGGCTTATTTGCATATTGAAATTAAAAATTTGATTTTAATAAATATGTGCTTAGTATTATTGATTTTTAATCGTATGGTTTTATCATAATGAATATGATCAAAAATCTGTTCAATAAATCTTTAAAGAAATCGATTAACGAGAAGAAATAATTCTGATTTTATTCTTTACTTCCTATTTCTAAGTTATTAAATTAGGAAAATTTAGTAATGAAAGACGAGAGTGATAGAAGTGTAAGTTTCAGTGTTCTATTTTCGATTATACACCCCTCTGTTTCAAATCATTTTATCTGCATTCTTATTTAGTTTCATTAGCCTTTCTAATTTAATATATTCTATTACATTAAAACTTAAATACTTGCACCCGGAGGGTGCATATATTTGCTAGTAATTATAAAGAACAGTGTGACTTTTTCTGTTTCTTTGTTTTCCTGTATATAACATCTGTCACACTAAAGCAAACAGATCTATAAAACAAATGAATCCTATCCTGATTTGAAAATATTTAAAAACATTCACAAGAGCAAAATATCAGTAGAGTTAAATTTGGTTTCATTAAGAATCATATTTAAAGACCTAATTGTTAAAAACTTTTAAAAGGATTTAACAAGCAAGGACTTTAGAAAAATATCAATTTCATTTTTGGTGGCTTGGGTGTACTTGTATATCTGAATGTTAAAGACTTGACAATTTTCTATTTCATTTGGATCATTTCTGCTTTTGGTGATATCATTTGTTATGTAAACGACATCACTTACACAATTCGTAACTTACACAAATAAGTAACACGAGTGTCAATAGATAGACATTTATATTAATTGTTTCTATGCTTCCATTCATTTCTTTGTCCTCCTCTTCTCTTGCAGCAGAGTTCAATTTACAACCAAATTCCCCTGTGTTTTAGAATGAAATAATCTGTATCACACAACGATATTCTTTGCTCTGGTCAATTTTCATCAATGCTAATGATCTGAATTTAAATTAATGTCGAGATGATTTATATTTATGCACCTCAAATTAATTTGTCAGACAATGCATACCTCCTAACGATTCCCCAAAGAGGAAAACGTTGTATTGTTACTCTTTCAATTAAACGTTTTCGGTAAATCAAATCTATATCAATATTTCATTCCAAATGTGTACACGAAACACAAATTATTATTCTTTTTCTTCTTTTTCTTTTCTTCTTCTTCTTCTTCTTCTTCTTCTTCTTATTATTATTATTATTATTATTATTATTATTATTCCTTTTGGGTTTTTCACATCAGCGTTACCTGGTGGTATTTTGCTGAAGTCCAGGACTCCTCTGAGTATTCTAGCCGATTGCAGTAATCTGGATGGTCTCAATTCTTTCTCTGATTTCCAGATCCTCCGGTCTTTTTTCAAATTTTGTTTTAACTGTTCCAAGTGCACCAACTACAGTTGGTATCACTTTGACCCTCATATTCCTTGGCTTTTTCAATTATCCGACAAGGTCCCGGAATTTGTCTTTTCGGTTTCTTTCAACTTCACATTGTGTACTGCTGGAACCGCAAAGTCCACCAGTTGACAAGTTCTCTTTTCTTTGTTAATCAACACTAGGTCTGGTCTCCTGGCTGAGATAGGGTGATCCGTCTTATTGTTATTATTATTATTATTATTATTATTGTTGTTGTTGTTGTGATGTTAATTCAACAGTAAAAAAAGAAGACAAGTCGAGGTAGGGTAAAATGAGACAAGTGTATTTAAAATAAGGTACAAGAACGGCTAGCTTGCCGTTAAACGGTAACAGTACAACCTTTTCACTCGGTGTCTCACTATTTATAGTGAGAACCGGTGTATATTCTCCACTGTAGGAATGGCCGGTACAACAACAATTATTATTATTATTATTATTATTATTATTATTATTATTATTACTAGCAAATATATGCACCCTCCGGGTGCAAGTATTTAAGTTTTAATGTAATAAAATATTGTATTAAATTAGAAAGGCTAATGAAACTAAATAAGAATACATATAAAAAGATTTGAAACAGAGGGGGTATAATAAAAGATTTGAAACAAAGGGAGTATAATAAAAAATAGAACAACTGAAACTTACTCTTCCATCACTCTCATCTTTCATTGTTATTTTTTTCTAATTTAAGTATTTAGTTATAAGAGGAAGTAAAGAATGAAATGACAGTTATTTTATCTTGTTAATGGATTTCATTTAAGATTTATTGAAGAGACTTTTTCTTATATTCATTAAAATAAAACCAAACAGTTAGAAATCAATAATACTAAGCACATATTTATTAAATTCGATTTTTTAATATTAATATGCAAATTAGCCTTCCCGTTCACACTGTAAACCGCTATTTTGTTGTATATATAAATATAATTGCATGTTGTCAGTATGTAGACATAGTTAACAGTATTAATAATGTAAGACAATTTTATTAATAATTGTGGTTTAGATAAAAAATAAAATCATTGAGAATGTGATGTCAATAACTAAAGGAATTGTAACTTGAGTAGTAATATAGTTTCGGTTACAGACAGAAAAACACACAATCTCCATTATAATAAGATTATTATTATTATTATTATTATAGTATTTCTCTTAACTGTATTGATCGTTTTTTATTTGTTATGATTTTATTAATGGGTTCATTGCTCTTTAGCGAAAAAGAAACGACTTCTAATCTTCAGACATTAACGGTTGATAATGTAACCAAATTAGCCCTGGTTTGCGGTTGTTTTTATTTTCATTCTCATACATAATTTCCTGATTTATATTTAAAAAATCACACACAAAAATTTATTTAAAAAAAAAAACTCCCTCCCTCCCTTCCTTATAAAAATGTATAAAATTACAATAGAAGTTTCTCGGTTTAAAATACAATTGAGTTAATTTGTAACAAGTAATTGTCAAAGGTCTCACAGTCAGTGAACTACACATGACCGTGTACACGGTCCAGCTAATGGAAAATAAGATTAATACAGCGAAAATGTTAAAATCCATTTTATTTTTTATTTTATTTTTCGTTTTAATTATGGAATTCTGAATTAATTGATTTGTTAAATTAGTTGAATATGAGGCCTGGAAAAAAAAAACTAATGAAAAGATACAGAACAATAATATCAGTGATTAGTGTTTATTCTAAAGATTAAAACTTTGATCTGATCATTTCGACCATGTTAAACAGAATTATCCGAAAACTGATTCAAACAAACAAAAATAAATAAAAAAATTAAAAAAAGGATGGGTGGCAAAAGAATGAGATTAAAAAGGGTAATGCGTAACCAGCAGGACCTGTGGATATACCACAGTATGATAATTTAGTTATTACAAAGTTGATGTTCACCTAAGAGCTACTGCTAAATAGTTCAATATGTAAGTAAAAGTTAAATTAGTTGAATATGAGGCCTGTAAAAAAAAAAAACTAATGAAAAGATACAGAAAATAATATCAGTGATTAGTGTTTATTCTAAGATTAAAACTTTGATCTGATCATTTCGACCATGTTAAACAGATTATCTGATAACTGATTCAAAACAAACAAAATATAATAAATAAATAAAATAAAAGGATGGGTGGCAAAAAGAATGAGATTAAAAAGGGTAATGCGTAACTAGCAGGACCTGTGGATATACCACAGTATGATAATTTAGTTATTACAAAGTTTGATGTTTACTTAAGAGCTACTGCTAAATAGTTCAATATGTAAGTAAAAGTAAAGTCGTCGGTATCAGTCAATCAGTGAGGGAGTCTATCCCCTTTTCACTAGCGCTAGTCCAAGGAGATTGTTTTCGGCATCTGAGGTGGATCACCACACCTTTGATGTTTACTTAAGAGCTACTGATAAATAGTTCAATATGTATATAAAAGTAAAGTCGTCGGTGTGGTCTAAAGTCGGTATCAGCCAATCGGCGAGGGATTCTATCCCATTTTCACTAGCGCTAGACCAGGGAGATTGTTTTTGGCGTCTGGGGTGGATCACCATACCTACCATCCTGTACTACTCATACGCTGAGTTGGCGAAGGCTGGTATCGTACCTGGAACGTTGTGGTTCCTAGCTGTACACTCTACCGACTGATGAACTTAGTCACAAAAACTTATCGAAAAGGAATATCTTTTATTTGATGCATAGACAGTATCCTAACAGTACTACCACAACAAGACTGAATAAGGTATCCTAACAGATACTACCACAACAAGACTGGGACTATCGAATATCTGGACTTTATCGAATACGAATATCTTTTATTGATGCACATAGACAGTATCCTAACAGATACTACCACAAACAAGACTGGGACTTATCGAATTACGAATATCTTTTATTTGATGCATAGACAGTATCCTAACAGATACTACCACAACAAGACGGACTTATCGAATACGAATATCTTTTATTTGATGCATAGACAGTATCCTAACAGATACTACCACAACAAGACTGGGACTTATCGAATACGAATATCTTTTATTTGATGCATAGACAGTATCCCCAACAGGTACTACCACAACAAAGACTGGACATGGAGTTATTGTAATAAAAGGGTATCCATACTCCCCAAATTGAAGCCTCGCCATCAGATGTAGTTTATTGACATATTTAGTATATCCTATTTTAAAAAGAGGGGTGGTCTCACTCCTCTACTGGTGTTATTCTAAGCCCCGCCGACAGTTCAGAAATTATGTTCTCAGAGGGAATTTCTTCTTCGTGTTCCTGAAACACTAAGTAAAATGTTGCGACCAATCCATTGAGTCTTCTTCAGTTATATTATACGTAAGAAAATAAATCTATTTATTTAAAATTTCATCATGTTTTTCTTCTTTTTTTGACACCTATATAAAACTTCAGTTTAACAAACATAAAAATCAAGAGGCAATTTAATTGTCGTAACAGAATTTAGAAGAAAATGTATATCAAGTTACGTGTGTGCTTTTTATGTTATTTGATTCCTGTTTAAATGACCTATTAAATAACCTAACATTGAACGATAACCTCGTTAGTGACATCCAAGCCTAGCGCGTTTTAAATTCTACTGCAAGATAATCTAATTTTAGTTTGAATTGTACCTAATATATTCTATAACTTTATCTTTCATTACTCGTATGTGAATGTGTAACGCTTCTTGGGTGGTTCGGTATTTCAAGCGATTGGCACACATTCTCTATCGCAATAGTGTCGTATAGCCCTCTCTTACTTTCTTACCATCTAAGAGTATTTAGCTTCTATCTTATGATCTGTTCTCTGTTGAACGGACATCTCTTCTTCGTTGGACTGATTCTCTCTCTTCTGCTGGTGTGCTTCATCTGGACTTCTTAGGTCTTCTTCATCTCTGTCCGTTGTTATTTTTTTGTAGAGAACACAAATATTTGGATATTTTTCAGATGTCTTTAATTAACGAAAATTAACCCTCACACGTGGAAAAATAGCCATCTCAGAGAGACATTTCTCTCTCTTCCAAGACCCAAGAACCCTAAATTTCAAATTCAACTCCCGCCTGTGTTTATTAGTATCGATTTGACAACAAGTCTAGGAGGAGGAATGCTATAAATTCAACATGTTTTACTCCAAATTATAATTAAATTATTAATTTAATTATAATTAAAAAAAGAAGGCTAGATTAGATTTAAGAAAACACAATATGAGTCTAGGTAAAACATCATACATAATTGAATAGGTAGATATTCAAAGCAAAGCCAGACATTAGGTTTATAAGTTCCCAAAATTCACACTTGATTGTCTAATTGTTCACACAGTCTAGTGGATAAAGGAGTTGGGTTAAGACAGTTCTAAGTGACAGTTATCTCTGGATTGCAGGTCTAATCCTGGTCAAGGGCACAGTAACATAGAATAATAATTAACACAGCTTAACGCCTCTACCCCAGCTATGGTTAGCGGAATGAAAACAGGATACCACCGTGGACTGAATAAATGGTTACATTCAAAGTTCCGTAATAGCTCCCGATTACGACAAGAAGGTTCCTAAGTCCGAGAAGGTTCCCGGACTTGACAAGAAATACCTGAAGAAGGCCGGAGGGCACATCGGCCGAAACATTCTACTGATAACAATGAAGATGAGGACAATAGTCCTAATAATACAAATAATACTAATGTTTTACTCCACTTAGGATGAACCCTGTGTCACATTCTCTCCGTACTGGAGAGGTTGTATAAATACATACAAAATCCTTTAAAAAACAGATACATTAAATGTGGATTGAATTATGCAAGAGATAATTGATTAGATATATTTTCTAATTAAAATCCAAACGCCAATCCAGATAAGAATACAGGAATATACACCATACCTGTAAAATCTATCACCAAGTCCATATTAATTAACTACTTGTCACATTTACATGTACGCCCTTTAAATTATATACAAGCCCAAATTATGCTGTGTACGTAACCCCATATATACTGAGTTATCTATACACCCTTTTGCATTTAAACACGCAGGCAAAAAACATGAATAAAAACATACATTGTGCACGTATTTTAATAAAAAAAGATTCTTTTTTTAATTGAAATGTGGTTGTAAGCATGTAAAAGCACAGAGAAATAAAATAAAAAATTGAATAACTGAAATGGAAATCGGTGCGCATGCTCATTGGGGGCACATCGTATCGAAGAAGCAGCAGCAGCAACAACAAAAACCAAAAAGAGGCTGCAAACATTCTCTGAAAAAAAATTAAGTTAACTTCCCAATTGGAGAAAATATTAAATAATTGAATCTGGAAATTAGATTAAATCCTTGCTTTTTCACGCTGAAGAAACAGAAATATATTTTTAATTAAAATAAAACAATAATAATTGAAGAAAAAAAGAAATAAAACAAAGAAAAAGAAAAGTTACTTGAAAGTAGGACAAGAAGTTTTAAAACATTAGAAAAATCAGAAGAGAGAAAAGAAAAAAATACAGTAGTCTAACATAGGAGGATGACTTTAGGTCTCTTCCTTATTTCTGTTAAAGAAAACATTTATATATATTTTTCACCAGGAAAATGTGTATATAAATACTCGTATTCCTTGAAATTACTACCGTTAGCATCTTGCAACAACCTCTAATTAAAAATGAGATCATCTATATTGGCCAAGATGAAATGCAAAAAAAGTAAGTCGTGATTATTTAGTGTTGCTTATCCACCGAATTCTTATTTCTGATGAGTTTCGACCCCTGAAGTTGATAACGGTCCATTCCGTTTTTATTATAAAGGAAGAAAGGGAAGGAAAAGGACATGCTACACAAAAAATATTATAAGAAAGAAAGAAAGAAAGAAAGAGAGTATGAGCAAGATAGAGATGTATATGTATAAGTTGTGGACATGATGACGTCAGTGGTTGTTTACTTATAGATTCTCGTCTATTCTATTCTTAAAAGAAGTTAGTGTATATATATATATATATATATATATATATATATATATATATATAGATAGATAGATAGATAGATAGATAGATAGATAGATAAAAGGATATGAAAACACACATTATGCTGTTAAAGTGAAAACATTTTATATCATATTCATAGCTAATATTGAACAATATTTCGATTTACAAAAATTATTTTCAGCTCCTCTCTCGATGAGTCCGGGGTAAAAACAAGCTCTGAAAGATGATTTTTGTAAATCGAAATATTGTTTCACTTTAACAGCATATTGTGCATTTTCATATCCTTTTATCTATACTATACCGTCGGATTCATTTCCTTCTCTTAATATATAATTATATATATATATATAAATATATATATTTTTTTTTTTTAAATTGTGTGTATTTTGGCAGCGAATTATTCTTAAGACATGTGTTATTGAATAACACGGGGTATTCTTTTTCATTTTTTGTATGGATATTTTTTCCAGTCTATCCTTTTTGAATCCGGATCGAGTTGATTCATGATATTTTTCATACTAATTTCCCGAGCACTTTCGACCGTTGCTCCAGTCGTATTCATGGGTTATGTAATTTGGTTTTTTAGTTAATGTATATATATATATATATATATATATATATATATATATATATATATATATATATATATTATATATGTATGTATATATGTATATATATGTATATATATATGTATATATATGTGTATATATATGTATATTACATGTATATATATATGTGTATATATATGTACTATATATATGTACTATTATTATAATTTGTTGGTCGC
>CM042178.1:21137478-21152478 GCA_023376005.1 Doryteuthis pealeii
AAGAGAAGAATTCATGCAATTGTATTTATATATACAACAAAATAGAGGTTTACAGTGTGAATGGGAAGGCTAATTTGCATACAGACGCATGCACACACATACACACACATACACACAACTCGCAAGCATACATACACACAAACGGTCACACACGAACGTATCTACTTGCGAACACACACACTCACAGACGCACACACGCGTACCCACTCAAACACACAACAGCACACACGCATACACACACACGCACTCACGCACACACACAACAAGAACAAACACAACAAGAACACACACGCATATACACACACGCACCTACTCGCAAACACGCACACACATTCGCACGCACGCACGCATCTACTCGCAAACATGCACACTCACAAACGCACGCGCATGCACCTACTCGCACACAAATGCATATACGCAGACACACACCCCTAAACACCGCACACACAAGCACACACACACACACACACACACGCACACATGCACACATACTTGCAATCACATCCTCAAATCAATATCTTGAGTACATTTGCACTAGTGTTTGCGGGGGAGGGAAAACAAACGACATCGACGGCGTGAGAGAACTCCAAACATGTATATGCACATACACACACGGTATACCACTATCTTGTAATTCATAGTGGATATGAGATAGTTATATTTCTAGTGAGAATTCAAAAAATGATGACCTTGTACCAGGATTAAGAAATTCCAAGTAAAAATGATATTCGTAACGAGTGGGCGTTTTAGTATTTGACAGAAAGATAAAAATAGAATGAAAGATCGATATGAAGGGACAATGATATCTAAATGGTTGATATATATATATAAATCATTTTTATTATTTACTTCTTTTGAGTTTTCACATCAGCATTAGCTGATGGTCTTTCACTGGAGTTTGAGTGACAGCAAGTCTCTTATGGTCTCCAGGACTCTTCTGAGTATTCTGGCAGATTGCAGCAGTGCAGTGTTCTGAATGGTTTCAATCCTTCCTCTGATATCCAAACTATAAAAGCCCTTTTCCAATCCTTTTGGGACTGTTCCAAGTGCACCAACTACAATTGGTATCACTTTCACTTTCATGTTCCGTAACTTTTTCAGTTCTCTGGCAAGATCCAGATATTTGTCCATTTTTTCATTTTCCTTCAGCTTCACCCTGTGATCTACTGGCACTGCAAAATCCACCAGTTGACAAGTTCTTTCTTTTTTGTTTATCAACACTAGATCTGGTCTTCTTGCTGGGATAAGGTGATCCGTTTTTATTTCAAAATCCCAGAGAATTTTATGCGTTTCGTTCTCAACAACAGATTCTGGTTTATGCATATACCATTTTGTTAATGGTCAAAATTATTATTATTATTATTATTATTATTATTATTATTACTTCTAAACTCTACCGGCGTGGGAAAAAGACCCAAGTAATTCAGTTATTCAAAATAAAAATAATAATTTTCAAACTGATATCTGCGGAAAAAAAGAAAAAGAAAAAGAAAAAGAAAAGACTGGCAAATCCGTACTTTATAAAAATAATCATCAGTACCGTTTGTCGTTGCCAAAAGAACGAAAGAAAAATACCGAAGGAGTTTTCTAAGTTCTATATGTAAAAAGTGCTCAATACATTAAGTAGAGCATGGTTATAAGGACCTCCAAGAGTCAGACACTACTACCTAGGTTTCACCCGAATGGCTCTTCAGTATAATTCTGACTTAGAGCCATTCGGGTTAAACTTAGGTAGATAGTGTCTGACTCATGTAGGTCCTTACTTATATATATATATATACTAGCAAAAGTATCTGGTCCATGACTGGACTATATATAAAGATTGGACCATAAATAGGCGAGAGATTCCGAGCAGCAACTGGTATACGGACAGTTCCGCAAATCGGTTGATTTTGGTTTAATTAATTAATTATATCCTTTACTCAGTAAAAATCAATAACCAAAATTGGCGTATTTCTTAGTTAGAAGGATATTAAAGTGTATGCAAGATTTGAATCTGAGTGACCTCCCGTTTAAGAGTTATACGTCGACACTTACATACAAAACTTCCTTATATATATATATATATATATATATATATATATATACATACATATATATATATATATATATATGTGTGTGTGTGTGTGTGTGTGTGCATTATAATGGAGATTGTGTGTTTGTCTGTAACCGAAACTATATTACCAATGCTATTTACGTCACATTCTCCATGATTTGATTTTATCTTGATAAAATTATTATTAATATAATTTATTATTTGATAAAATTGATTTTCATTATCAATACTGTTGACCATATGTACATGCAAAAACATGCAATTGTATTTATATATACAACAAAATAGCGGTTTACAGTGTGAACGGGAAGGCTAATATGCATGTTGATGCTAAAAATTTTAAGAGAGTTTTATAATTTGCTTGAAACATTGTGTATATATTGGTCTTGAGGTTGATTTTGAAGGCTATCACAATGCAGGTGTAAAGAAAAAAAAATAATAAGGTAACAATAGTGTTGTGTGTTAACCTGTATTTTATTCTTGAATTTTCGAGATAAAATCTCTTTTTCAAAAGATCACTGGAACTGAAATCGTCTTGTTATGGCATTTCTAGTTAAATGAATTTTTTTTTAATGATGGTATTTGTAAATGCAAGATAATTATCTCTCTTGTTTTGTTCGGCCATCCTATTGCATGAGTACAGGCACCGTTTGACACCGGTAAAAGTCACATGTTTGCGTGGCGCTGGTTTTGAATTCTTTTTAGCAGCAGGATTTGAGGCGACAAGAAGGTAGATACATGCTTGGAACTTTTCCTCCTCCTTTTCGATTTTATTAGTTGTATTAGAGAAACTACATAGTCTATTTGTATTCTATTGTAGTTTCACGTTGAAGACCAGTTGCGAAACAGGAGGATAGGTGACAACTCCCGTATTTACCTAAATAAAAGCATCTTCATCAGTCGGACTCTGTCTTTACTCATTCCCTTGCCTTGGGCGGCCGTCATAGTATTATTTATAACTGTATTCTCGTGTTGCATGTTTACGTGAATGCGTTTTTTTTTTTGTTGTTGCTGTTTGTACGTGTGCGTATGTTGTCACGCATGTGTGCATGAAAATTTTGTTTTGATAAATACGTGCTTAATATTATTGATTTTTAATTGTTTGATTTCATCTGAATGCACTCCGGGCGATGTAAAAATAGATTTTTGAAACATATTGCCTGAGGGGTGGGAGTAAAAAATTCAGTGTCAGCGAGTTTGTACCCTAAGTAAGTAAAATCATCAAATTCGTTAAAGGGTTAAAAATAAAACAATTTGAAATGTAAACTTCAAATATGTATTAAAATAAAACAAACTATATATATATATATATATATATATATATATATATATATATATATATATAATATATATAATACCAGTCATGTATTTATTAAAACTTGTTTAAAAAAAACAATGAGGACTGTCTAATGCTACATGTTCAAATTTTCAGTGTATTTATTCTATGTTATGACGATTTTGGGTAATGTGACGTAAGCAGTGGCGTAATTTTTGTTACAGACAGAAACCGGAAGCGAATCTCCATTATTAATAGATACAAAAATAAGCAGAGAAATGACGTAAGAAAAATAATCAAATGATTAATGATAATTATAAAACAGGGGTTGAGTATTCAGGGGAGAATGGAAAGCCAGAAAGGGACTGGACAAGAAAGTACGACACCAACTTTTTTGCTAACCAACAAGCGGCCGGGTTTTCTTTCTTTCCTTTCCCAAGTTTGACATTAGAATGGTATGTACATTATAAAGATTTTTTTTAAAAAGAACATTATAATAAAATAACCCTCTTGTATTCGTGATTATTAGCATTGATTCCTGACACCTGACAATGCTTTTTATCTGATTTCTATAGCAAAAAATATATGGTAAGCATTTCTATAGTGAAATCATTAGCATGATATGTACATTATAATAAAATAAACATTTTTGAAAGGAAGAATCTGGCTGGAATGAAATTGTTGAATTGTTTGGTTAAAATTCCAATGTACTTATATAATACAATATAACAATATACAATGGAATTAAAATATACAAAAATAAGCCGAGGAATGACGTAAGAAAAACATATATATAATGATGTATATATAATAAATTTATTAATACGTTGATATTTATGTAAACATACATTTATATATATACATACATTAATACATATACATATATTTACTTATACATACATTTATGCATACATTTATATATAAATACATATACATACATAATGTATATATACATATACATACATAAATACATACATAAATACATATAGATATGAATACATATATTTACATGAAGCAAAGTATATACACATGCATGTATTGATGGCCACAAACAACCCACCGAATACAACCCCACAAAACTCAAATCAAACCATAGACCCAGAAACATCATCTGGTTTAACCCACCTTTCAACAAATCAATATCTTCAAACTTAAGCAAAATCTTCGTCAACCTCATACGTAAAAACTTCCCACCGAACCACCCCTTAGCAAAAATATTTAATAAGAACAACTTAAAAATAAGTTATAGCTGCACCAAAAATATTTCACAAATCATTAAAAGCCACAATAAAAAGGTAGAAACAAACAACAACAATCCACCACCCACCAATCTATGCAACTGCAGAGACAAAAACACGTGCCCCTTCAATGGTCTCTGCCTGCAAAGGAACGCAGTATACAGGGCAACTGTAAAGTATAACACAACCACCAAGCATTACATCGGAGCAACCGAAGGTACCCTGAAACAAAGATCTTACACACACAAACTATCATTCACTAATATTAACTACTCAACCAGTACATCACTATCCACATATATCTGGAGCCTAAAGGACATGAATATTTCCCCAAGATAACCTGGGAAATCCTAAAAATTGCACCCACATACAATAAGTCCACAAAAAAATGCCTCCTTTGCCTCCAAGAAAAACTTTCTATCATCACCCACATACCACATTGCACCCTACTAAACAAAAAATATGAAGTACTGTCCAAGTGTAGACATAAAAACAAACACCTGTTGTCGAATTTCGACCCATACACTTAACCCCCCACCACTGCTCACACACTACGCACTACCACCTCGGCACTATTATACACATAACATACTGCATCTTCATAACAACAACAACATAATCTATCACTACCCAACTCCAACCCTACACACCTGCATAAGAAACGTAAGTAAAGATCCTTCTTTTTCTCTACACCCCAGTACTATATCCAAAACCCCTGAAGAATAACCCACCCCATCCACCTACATATCCCACATCTTCCCCACTTACATACCTATTCAACCATCCCACTCTGTCCCTCTCTACCTGCATATCTCAACACGTATCTGTTTATCTGCCTCCCACAACCCATTCACCTATCTATCTTTCTCAATAAACTTCCACCAACACATACACCCAATTATCTACACCTGTTTATTTCTATCTGATTAGGGTATAATAACTCTTAATTAATAACTCCTCACTATCGTGAAAATCAACTAACCCCCGCCTATTTACCCACACGGCCCGGTATCTTTATTGACACGAAATTAGGGACTACCCATTGACCAGTTTAGGACAACTCGAAATTAGGGACTACCGATTGACCAGTTTAGGACAACTCGAGTTAAACGGAAATAAATATTTCCGAACTTTGTTTATAAAAATCCCGTAAAAACAATTAAAGATCTTACAAGATAGTTACAAAGAATAATAGTTCATCCAAAGATCAAACTATTCCTTAAGAAAAACTACACCGTTACCTTAATAAATATACGAACCCACCCATATTGCACGCTGCTTTTTAGACAAAAAATACATATGATTACAACCTTACGTTTATGCGTCTACGCACGTTTGAGCGTAAAGGACGCATAACACAAAAATTTATCTAAGAACATATAACAATAAATATATATATCTATCTATCTGTCTATATGTGTGTATGTATGTGTGTATGTGTATATATATATACGTGTATATTCGCGTATCTATCCAGCTATATATATATATATATATATATGTGTGTGTGTGTGTGTGTGTGTGTATGTATGTGTGTATATACGAACTGAACAAATAAATATATATATATATATATCCACATAACAATGAAATTCCCTCACCAATCAATCAATCTATCCATCTATCTATCTATTTATCCATCTATCATTCCACCTATCTAAGTCCATCTTCATCCATCTTACGTAACATTTCTACCCCCCCCGGCCTACATCTTGTTCCCCCCTTCCTTCTTTCAACCAACGCCCCCTTGGTCCTTGTACATATGCATTCGTGTATATATACGTGCTCTTGTATGTTTATGCATATGTGAGCGTGGGTGTAAGCGTGGATGTGTGCGAGCGCATATGTGTATATGTGTGCATGTGTGTATGTGTGTGTGTGTGTGTATGTGTACGTATATATATGTGTGTATGTATATATATATGTTTATATACGTATATATATGTATATATATATATATATATATGTGTGTGTGTGTGTGTGTGTAGGTGTGTGCATGTGTATGCGTGCTGACGCGTATACATGCGACTGAATATGTGTGCGCACACGCGTGTACGTGTGTATGCGTACGTGTGTGTGTATGTGTGTACGTGCATGCATGGTCGTGTACATGCACGCGTATGTGCATACGTGTGTGTGCATGCATGTATGAGCGTGTGCGTGCGTGCGTATATGCGTGCATGTATGTGCATGCATGCATGTGTCTTTGTGCGCATATGCGTATGTATGTTCCTACGTATGTGCGCGCGTCTATATATGTATGCATGTATATGTATGTGTGTCTGTACGTGGGCGTGTGAGTGTATGTACACGCATTTGTATGAGTACGTATATGCGTGTCTGTCTGTGTGTACATGTGTGCATATGTGCGTATATATGTACACGTGGACCCCGTAGTAGTATGCGTATGCGCTTCAGTATGTATATGTAAGGCTTACCCAGCAAATATAGTGACATGTGTGTGCATATCAGTATGTATGAATATTATTTTGTATGCGTGTATATGTCGCGAGTATATGTAACCACGTGCAACCACGTCCGGTTGACAACGCCACACCTCGTAATAGACAACACCGCCGTTCAACCCCCAACACCCACCCACCCATAATATACAACATTTACAACCTTAAAATTAATATTATCCAACCCCACTCCCCAACTATCACGACCCGTCCGTATACAACATACACAGCCTACGCATCAGATAGAAAGAAAACATGCACGCACGCACACACACACATACACATGTATAGACACGAGCGCTCGCACGTAAGCACTATTAAAATACCGCACACTCACAGAACAACGTATTATGTGTGTGACCAGTCACTACGCGTACGCAACCTTTATACTGTCCATAAACACTCTCATACATTCAATTCACCTTCACATACATACACACATCATTTTATCCAATCATACGCATCCCATGTCTATTGAATTTTTTGAAATTTTTTGAAATTTTTTCGATTTTCCTCACATTTGAAACATCTTCACCTGATGAATGCATCGCATGAAACCAATATGGTTGTGAATGTTCCTTTGTCACCCAATAAATAGATATGTAAAACCTATATATTTATCTTATTATATTATATAACAGCTCCATTTTATATTGAGCACTCTACCAATTAATACTGCCTTTGGTACACCATTCCAGCAAAAGCTGAAATAGTGACCATCTCACACTACAGGTATATATATATATATATATATATATATATATATATATATATATATATATATATGGTGATTGCCGCTTCTTGACAGAATAAGGCCATTTCTACAAGTAGTCCAGATGGGAGCAGTTGTGAGCACGCAGACGGCCCACGGATCCAGCTTGTTTTTTATGCACCCTGTCACACATATGAAATCCTTGACATACAGGCGCTGCCACGCAGGTCAGATTTCAATGTAGGAAATGTTTCCATGGCGTCCGTCATGTGTCGCTTCAAAATGGAGGGCTCGAGTCAAACTTCTTACAGCTATCATCGGCCTGTCTTTCCATGAGGATGTGTATCCAGCCCACCCCCTTCTATCAATTGGTCCTTATCGCTGAAACTGACTTCCGCAAGGGCATCGATGTCGGTCCCATATCGAGATGCTCCCCTGTCACGATACCAGTACGTAGTTTGGGGTTTCCCAATCTCTCAAGATCGGGAAGTGTCCAGACATTCCAGGTGACTATTCTTAGCCTTGTCTTGTGTTGTAGTATTTTCCTGTTTTCACCCAGCTAATGTGGACATTCGTCGAAACGCTGGTTTCTGGCCAGCTTGATAGGTGAACCGGCATTTGTTTAGGTTACCTTTTCTAGACACAAATGGCTGGGTGAACAGTGTTAACCAAGTGGCTGCTCATTCACACACAACCTCGCCGAGGCACGTTGCTGTTCAATCAGCAAGGCCGTGATGTTAAGTAGGTCACGAGTCACGCTGTATGTAGATTCACATCTGCGTGCTTCCAGCCCGTCAGGCCTGCACACCTCACCATTCCTCCATCACTCTGGGACTTGTAGAAATATCTGCACATGTTTTTTTGTTTTACATGTTGTGCGCTTGTGCGACACGCACTGCATGCTCTCCTTCCCCAAAGTCAAGTGACAAGCCGAAGCAAGATGACTGGGAGACTTTGGAAAACGCAGGTGGATGATCTGATGTGATCTACGGGTCCACCACACCATGAAAAAAAAGTTTTCCCTAATATTTTCTAAGTTTTAACTTAGAATAAGTCCACACGTACAATTTTCTATTAAATAGGTGACATACACTTTTATAATTTCACCATATATTACATTTAGAAAAAACAAAAACAATAAAACCTATTCAAATATTAAAGAGAAAAAGGAACCAGTAAATAAGATTAATATTGTTAAATGTCAATGAAATTAAAAGTTATGACAATTTAAATCACTAAATAATAAAAAATAATATTATAAAACGCAAGGAGATACACAATTAAAAAGTATATTTTAACTTAGCCATGAGTCCACAATCTTTTTTTTCTACTTCGGCTCGTATATATACATTCTTATATTTACTTATATATACATAAATATGCGTAAATATACATGTATACATTTGCGTAAATATATATACATACATACATATAAATAAATATACATGCTTACATATACGTCAATATACATACGTATATAAAATGTACATACATATACGTATGTATAGATCTATATTTATACATAAATATATAAATTTATATACATATGTATATGTTATTATAAACATCTCTCTATCTCTCTTTGTGTTGACGACTGCTAGACCGAAGAAATTTTCTGACAAAGAAAAGAAGATTTTGTTTTTAAAACCCTGTTGGGGTTACCCGTGATCTTAATTTAAGGGTCGTTTTCACACACGAAGAAACGAGTCCATTCATAAGAACGAAGACCAACGACGTTATATACATTGGACTTCAATGGATGCAATTTGGTGAGGAGAGAGAGTCTATCCCCTTTTCGCTTGCACTAAACAAGGGAGATTGTTTTTGCGTCTGAGGTGAACCAATACACCTATCACCAGCTTCCCACTTTACTGCACAGATACAAGCTGTGTTAATTATACGCTGAGTTGGTCCCTAGGCGGATAATCCACCGGCTGAGCTAAACCGGCCATATATATGTTAAGTAAGCAGAGTGAACTATTGTCGGTATTAGCCAGTCAGCGAGGGAGTCTATGCCCTTTTCCCTGGCGCTAGAGAAGGGTAGCAGTTTTTGCGTTTGAGGTGGAGTACCACACATATCATTAGCTCCCTACTTTACCACACAGATCCAAGTATCGATAATGTAAGTTTAGTGTAAGCCTCTAGGGGTTACTGAACTCCACAAGAAACCGGTGTAATTGAGAACAAGTTCCCATTTGTTGCATTAGGCCGAGCGGCAAAGCTGGTGCTGATTTGTTGATAAAAACTTATTCGTGGGTGTTTCGGAATCTCTCGTAAGGTAAATAGGTTTTATTTATTTACTTTGCTTTTTTATCTTTTCTTTTGTTTTTTTTGTTTTTTTAATATTTTCTTTTCTCTTTTCTTTTTTCCTTCTTATTTTTCCTTCTTTGTTTTTTTTTTCTTTTTTCTTTTTTTATTCTTTTTTCTTTCTTTTTTTCTTTTTTCTTCTTTCTTTTTTTCTTTTGTTTTCTTTCTTTCCTTTTACTTCTTTTTTCTTTTTCATTTTTCTTTTTTTCTTTTTTCTTTTTTATTCTTTTTTCTTTTTTTTCTTTTTTCTTCTTCTTTTTCTTTCATTGTTTTTTCTTTTGTCTTTTTTCCTTTTTTTCTTTTCGTTTATCTTTTTTCTTTTTTCTTATTTTTCTTTTTTTTTTATTTTTTATTTTCCTTTTTCTTTTTCCTTTCTCTTTTTCCTTTTTTTCTTCATTTTCCTTTTTCCTTTTTTTTTCTTTTTTTTTCTTTTTTTTTCTTTTCTTGTTTTGTTGTTTTTTCTTATTTTTTATTTTTGTTCCTGGGTACCTCTATATGGATTGGCGCGTCGAAAAATAGATAAGATTTCTCCATCTGCCGATAGAGCACCAGTCATGGTGTGGGGGAAGACGAGACAAGAAGGAGGAATTTCTCTTGCAAGGAACGCACAGGTTATTTGGAAACATATGCTGTAAAGCACCCTACAGTCATATATAGAAAAGATAATAAGAATAGACAACGATTATATATATATATATATATTATATATATATATATATATATATATATTATATTATTATTATTATTATTATTATTATTATTATACTAAAGCTGAGAAAATCAACTTTTATCCCCTAAAGGTTTTTTTATTGTTTAGTTTAATTACACGAAATGTATACTAAATTATTCCTTAGCTTTAGGATTGAATTATGTTTGAAAAAAATTCCATTTTAATCGGTTCTAATTAATCGTAATTTGCAATTAAGTAAAAAAAAACTGACCAATCCCTGTCATAACATTCTGTCTACCACTCTTTTCCTCTCTGTGTCTATCTTGATTACACCCTCGTTAAATGTGTTAGTTTATCTAGAGAGTAAAAGGGAGAGTGATTAAGGGAGACATTTAACAAGTCACTTGATTCACACCAGTAGCGGAAGAGCCCGTATGTAATGAAATTCCCTGATCTATTTCAATTTAAATTAGGTCAACCCAATTCGTCGAAAAAATCTGTGTTTTTTCAATAAAAATCAGGGAAATATCCGAATTGAAAAGGCTGGATAGATAGATAGATAGATAGATATGAACAGACTGAGATAGATAGATAGATAGATAGATAGATAGATAGATAGATAGATAGATGATAGAAATAAGGTGTTTTCTCGTATCATCTCCAAAATGAGTTCAGTCGGCCATTTTACGCACCATATACATTTCTGAAAAAAAAAAAAGAAAGAAAAGATAGTTATTGGTGATTCCACCGCCCCCGCACCTACCAGCCCAACTCTAACACCACTGCTGCCACCTTGGCATGATATAAAACCACCCACCTTATCGTCCCGGACCCCCACCCTCACTCCTTCTTGGTCTAACCCAGGTAGAATTTCGCCGTCCGCTGGAATTTCACTATTGCTGGTGTTTCTTACCGAAGTCTAAATTTAGAGCGTCCTTCGAGCTCTGCCTATTTCCGTAGCAGAGAATTATGGGTAACAGAAATCTCCAGCAGTGGTTAAATCGAACTTAACGGACCTAAATTCCACCATCGTACGCCACACCGCCGAAAGAAAGAAAAAATACCAAAAATCAAGGAATTAATCGAATTTAATGAAATTTTCAGTGTTGATATATTAATGAATAAAATATATAATGTACGTTATTTTATTTTAAAACTTTTACATTTTTTCAGATCAGTTAAGTTTGAACCACGTATCTTGAGATTCGGTGTTAGGCCTTAAAGGTACGTGGTTCAAAGTTAACTGGCCTGAAAAAATGTAAAAGTTTTTAAATAAAATAACTGGTGCATTATTTTTTTTTTATTCATTAATATATAAACACTTAAACTTTCATCGAATGTGGTTAATTCCCTGATTTTTTGTAGTTTTTTTTTTTCAGTCGGGGGGACATACGATGGTGGAATTTAGGCCCGTTAAGTTCGATTTAACCCCAGCAGTACCCCTACCTCAGCCCACACACAGGCACACGCACTACAGCAGGACTTGCACCTATGCAGGATTTTTTAACGAGGTTATATGAGTATGTATATGGAGGAAGCGCGTAGTGTAATGGTTAGAGTCGTAGGAAATGGACTCGTCAATTCGAGTTCAAATCCTTGACAAGGCTGTTTGTATTTCACATAGCGCTAATAACTTTGTGAAAGGTATGAATCCAACTATTCTTCCTCCAGCTATGGGTAAATAGTAGGGTAGACTGGGCTCTTTAACATTGGTTAGGCAACCAATCTAGGAGAAGGAAAACTCTGATTTAAAACCTCTTAAATCCGCTTGAGGTGGTCACTACTAGAATAGGCTCAGTCATAATTAGTGATCTATTTCAATTTATTTATTTATTTACTTATTTATTTATTTTGATTTATTTATTTGTTTTAATAAAACTCAATCTTTCCCCTTCAATCTTTGTAGCCATGTCAGTCAGACCTTGTTGAAATAAACGACCACCTCTAATACAATTATTTATGTATAACGCGGACTCATGTTTAATACGCACCTTTACTTGGGTCTACAAAATACTGGGGTTAGCACAGTCGGTAGAGCGTTCGGCTAGAAACCACAAGGTTCCTAGTTCGATACCAACCAACGCCAACTCAGCGCATGAGTAGCATAGAAATCTGTGCGGTAAAGTAAGGAGCTGATGGTAGGTGTGGCGCCCGCCTCAGATGCTATAAAACAATCTTCTTGGTCTAGCGCTATTGAAAAGGGGATAGACTCCCTCGCTGACTGGCTGATACCGACTTTAGGCCCCCCCGTTGACTTTACTTTACTTACAAAATCCTGGAAAAATGTTCTCGTGCCTTTTTATAATTTTGCAGTTACTAAATTTAACCTAAAAAGTTTTATTTATCTGTCTGTCTATCTCTCTGTCTCTGTCTGTCTGTCTGTCTGTTTTTGTCTCTGTCTGTCTGTCTGTCTGTCTCTCTCTCTCTCTCTCTCTCTCTCTCTCTCTCAAACACACACGCGCGCGCGCACATACACAGAAATAATATTTGTTTTCTGTCTGTCTGTCTGTCTGTCTGTCTCTCTCTCTTTCCCTCTCTCTCTCTCTTTCAAACACACGCGCGTGCGCACATACACAGAAATAATATTTGTTGTCTGTCTGTCTGTCTGTCTTTCAAACACACACGCACGCGCGCACACACAGAAATAATATTCTCTCTCTCTCTCTCTCTCTCTCTCTCTCTCTCTCTCTCTCTCTCTCTCTCTCTCTCTCTCTGTAATAAGAATTTATGTAGTTTATATTATGCCTTAAAATATAAAATGTACATTGTATTTATAGCAAATACTTGGACAATAATTTTTTTGGTATTTATAAGGTATTAGCGGGACTCTTACACTTTCCAATGTTACAAGCAGTTAATTCGGATGAAAGAAGACGAGAACAACAATTGAAGATAAAGAAACATATATTCAAAAGGTACAAAAAGGTTGCAAACTTTTGGCGTTTGCAGCCAGACTTATCTTGCTGAAGGTAAAGAAGGTAAAGGTGAGCGCTGGAATATACCACTTGTTGATTGACTCAACATGATAAGTGCTGAGGGTGAGGAGCGCTTGATAAAGGCGATTCGCTGGTTGACTGCCCAGCACAATAGGTGACTTTCGTCATAGAATTTAATTTTGGCGCCAATATCGTATATTGGCGATACGCCCTCTGGTGCCAGGTGCAGATAATTTAACTATAATTCTTTTGATAACATGTTCACACAAAAATGCAGCTCATATAGAAAATTTGTATTGAAAAGAAAACGGTAATTAAATTTCTTGATAAAGAGAAAGAAAAAGATATGAAAAACGAAAAGAAAGTTTTAGCGGTTTAAGATTCTAAGCACTCAATGTATGTCTACCAGTATTATGATTTTTGTGACCATCCTTCGGGAATTTCCGTAATCTAATCCTATTTATACGTGGTGATAATGCAGAATAGCGCGTAAGAGATAATATTAGATTACGTAGAAAAAAAGCATTAGATTTCCCGGAAATACCCGAAACATTTGAGACTCAACGTCTAAGCAACTCGGGAGTTTCCGTAATCTAATCCTATTTATACGTGGTGATAATGCAGAATAGCGCGTAAGAGATAATATTAGATTACGTAGAAAAAGCATTAGATTTCCCGGAAATACCCGAAACATTTGAGACTCAACGTCTAAGCAACTCGGGAGTTTCCGTAATCTAATCCTATTTATACGTGGTAATAATGCAGAATAGCGCGTAAGAGATAATATTAGATTACGTAGAAAAAAGCATTAGATTTCCCGGAAATACCCGAAACATTTGAGACGCAATGGCTGGGCAACTTCGGGAGTTTTCGTAATCCAATCCTATTTATACGTGGTGATAATGCAGAATAGCGCGTCAGAGATAATATTATTGTTAGGTTTAAAGCAAGAGCACTGTCCAGCGGAGATCCTTTGTATTAAGCAGGGTGCGATCCTTAGTGAAGAATCTTTTGGTTGCTCCTTGGCGTCGCTTAATACTGGGTATGATCCTTTGGTTGTTCCTTGGTGCTCCTTAGTGTTGTAGGTCCGTGCGTCAATCTCGAATAGATGGACAGTTATCAGTATCAGTGACTGAATAGTTAATTAACTACGTATTCGAACTGTTGATTGGCTAGGGTTTAAACTACCTGACCTAGCTTAGTCTATAAATTCAAGCGGTAGATTGCAGCACGGTTTACATCATCAAAAATATTCCAACAACCAGTGATCGGTCAATGACCCCTGAACTAGATTTTGAAAAAAAAAACGGAAGTCGCAAATTTTCTGCAGAAGAGCGGAAACG
>CM042178.1:21157478-21217478 GCA_023376005.1 Doryteuthis pealeii
AGTAAAAAATTATAAGTGTAGTAAAATTCAAATAACGCTATGAGAAATGGAAATTTACCATTGACTGTTATAAGAAGTTGTATAACTGATTATCAAGCACTTCACCTTTTCTGACATGGAAGTCGATTAATGATTGGCTGAAGGCGAGTGTGAGAAGTGAACTGACCTAGTCAGATTTTGACCGTTAGCCGATAGGAGCAGACGCGATGTTCATTTGCTCTTAAGATGCCAGCTTCTCACCATGCGGTTGAAAACCCTTTTGGGGCTTCGGGTTTTTTGATAATGAATAAAAACGTCTTGTAAAACAATAAAATCTTGTTTAATTATTACAACCTAGAAATGAGTATAGACGGCCCAGACCAGCAGAAGAATAAATGGCCAGCGACGAAAAAGAACACAGTAAGCACCCATCTCCTCTCCTCTCTCGTCATTTATATACCCGATTCAAACGAGTATATAACAGTACCCGATGTTGCATAATTGTATGGTGGCGTGGGTATTTGACAAACCCTGTAGCGAGAATTCTAAGGAGCCATTGTTTTTCAGATCAGAGGATGGAAAAATACTAGGACATTAGTACCCTTGACCCCCAAAGGCGGGAATCTCGTATGTCACGTGTTTTAGCTAGTTAGGAAATCAGTTTTCAACCAGAGATGAAGCAGAACAGACATGTGCTGCTGAGGTTGTAACTCAGACGGCATGGTGAATCAGGATGGGCAGTAATAAAATCTTGCACGAGAAAATCAAAGTCTTGTTCATTATTTGAATGACTTTAAAAGAACTAGCCCCAAAAGAAGCCCTTAGAAAAGAAGAGACCAGACAACACGGCCGGCCAAAAGAAGGAATGAAAGGAAATGGTGACAATGTCATGGTTTGATGGCCATTGTTTTTCAGATCAGGGGATGGAAAAATACCAGGACTTGGTACTCTTGACCCCAAAGGCGGGAATCTCGTACGTCGCGTGTTTTAGCTAGTTAGGAAATCAGTTTTCAACCAGACGTCAGGCAGAGAGGGTGTCTATCTCTTTGCTGAGGTTGTAACTCAAACTGCACGACGAATCAAGATGGGCAGTAATAAAATCTTGTACAAGAAAATCAAAGTCTTGTTGATTATTTGAATGACTATAAAAGAACTAGCCCCGAAAGAAGGCCTTAGAAAAGAAGATACCAAACAACAGGACCGGCCAAAGAAGTAAAGATTAAACATGGCCACTAGACGATCCTAGCCGAAAGGAAGAAGATAGAAAGAAGAAATGGAAGCAATTAAGTCACAATGCTGTCTGTCTGTCTGTCTGTCTGTCTGTCTGTCTGTCTCTCTCTCTCTCTCTCTCTCTCTCTTCTCTCTCTCTCTCTCTCTCTCTCTCTAACGCCTCTCTTTCTATCACTGAGTCATTTCTCTCGTTTATATACCTGATGCTCTCTCTCTCTCTCTCTCTCTCTCTCTCTCTCTCTCTCTCTCTCTCTAACGCCTCTCTTTCTATCACTGAGTCATTTCTCTCGTTTATATACCCGAGGTACGATGTCAACGAGGGTATATAACATACGTTTATTTGGTGCCGAGAAGACCAGATTCATATCAAGTACATATGAAACGAATCTCGGTATATAACACCCGGTAGACTTTATTATTGGCATTTCAGTCCCGGAAGACTATAATAAAGTTTTTGTGCTTTCTTCTGAACCTCTTAGCTTCATGGTGTTTCGCCAGGGTGACTTCATACATGATCAGTCCTCTATGAAGAGCCTACCGCCACCGAGGACGGTCCTGAGCCAAACTTTCCCAGTTGGAAGGGACAATTCCAAAGCACATGAGATCATTCTTGCAGACATCCTTGAAATACAGCCGGGGGCGACCAATCTGTCTCTTACCAGAAGAAAGCTCTCCATAGAGGATGTCTTTCGGGATTCGTCCATCATCCATCCGGCGGGCATGACCCAGCCATCGACTGTCTCAGAGAAAACAAGCTGGGGAATTTAGCTCTCTCTAGAACTGCTGGGTTAGTGATCCTGTCCCTCCAGGTGATGCCCAGTATACGTTTAGACAGCCAAGGTAAAAGCTATGTAGACTATATATACACTAGCAAAAACAAAAAAAATGCATCCTCCGGGCACAAGTACTTCAGTTTTAATATAATTAAGTATGATACTGTCGGTTAGAAACCACAAGGTTCCTAGTTCGATACCGGCCCTCGCCAACTCAAGTGTATGAGTAGCACAGGAATCTGTGCGGTAAAATCAGGAACTTATGGTAGGTGTGGCGCTCCACCTCAGACGCAAAAACAATCACCTTGGTCTAGCGCTAGTGAATATATATATATATATATATATATATATATATATATATATATACACATATTTGCATTTCACTTAGTGCTAATGCCCTTGGGAAAGGTATGAATCCTACTCTCCCCCTTAGCTGTGGATAAATAGTAAGGCAGACTGGGCTCTTTAACCTTGGTTAGGCAACCGGTCTAGGAGAAAGAAAACACTGAATTCAAACCTGTTGAACTCCGCTTAAGAAATTGACCTTGTGTCACATCTTGCTCGTGCAGAGGGGTTGGTATATATATATATACATATTGTAGCAGCTCCCTGGTAATATTTTCTGGTGATGTATTGATAACACGAAGACGACTGATGTTGAATGTAGAAGATTTTATTTACTTCCAAACACCGTGAAATACTGAAATAAAATGGGGTATAAAACAATTACTAATTTACAAAACAAATGCCAGCAACTTCACGGGAAAATTGGAAAGAAACATACGTGTGCGCCGTTACCAGTACCAAGAACTAACTAAAGACTAAAATTCTAATTTTAGGACAATATTTTCCACACAACCTTTTTGCTGCATCAGCCTGGCGGAAGTCCCTATTTTGCCCTAAGGATATCTGTTGATCTTCCCACAATGCCATTCTGTCCCTGTGGGTCCACTTGATTATCAGACCCTAACAGAGTTGTTTCCCTTACACTGTCCAAATTTAAGGGTATATTTTGGGGGTAGAAAATAAATATATCTACCTATTAGGCGAACTCAAAGGTGACAGCTACACACACACACACACACACAGATATATATATATATATATATATATATATATATATATATAAAGTATATTGCATGAAAGAAAGTCCGTCGAAGATAAAGCATGAAAAATAAAAGTATATCGATACGGTATACTTTTATTTGCGGAGGCGCGTGGTGTAATGGTTATCGTCGTAGGAAATAGACTCGTCAACGCGAGTTCAAATCCTCGACTTGGCTGTTTGCATTACACATTGCATGAATACCCCCAGGAAAGGTATGAATCCAACTATTCTCCTTTCAGCTATGGGTAAATAGTAGAGAAGACTGTGCAATAGTAGGCAAACAGTCTAGAAGAAGGAAAAGTCTGAATTCGAACCTGTTAAATTATTTTTAAGAAATGTTGACCTTGTGCCGCATCCTACTCGTACTGAAGGGTTGGTAGATATAGTTAAATGCAAAAACTAAACTATTACAATAGAAGCCAGAAAGTGAAATAAGAATCAAAGAGGCGATTTTAATGACCAGATTAAACCCGAAAATCAAGCACAGAATAAGGACATGCTACACAGAAAATACAATAAGAAAGAAAGAAAGAAAGAAAGAAAGAAAGAGAGTAGGGAGAGATAGGGAGAGGAGTGGGCTCGCGGTAGCGATAACGCAAATCTGTTTCAATTGAACACAATGAAAAGATGAAAAGAAGGAAAGAAAGAAAAAGAGTGAGATAGAGTTAAATCAAGATTATTATATATTTTACATATTGAACTATTTTACAATAGCTTTTAAGTATATATATCAAACGTGATAATTAAATTATTATTCTGTGAATGTATATCCACAGGTCCTGCTAGTAAACTTCATTATACAGTTTAGAAAGAAAGGCAGATTTTGTTTTATAATGAGAGTGTATATTAACGAGCATCACAAACTCAGCGTATTTGTCCGAAAGTGAGCGTAATAGCGCGACTGGAGTTCGAACTCGCTTACTACGATGTCGCAGTCCAGCACGTCAGCCTCTACGTCACTGGCAATCCCCTTGGTATGTTTAGAAAAATTTGTATCTAGCCATAGTCTCATTTATTGTCTAGATCAAAACTCAAATCCTATTTAATTTCTTACGAATTTGTCATCTATTCAAAAGACCTTTTGAATAATTTCAATCTATTTTCTTATGAATTATTTGACTCATTTATTTGTGGTAAAAATGAAAACATGTATACACCTTAAAATATCGATTGAATAAACGTTTTTGTTTTCTAAAAAAACTAATAAACATTTATACTAATTCTTTATAGTACTCATAAAACTGGGACAGTCATCTTTTATGACCAACTAAAAGGACATTTCCGGTAAAATCTCATTGCAAAATTCATAATACAATAAATAACAACGAACCACATTCCAACCTACACACGCGCACAGTCAAGTATTTTTGATCTCTTGCTTACAGTACCTGCTATTGCTTAAATGGTCACCCATCAAGTATCGAATAGGCTCATCACTGCCTAACTTCGATACGATATTTGATAGTGAACCACACTCTTTATACCAGGCGAAAACCAAAATTGAATTCAAAATATTTGTTGCTAAAGCGATAACCGTTACACGACAAGCACCTCCAATGATGTAATAATAAACGAATAATGTAAGAACAAATCTCTTAAAAAATAATGTAGTAGGAGTAACTTATTGAGGATCAAGCGCACTACTTAGTAGTAAGAAAGAAAAATGAATGAAATTAAATAAAATAAAACAATAAGAAAGAAAGAAAGAAAGAAAGAAAGAAAGAAAGAAAGAAAGAAAGAATATTTAAAAAAGAAAGAAAAACGAAAGAAAAAGAAAAAATAGAGAAAGAGAAACCCGAATGAACGAAAGAAAGAAAAGAAGTAGAAAATGAAAGAAAATGAACGAAAATATTTTTTTTAAATAAAGAATAAATGAAAAAATAAAGAAAGAGAAAGCTAAATAAATAAAGGGAAGTAAAAGAAGAAAATATGAAAGAAGATGAAAGAAAATAAGAAAGAAACAAAAATAAAGAAAAATATAAAGAAACAAAGAATGAATGAAAAAAACAGAGAAAGAGAAAGCCGAATGAATGAAAGAAAGAAAACAAGAAGAATATGAAAGAATATGAAAGAAAGAAAGAAAAAGAAAGAAAATATTTAAAAGATAAAGAATGAATGAAAAAATAGAGAAAGAGAAAGTCGAATGAATGAAACAAGAAAAATACAACTTAAAGGAAGTGGTCGTCACATTTGTAAGGAGAAAAAAAAGGAAATTTGATGGAGTAGCCAATTCTCGGTAACAACCGGACGACGAACGAGTCTATCCCCTTTTCGCTAGTGCTAGACGAAGGAGAGTGTTTTGTTTTTGTTTTTTTTATTGTTGCTGTTTTATTCAAGGTGGAGCGCCACACTTACTATCAGCTCGCTACTTTACAGCACAAACATGATTACCCAATTTGTACTACTGAGTTGGCGAAAACCGGTATCGAACTAGGAACCTTACGATTCTTAGGCGGCTGCTCTACCGATTAAGCTAAACCGGCACCTCTCTCTCTCTCTCTCTCTCTCTCTCTCTCTCTCTCTCTATCAATCTATCTTTCTCCCCCCCTCTCTCTTTCTCTCTCTCTTTTTCCCCCTCTCTCTCTTTCTCTCTCTCTTTCTCTCTCTTTCTCCCTCTCTCTTTCTCTCTCTATTTCTCTATCTTTCTCCCCCTCTCTCTCTCTTTCTCTCTCTCTTTCTCTATCTTTCTCCCCCTCTCTCTCTCTCTCTTTCTCTCTCTCTTTCTCTATCTTTCTCCCCTCTCTCTCTCTTTCTCTCTTCTCTTTCTCTCTTTCTCTATCTTTCTCTCTCTCTTTCTTTCTCTTTCTCTCTTTCTTTCTCCCTCTCTCTTTCTTTCTCTCTCTCCCTCTCTCTCTCTCTCTTTCTTTCTCTCTCTCTCCCTCTCTCTCTCTTTCTCTTTCTCTATCTTTCTCCCCCCTCTCTCTCTCTCTCTCCATCTCTCTCTCTTTCTCTCTTTATTTCTTTCTCTTTCTTTCTTTCTCTCTCTCTTTCTCTCTCTTTTTCTCCCCCCCCCTCTCTCTCTTTCTCTCTCTTTCTCTCTCTCTTTCTTTCTCTCTCTTTCTCTCTCTCTCTCTCTCTCTCTCATCCGATTTATAACTTTTCTGAACTGCTGGGATAATTAAAAAAATAGAATTTAAATGATAACAGCATGGGATTTTTTTTTCATTTAATTTTTTAGATAGTAGACATTAACATTTCTTTTCAGAGTAGCTGGATCAATGCAAGGTCTATTTTTTTTTTTTTTTTTTACATAGGGATTTAAATCGGTCATCTCACGAGGATTCAGCTCACGATTCAGTAATAATGGATCTGCGGGACTAACTTAAAAAAAACCCCTCCTCTATCGAGGTGACATGGGGTAGCCGCTGCTAGTACATATGTAAAGGGCAGTTGTGTGTATATGTATGTCCGGAGGAAACTTCGAAAATAAAACAATTAACGACAAAGTAAATATATATGCACATTAAATATCACCAAGTCTTGGTTTTTGAGCAAACAAATAAAGATTTGGTTTATATTTGTGAAAAAGGATTAAGGAATAAGATTTAAATGATAAAAGAATGGAATATTTTTTTGAATTTGATATTTTGAATAGTACACATTAACTTTTATTGGGGCATCCGGCGAGGATCAAATTCACAGTTAAGTAATAATGGATCCGCAGGACTTAAAAACAAACCCCTCTTCTACCCTGGCAATGCCGGGTGGCCGCTTCTAGTATATAACTAAGGGGTTCATTTCTCGGTGTTAATGATATCTAATACTGTTGTTTTATTCTCGAACGTATTAAAATCAACCCTACCAATGATTTTATATTGAAACTAAATAAAATGGTTAAAATAAATGTAATCTTTTTATATGTGTTCTTATTTAATTTCGTTAGTCTTTCTAATTTAATATTTCATTATATTAAAACTTAAATACTTACGCCCAGTGGGCGCATATTCTTGCTGGTACAAAAATATTTGTAATATTTCACCCGGTCTCTAATACCTTTATTTTCTTTACTTATTTCTTTCTTTCCCTCCCCTCTCCCTATATATTCAGCCCCCCCCCCTCTCTTTCTCTCTCTCTCTCTCTCTCTCTCTCTCTCTCTTTGAGTCAATGTGCTATAAAACCACATTCAGAATCAGAACCTTGGAGATGGGATTAAAGACTATGAGAGAATCTATTTGAAAATCCTTGTTTGGCATTACATGACCATTGTAGAGGAATCAATGTGCCATAACATTGTATTCCGATAAAGAACATAGAAAATTGGATTAAAGGCTATGAGAATCTATTTTTTTGGCATGACCATTATATTGGAGTCAATGTTTCGCGATTTTTCTGGCCATTTTTAGGCTTCAAGTGATAGCACTTTACAGTGGAGATTCCTTGTGTTAAGCAGAGCACGACCTTTATTGAAGAAAACTTTGGTTGTTCCTTCGTGTTCCTTAGTGTTGGGTATGATCCTTTGGTTGTTCCTTGGTGTCCCTTAGCGATGGGTATGATCCTTTGGTTGTTCCTTGGTGTCCCTTAGCGATGGGTATGATCCTTTGGTTGTTCCTTGGTGTCCTTTAGCGATGGGTATGATCCTTTGGGTGTTCCTTCGTGTCCCTTAATGTTGAGTATGATCCTTTGTTTTTTCTTTGGTGTCCTTTAGTGTTGGGTATGATCCTTTGGTTGTTCCTTGGTGTCCCTTAATGTTGGGTATGATCCTTTGGTTGTTCTTTGGTGTCCCTTAGCGTTGGGTATGATCCTTTGGTTGTTCTTTGGTGTCCCTTAGCGTTGGGTATGATCCTTTGGTTGTTCCTTGGTGTCTCATAGTGTTGGATATGGTCCTTTGGTTGTTCCTTGGTGTTGGGTCAAATCCATGCGTTGAGCAAAGTCGTTTGTTTGCAGGTTCGTTCGTCAATGTCGAATAACGTGCAAATGAATGGCTTTCAATATCAGTGATTAAATAGTTAACTAACCACGTATTCAAGCTGTTAATTGGCTGAGGTTTAATCCACGTGACCACGCTGAGTCTATAAGTTTAAGTGGCGGTTCCCAGCACACCATATGTACTAAAATAATCCAACACAACATGACATAAAATCACCACCAGAACCAATTTGAATCGGCTCATTGCTCAGGTAGTAAGTTCGATCACCGCCTCTCTCCGTTTTGATGGTGCCCTCAATGAAGACGTTGGATTATTTGATGGTATATAGTTATTTACTAATCTTAGCTTAGATGCGGCACAAGACCAGAAGGGGCATCCAGTGAGAATCGAACTCATTAATAATGGTTTGCGAATCCAGCTTGCTAACCATTACACCACTTGAGGTGCCCTATTTGATGGTATATAAGTCGTGCTACAATACACAACTTAAATTTATAGACTAAGGTAGGTCACGTGGTTTATATCCCAACCAATCAACAGCCCGAATACGTGGCTGGTTAACTACTTGATCGCTGGTACTGAGAGACGTCCATTTGCAATCATTGACGAAGGACTTGCAAGAATGAGGAGCACCAAGGAATAACCAAAGGATTCTTTACCGAGGATCACGCTTTGCCTAACACTAAGTATCTCCGCTGGACAAGCGCTATTACTTGAAGCCTAAAGGATGTCCTCAAAAATCGTAACAGTTGATCTAACTGAATTCCAGACCATTTTGTAGAGGTATTATTATTTGTATCACAGCCAATCAACAGCCCGAATACGTGGCTGGTTAACTACTTAATCGCTGGTGTCATTATTTGTGGGTAGTTAATACTTTCAATTTTTGCCAATTTCTAATTTGTTACGTACATCTGATTCGTGGAAATAGACTCGTCGATCTGAGTTCAATTCCTTGACGAAGCTGTTTGCATTTCACATGGCGCTAATACCGGTGGCGGCAGACTCTCCGTAGAGGACTGTTCATGTCAGAAGTCACCCTGACACAACACCATGAAGCTAAGAGGTCCAGAAGAAAACAGCGGCAACAAAGCATCGGAACATCAACATCCTCAGGGACAGCCTTCGAATGCGACATCTGTGGTCGAGAATGTTTTTCAAAAATCGGACTTCACAGTCACAGGAGGCGCTGTAACTTCAGGGGCACATAAACACTTTATCATAGTCTTCCGAGACTGAAATGCCAATGAATACCCTTGGGAAAGGTATGAATCTAATTCTCCCTCCAGCAATAGGTATATAGCAGGACATACTGGGCTCTTTAACCATGGCTAGGAGGAGAACTTAAGAAATTGACCTTGTGTTACACCCAGCTCATGCGGAGGGTTTGGTATATATATATATATATATATATATATGCAAATGTATAAGTAGTAACTTACCGGTACGATTAATTTAACTAAAGTAACCCTGAAGAATCAATCGATGAAACTCGAGTAGGTTACTCCTTTCCATTGTTTAGCTCAATCGGTAGAGCGTTCGGCTAGAAACCACAAGGTTCTTAGTTCGATACCGGTCCCCGCCAAGTCAGCGTATGAGTAGCACAGGGATCTGTGCGGTAAAGTAAGGAGCTGATGGTAGGTGTGGCGTCCCACCTCAGATGCTAAAAACAATCTCCTTGGTCTAGCACTATTGAAAAGGGGATAGACTCCCTCGCTGGCTGGCTGATACCGACTTTAGGCCGCCCCGTTGACTTTACTTTACTTATATATATATAACTATTATAAATCTTACACATATCATAAATATTATATATACTAGCAAATATATGCACCTTCCGGGTGCAAGTATTTTAGTTATATTTTATAATAAAATATTATATTAAATTAGAAAGGCTAATGAAACTGAATAAGAATGTAGACAAAAAAATTTTGAACAGAGGGGGTATGATTTAAAAATAGAACAACTTTGAAACTAACTCTTCAATCATTTTCTGTTACTTCCGTCTTTCATTGGTAAATTTTCCTAATTAAACTGTTTAGATAAAATAGGAAGTAAAGAATAATATTACAGTTATTTCTTCTTGTTAAGGGATTTCTTTTCAGATTTATTGAAGAGATTTTGCTCATATTCAATAAGATAAAACCAAACAATTAGAAATCAATAATACTAAGCATATACTTATTAAAATCAATTTTTTAAGATCAATATGCAACTTAGCTTTCCCATTCACACTGTAAACCTGTATTTTGTTGTATATATAAATATAATTGCATGTTATTAGTATGTAGATATGGTAAGTAATGTAAAACAATTTTATTAATAATTGAGGTTTAAATAAAAAATAAAATAATGGAGAATATGATGTAAATAACGAAAGGAATTGTGACTTGTATAGTGATATAGTTTCGGTTACAGACAGACAAACCCACAATCTCCATTATAATATACTAGCAAATATATGCACCCTCCGGGTGCAAGTATTTAAGTTTTAATGTAATAAAATATTGTATTAAATTAGAAAGGCTAATGAAACTAAATGGGAAATGCAGATAAAAAAAGATTTGAAACAGAGGGAGTATAATCGAAAGATAGAACAACTGAAACTTACTCTTCCATCACTCTCGTCTTTCATTGTTATTTTTTATAATTTAAGTATTTACTTAAAAGAGTAAGTAAAGAATAAAATTACAGTTATTTTTTCTTGTTAATGGATTTCATTTAAGATTCATTGAAGAGAGTGTTGCTTATATTCATTAAAATAAAACCAAACAATTAGAAATCAATAATACTAAGCACATATTTATTAAAATCACATTTTTAATATCAATATGCAAATTAGCCTTTCCGTTCAAACTGTAAACCGCTATTTTGTTGTATATATAAATATAATTGCATGTTGTTTGTATGTAGATATGGTCAACAGTAATAATAATGTAAAACAATTTTATTAATAATTGAGGTTTAGATAAAAAAAATAAAATCATTGAGAATGCGATGTCAATAACTAAGGGAATTGTAACTTGAGTAGTAATATAGTTTCGGTTACAGACAGACAAACCCACAATCTCCATTATAATATATATATATATATATACATATATATATACATATATATATATATAAATAAAGCTAGGATTTGAATCAAGGTCACAAGGGTGATTGAATTCGCAATTGAGTAGTAATTGATATGCAAGACTAGATTGCTAACCATTACACCATGACGGGACTTATAACATACACCTCTAATTTTGGACTGGAAATACTTTTTAGGACGGACAGTCTGATCAATCGGCTGGTCACGTCAAGCCCTAGCACCTATATGATTGTCCCGACCCTATTGCCTTATTAAACTGGGCTTAATGCTGAAGTTCCAATTTTGGAGCTCTGTAGCGTGTAGAGCACCCCTTCATTACCATTACGCCTACTCTGACCCGGAGTGGTAGTACCTGTTAGAGTCCCATCTATGGATTAAGCCAAAAATGAGTTTAGATATAAAGATATTCAATATTCATCAAGAATGAATAAGAAAAGAATATCTCTGGTATAAAATGACCCAAGGTTTGACCTGACCCAATTAACCAAACAATCGATTAACCCAGGTCTACTCAGGCAACACTCCACTTAGAACCTTACTTATGCTAGATGGTCAGCCAGAGAGGCCCCCTCTGATCAATCGGCTCGTCACATGAAGCCCTAGCACCTATATGCCCCAACCCTATTGCTCTTAAAGCAAACCCTAATCCTTTTTATCATATGAGTGCTAGAAGGCGGTGGCTGAGGGTCTTCCATGTCCTGGGAATGACGTTAAACTCTATCTGATGGTGAGGTTCCAGTTCTGCAGGTTTGGGGAATGTGGAGCACCCCTTTATCACCATTGCTCCCTGGTCCACTCTGACTCGGAGTGGATGTACCTGTTAAAGTCCCATCTATGATGGATTGAGTCGAAAAATGAGTTTAGAAATAAATTAAAAAAATTCAATATTCATCAAAAATGATTAAAACATTATTATAATTATTATTAAAAATTGTCTCCAGTATAAAATAACCCGGTATAAAATAACCCAAGGTTTGATACGCCCTAAAAAACAACCAATCAACCAACCCAGGTCTACTCTGACCCGGAGTGGTAGTACCTGTTAGAGTCCCATCTATGGGCTGAGTCGCAAAATGAGTTAAGAAATTTAAAAAGATATTCAATATTCATGAAGAATGTATAAAACGAAATGTCTCCGGTATAAAATAACCCGACAAGGATTGGCATGCCGCAAAAACCAACCAACCGCGAGGACCCCTCCCCTTCTACTAAATCAAATAATAATACGGTCACAAATCGTAGTCATCGAGTTTTTTTTTGGGGGGGGGGGTGGCAATCAAGGTGACCTTGTAATATTCGAAGATGTACATGATAATAATAAATATTATTTTTCTTCGGAAGAAACATTTGAAGAATTGCCAACAACGTTACAACTCATGCATATCTCGAGTAAGATTTTACAAGCATACAGATGCATCCGACAAGGTGATCTTTCTGATATGAAGATCACGCGCTTGCTTAAAGCTTTTTGCACACCTGCCAAGATTTTAGAAGTATATATTGTAAGGGGGGGCACAAATGTAGATCTAAGTTGTCTTATTGGACAGCGTGTAATATATATATAGCGCTAGTGAAAAGAAGATAGACTCCCTCGCTGATTGGCTGATAGCGACTTTAGGCCGCCCCGTCAACTTTATATATATATATATATATATATATATATATATATATAGTTAAACTTGCAAATCGTCCTTAAAATTAAAAACGTATAAAAGGAACTTTTTTGCGAATTTGGTTTTGGGGTTTGGGGATTAAGGTTGTTTTTAATTACGTATTGCTTTAAAAACAACAACAACAACAAAAAAAACAAAATACTATTTAATTAACCATTGAAATTAACTATTGAATCCAACGGGAGACACGTTAGTCTCAGTTGTTTGTGTTAGTATTGCAATGTATAATCACAATTAAACTTGGTTTAAAAAAAATATTTTTCAACATTAAATGTAGAGTAATTTGGGTTTTTTGTGGGGTTTTTTAAGCAATACGTAATTATAAACAACTGTAATCCCCAAACCCCTAAACCCAACTCGCAAAAACTCTAGTTAAACTGTTATAGATCACCAAATAAGTTTCCGTTTTAATTTTGAGAACGATTTCCAAGTTTAACTATATATATATATATATATATATATATATATATATATATATATATATATATATATATATTTGCACACCTGCCAAGATTTTAGAAGTATATATTGTAAGGGGGGGCACAAATGTAGATCTAATTTGTCTTATTGGACAGCGTGTAATATATATATAGCGCTAGTGAAAAGAAGATAGACTCCCTCGCTGATTGGCTGATAGCGACTTTAGGCCGCCCCGTCAACTATATATATATATATATATATATATATATATATATATAAAGTTGACGGGGCGGCCTAAAGTCGCTATCAGCGAATCAGCGAGGGAGTCTATCCCCTTTTCACTAGCGCTAGACCAAGGAGATATTTTTTGCGCCTGAAGTAGAGAGCTACACCTACCATCAGCTCCTTACTTTACCACACAGATCCATGTGCTACTCATACGCTGAGTTGACGAGGGTCGTTATCGAACAAGGAACCTTGTGGTTACTAGCCGAACGCTCTACCGACTGAGCTAACCCGGCCCTTAAATGGTACCTTTCAAACTTTTTTTTTTTTTTAAGTGGAGAGATTTATTGCTGTGATTAAATAAACATTTTCCGGGATTTTCATTTAAGGGATCGATTTTGCACAGTCGCTAGAACATCCGCTGAGGGTAACGGACCCTCAGAACGCTTGGATATGCGCGATAAAGAGGGGAGCTAAGAGTAGGTGTGGCGCTCCACATCAGACGTAAAAACAATCACCCTGGTCTGGCGCTGCTGAAAAGGGGATAGACTCCCTTGCTGATCGACTGATACCGACAATAGGCCACCCTACCTACTTTACATTACCTTTCCGGCAGGAAAGCAAGATAGTTTTTACCTCAGCTTTGTGGGGCTGCCGATCCGGGGGTGGGGACATGGTTAGGGTAAGTGTAAGGACCCATCACTATTGATTCCTTGGAAAAGGTGCAACGGTAAACTGCTTCCGATTGCCAGCTCCTTTGGTAAAATTCACCATATTTTTATTGTCTCTCATATATATCAGTATACTAAAGCTGAGTAAATCAATGATTGTTTGCTAAAGGCTTCCTTCCTATTTAGTTTAATGACACAAAATACAACCCAAAATATTCCTTAGTTTTGGGATTAAGTTATGTTAGAATAAAGTTCCATTTTATTTGGCTCTAATTAGTCGTAATTTGCAATAAAGTCAAAACCCACCCGTCTCTTACCCCACATTCTCTCTGTCACTTTATCTCTCCATATATTAACTACTCCTTATATATGTTAGTTTTCTCTGTGAGTGTAAAGAGAGAGAGTGGAGAGTGTGAATGGTAGATTGAAATTATTCGCATGTTAATTTTCAGCAGCTAACGGCTGGTTTATATATGACGGGTCAGTTTTTTACTTAATTGCAAATTTTAGCAAAATGATAAAAAAAATTTTTTTAATTCTCCGGTCGTATTTATTATTATTATTATTATTATTATTATTATTATTATTCCAATCTAATTCGTTTTGCAAACAAACTTCATATTTAACATCATAACATTACATCAAGTGAACACACTCCACATCACATAAACGCTAAACAAGCCACAGTTTTAAAAAAACCCAAAAAACTTTAGCATTATAACATTCCATCGCGTGAAAACGCTTCACGTTTATATAAACGCTAAAAAACTACTGGTTTTTAAAATCTCAACCATTTGACTCATTTGAGGATTGCGAAAGCATGAAACTTAAAGTTATGAGTTTAAATCATCCATAATACCATTACTATTGATTACAAAACTGCTCTGCTTTATTAGCATTGAGCACCTTTTAATGCCAATACTTTTCTCATTTATTCTCTATTTATTCTATATAATAAAGAAAAATACTTTAAAATCGTCCATTTTACGGTTATAGGTCTATTTTTTGTGCACAGGCATAAAAATAAACACAAGCTGTGTCTAGTAAATTCCGTTATTAGATAGTGTGATCTAAGGCATCGGTGTAGAATGCAATTGGGGGTCATGCAAGTGTGTGTGCATATGTAAAGGTGTAATAGTTAGTTATATGAATAAGTAGTATATGAGATTAAGGCCTCATATAGATACATGTGTGTACATGTATATCTGTCGATGTGTAAATATGTGTGTGTAGATTGGAGATAGTAGATCATATATATATATATATATATATATGGGGGGTGTATACATATATTATATGTATAAATAAGGTATGTGTGTATTAGTGTCAATTGTCAGTCAGAATGACCATTAAAATAAGAAAAGGAATTAGAATAGATAAAAAAGGTGATAAGACGAAATGTCTGGTTTTGGGCAAAATTTGGTGGTTAAGTAGAGGTCAAAACAGCAATAAAGTTTGACCAGATTTTAGAACAAAAGATTTTAAAATCCCGTATGAAATCTCGGAGGATAAGACTTGGATGAGAATTTGAAGGGAGTGGAAAATTTGAAAAAAAAGGTTAGTCAGTTAGTTGTTGCAGACCGGAGGGGTCAGTTAATTTAATATAATATGTTATTACATTTTGACCGTTACATTTGATGTATTTGACATTGAACTTTCATCAACATTGCTCCCAGGTCCACTCTGACCTGAATTGGTAGTACCTGTTTAGGTTAAATAGAAAATGTGTTTTTATAAAAATAGATGAGTTTTATTACACCTACGTCGGCCGGGAGGGCCATTTACACGTCTTTATTGCATCACTCTTGCACTCGCTGACCATAAATCGTCCGTGTCATCTGCTATCTCAGGACCTGTTGTGTCCGCCACAAATGCCCCCGGGGCCTCCCGCCGAAAGGTGAACAAACATATATTACAACGAGAGAAAGAAAGAAACAAAGTCAAGTCAGGTGAACATATAAAATGGCAGAGATGAGGCATATGGTACTTGCATTACTTCTGTCTTCTCTTCCAATCTCCTACTGTGTACTATACAGATGGGAGGTGGGGAAACTCCCACCTCCCTATTCCTTTAAAGACTTTTGCTAAGGTTGTCCTCTCTGCTACCAGTCTAAGGTGATCTGCCTCGTCCGCTGCCCAAGAACTAACTGACTAACTTTCAAATCCCCCCCTTCTCTCAAATCTCATCTCAACTCTCATTATCCGAGATTCTACTCAATATTTCAAAATCCTTTGTTCTAACTGGGTCAAATTTTATTACTGATTCCTATCACTTCTCTCTTTTGTTTAAATCCAGACATTGGTCTGCTACTGGCCTTATCACACTTTTTTTTAATCTATTCTAAATCCTTCTCTTATTTTTGACCGACCATTGACACTTATACACACAATACACCCACCTACACATGTATACGCACACACACACACACACACACACATATATATATATATATATATATATATATATATATAGGGTCATCCACAGACACGTGTCTCGACTTATCGAGTATCTTCAGTGTGGCTAGACATTTTGTAAGCTACCTACAGCCGGAATTGAAATCAGATCGGTGTCAGTCCGGCACCTTAACCATTAGGCTGTCTTCACTTACAGAATGGGAAGGGGATTTTTAACTGTTTTAGTGCACACATCGTTTTGTGTGTAAAGGCTGTATCACACTAAATACTACTTACTACTGGTCTTGCTACTACATATTCAATATAACTAACCATAGAATTATATATATATACACACACACACACACACACACACACACACACTTGCTTGCACCAGATTTTCATTCTGCACCTATGCATTGTGTAGGAATGCATATTGTCGTAGTTTAAATAATTTGCTACCAAACTATTGCTACCCTACTGTACAATTTCATATGGGATCCTAATTTTATTGGTTTTCTAAAGACAGTTCAGATGTTTATTTTATGGGATATCTGTAGTGACTAAAATATATTTACTTAACTCCCCTGCCATGCGCAGAATATAACACAAGGTAATTTTTTTAAATGGAGTAAAGCAGGTTTGTATTTAGAGTTTTCATTCTCCTCGACCGGTTGCCTAAGCAAGGCTAAAAAACAGACTGCACATTTTACTGTAGAAAAAAAAAAGGATAGAATTTTTCAAAGGGTAAGATATCCATTTAATCCTAGTTTTTTTTGATTTTTCAATTTTCAATTTCATTATATTTTCACATATATTCATTTCATGCTTCAAAATTGACCTTTAAAAATAATTTTTTTCAAAAAAAAATTTCTTATAAGTGTTGTTTTTTGTTTTTTTGAGAAAATTTTTTTCATAAATTCTTAACTATATATATATATATATATATATAAGTGAATTGAAAACATGAAAAAAAATTCATTTTTATCTGTGCCGCCTGTCTGATTAGACTGAAATTTTAGGGAGTTTTGGGAATTTCTTTAATTTCTAAAAGCCTTTTAAGTTTTGGTCAAAATTAATTTATTACAGAATGACGGTTTATTGAGTTTTTCAAAGGTAAATATTGCTCTGGATTTAATCTGAAATCGATTATTATACATTGAGCTCTCTTTAGGGATTTATAAAAATCCTTGTATTTGCACCTACTAAAACATGCAATAATTATACAGTGAGATTTTGAAGATCCCATGTAGAATCATCCCTTACTACCAGTTTTGGATACCTTACATTATGCATTTCCCAAGAGTATTAGTGCAATGTGAAATGCAAGCAGCCTTTTCCAGTATTTGAACTTGGATTGTCTATTCCATTTCCAATGACAATAACCTTCGTGCCATGTGCATCCATATGACTAAAAAGGAACGGTTGCATAACTTTTATTGTACTTGAAAATGGTTGAATCCTATCAAAATAACACTTGATATCATCCACTTTACATATATATACATATATATATATATATATATATATATATATATATATATATTAGGTTGTTACAAAAATAATGGCCGATTGAAGTGCTCGGTTTTGAAATGTCATTTTAACATAGAATTTGTTGTTTATTTCAGGTGAATTTTTGCATATATAATAATTAATGTGTGCTCAAAAATAAAATCTGATTTATTTTCAGATAGAAAGTATTTTTGAAAAATAGGAGCCTTCAAAAATGAACATGCCTAAACATGACCTTCGCCTTCTTATGTTGCATGAGTTCAAGCCTGGGCACAATGCCTCCGAAACTGCTGCCAATATCAACAAAGCATGGGGAGATGAATCCACAAGTGATCGGACTGTACGAAGGTGGTTCCAGAAATTCCGCAGTAGAGAGGAAAGTCTTGAAAATAAAGAAGGTAGATGACGGACATGCAGTCTTGACAATGAACAATTGCAGGCAGTTGTTGAGCAAAATCCACGACAAAGAGTCAGAGAGATGTCTCAGACACTTGGTGTCAACATTGCAACAGTTTCACGCCATTTACAGAGTATTGGAAAGGTGAAAAAGCTCGATAAATGGGTTCCTCATGAGCTCGATGAGCACCAAAAACTTAGGCGGTTTGAAGTGGGTTCGATGCTCTGTTTGCGTAACACCAATGACCTCTTTCTTGACCGAATAGTCACTTGTGATACAAGACTTTACCACATCCTCCATATTCTTCCGATCTTTCACCTCCTGATTACAATCTTTTTAGGCACTTAAGCACATTTTTAAATGGTAAAACTCTTCAATCTAAAGAAGAGGTGGAATCATCATTTAAAGATTTTGTTGCATCACAGCCAATAACTTTTTACCACCGCGGAATAAATGACCTCATAGATCGATGGCAGAGATGCATAGCTGCCCAAGGCTCGTATTTTGACTAATTTTAACATTTCTACTGTTAATGTTTCAACAATAAATGTATGTATTTGAAATCGGCCATTATTTTTGTAACAACCTAATATATATATATATATATATATATATATATATATAGCCTACTATGTTTCCTGCCTATAATAATGTATGATTTGTATTTCATATGCAAAAAAGGAAAAAAAGAACAAGAGTATTATATATATCTGCTAACATACAAAAATAACAAACACGTGTATCAGTATTTATTCTTTTTCAACACTAGAAATTTGATTCAAGCATACATTGTTTTTTTTTTCTACATATATCAGAATGACTTAATTTTGCTGTTATACAAAGTAGATGTATAAAGTAGAAATATTCTTAGAGAGAATAAAGAAATGTATTTTTTGTTTATAAAATACAATATATATGGCCATTTATATACAATGATAAAGGAAAGAGGATCTAGAGAAAGAAAAAAAAATCTACGAGTATATACATAGAAGGAGCATAGAGGTAAGATGTTAAATTTTATACATTTTCCATTGAACAATAAAATTTTCAAAACTTTACCGGTATTAAATGACTCACAGAGGTTTGATATGTCGTAAAACAAAACAAACAAAAAAACTATATGCTTTATAGTTTTTCATCTCCTAGACTGGTTGCCATATCAAGATTAAAGAATCAATTCTGCCCTACAATTTACCCATAGCTGAGGGGAGAATAGTTGGATTCATACCTTTCTGTGACAGAGAACACGAGTTGAGCGGCGGGCATGAAAACTTGCTGTATTCTCGAAGGAAGCGAGCTAGGCTTTGCCTGGCGTGTAGGACTCACCTAGGATCGAAACTGCGTCCTTCAGAATGCGAAAAGGCGACACTTTGGCGCGGGCACCGGAATCGAGATGCCACTGTCCCGTATGTGAATGCCAGATGCCTGGATGATAGCTGCGAGCATTTCGGCAATTGGGATTGAGTTGACAGTCCCGTATGTGAAGCACAGACGCCCGGATGATAGAAGTAGACCTGTGTATAAATAGAAAGAAACACCCAGAAGTGGGAAGTGCAGAAACGAGTGTTGCTACGGTAGCTGCTAGAGGATTCGAAGAAGAAGAAGAAGAAGAAGAAGAAAGTGTTCGCAAAGAGAAAGTTTAGCGTTGGACTCGCTTCTTTTAACCCTTTTTTATATGATGTAAATAATTACGGGAATAGTGACTTGAATAATAATATAGTTTTGCTTACAGCCAAACACACAATCTCTGTTATAATAAGATATATTTACGGTTATTTTAAAATGGTGAGGGAAGAAAAAAGGATTGGAGGATGCATACCTATCAGCATCTCTGTTTATATATATATATATATATATAGAGAGAGAGAGAGAGAGAGAGAGAGAGATGTTCCAAACCCTAGAGAATGTTCTGTCAGACTCTGTATATATATTTTGGTTTGATTTCTTTGTTTAATGCCATATCAACCTTTATGGATATTTAATGCCAAAGTCATCCTTGTAGAAGAACAGTAGTGGTACTATTTAATCCATAGCAGAAGGATCAGCGGTTTCATACCTTTCCCATAGGTACTAGAAACTGAATACAATAGCGCGAGTGGGGTTTGAACTTGCTGACAACAATGTTTTTTGCTTAATGGCATATCAATCTCAAGGGTTATCTAATGCCAAAGTCATCCTTGTAGAAGAACAGTAGTGGTACTATTTAATCCATAGCTAGGGACCAGGATGTTCATACCTCTGTACATATATATATATATATATATATATATATATATATATATACCAACACCTCCGCACGAGCAGGATGCAACACAAGGTCAATTTCTTAAGCGGAGTTTAACAGGTTTGAATTCAGAGTTTTCCTTCTCCTAGACTGGTTACCTGGCCATGGTTAAAGAGCCCAGTCTGCCCTGCTATTTACCATAGCTGGAGAGAGAATTGGATTCACACCTTTCCCAATGGTATTAGCGCGATGTGAAATGGCCAACAGCTTCGTCCAGGAATTGAACTCGCGTTGACGAGTCCATTTTCTACGACTAAACCATTAGACCACGCGCCTCCATACCTCTGCATATAGACTCTGAACTGGAGGTGTTCTGAAGGCTTCAAGTACTAATCCCAAATACATCTCTACCTGTACATATACCTACACACATACACATGTACATACCCCTACATAACCATTTATGTGTACATATTCAACCATATGTACCTTAGGGTAGGCAATCTTAGTATATTTCCCTACACATGAGTTCTTCTAAACTATATATATTTACCAACCCCTCCGCACGAGCAGGATGCGACACAAGGTCAATTTCTTAAGCGGAGTTTAACAGGTTTGAATTCAGAGTTTTCCTTCTCCTAGACTGGTTGCCTAATCAAGGTTAAAGAGCCCAGTCTGCCCTACTATTTACCCATAGCTGGAGGGAGAGTAGGATTCATACCTTTCCCAAGGGTATTAGCGCTATGTGAAATGCCAACAGCTTCGCCTAGGAATTGAACTCGCGTTGACGAATCCATTTCCTACGACTCTAACCATTAGACCACGCGCTTCTAAACAATAGGTTCACAATTCATTTGCATCATATACAATGTACATTTTCATACAACTGTGTGCCCATCTGAAATTTAACCCCTACCTGTTTCCCTATATATGCATATGTAGGAAGCGCGTGGTGTAATGGTTAAAGTCATGGGAAATGGACTCGTCGATCCGAGTTCAAATCCTGGACGTGGCAATTATTTCACTTAGCGCTAATACCCTTGGGAAAGATATGAATTCTACACTTCCTCCAGCTATGGGTAAATAGTAGGGCAGACTGGGCTCTTTAACCTTGGTTAGGCAACCGGTCTAGGAGAAGGAAAACTCTGAATTCAAACCTGTTAAACTCCGCTTAAGAAATTGACCTTGTGTCGCATCCTGCTCGTGCGGAGGGGTTGGTAAATATATATATATATATATATATATATATATATATATATGCATATGTACAATATATACACCTTCTAGGTATCCTGAGCAAGTGCCTATATGTATAATATCCTACTCCCCCCCCCCACATGCATGTACCCTAGTCTCTATTCATCTAGTCCTACTATTTTATCCCTGCTCATGTGTGTGTCTCATTAAAGGGCTGGGTTGTGTGCACTCGTCTGCGTTTGGTATCAAGTTAAGGTTATTTATCTTGACGTTCTTATTCTGCTATATATATTTACCAACCCCTCCGCACGAGCAGGATGCGACACAAGGTCAATTTCTTAAGCGGAGTTTAATGTTTGAATTCAGAGTTTTCCTTCTACTAGACTGGTTATCTAGCCATGGTTAAAGAGTTCAGTCTGTCCTGCCATTTACCCATACCTGGAGGGAGAATAGGATTCATACCTTTCCCAAGGGTATTAGCGCCATGTGAAATTCCAACAGCTTCGTACAGGAATTGAACTCGAGTCGACGAGTCCATTTCCTACGACTCTAACCATTAGACCACGCGCCTCCGTTCTTATTCTGCTATAGTATTTCGTACTAGTAGACGTACCTTGACTTACGAGTGCCCCAAATTTACCGAGTTACCAGTTGTCATTTCCTCGATTTTTTCCCCTTTGAGTTGAGAGGTACGAACGAGCTTCAGATACGCTTATGTTAAAGTTGTGGGGTTTTAAGGGTCAAAATAAGACAAACGACTGGTAACAATGTATACAAATGTATTGAACAAAAGGAGTAGAAATTTACAGCAAAGAAAGTGGAGATTGCGTTCGACTATACAGTTACGAGCTGACACGCATTTGCTTCGTGTCAAGCCACAGTTGTTCCTGCTACTTATAGTAATCGTTAGCGCATTTAATTATATGTCCATAGGTTATATCACCTGTTAGGGAGAGTCATCTCTCCCTAACGATTCGAACCGGATACTCCCGGAAAAGGAGGTGGGGTAAATATACTGACAGCAGCAGCAGACCAGACTAGAACTGGACCACGGTACGAGGCACACGCGTATCCCATCATTAGCCGAACTCTAATCCAAACCGTCCCACTGTATTCCCTGTCAGAGAGAAATAATAAAACAAATATTGTTATTGTTAACATATTCCGTGTTTTATTTATCATTTCTGTATATCCTACTTCTCGGGATACAACATCACCAATAACAGTTAATAAATTCACCGAAAACATTTAAGTTTCCAAATTCATTACACCAAAGAAAAATATTATTTATAGAAAAAAAAATAAATCAATAAACATATAATAGCACATAATTCATTACATTCTATTTTATATATTTTGGTTTGATTTTTATTTTTATTTTTTTATTATATCATAATTATCGTGCCGTACTTGCACTCTTGTTTTCTGTAGGTATATATAGCCTTTCTGCTCGTAAATTTCTATCACTTTCGTTGAATTTGCATATGAAAGGTCACTTAGAAATTATCATTTCCTTGTGTTTACGAATATTTATTTATGCATTAAAATTGAATTAAATGTAACACAACCTCAACATTGAGAATGGGTGATGCTAGTTTTCTTCTTGTGATTCTACTTTCTATTATCCCCCTTTAAAATATATTTTGGCGGTAATAGCAACTACTTACCTAGCTGTACTGTTGGCAAGACTTTCTAGCTCAATATTTGTTTGTACAATAAAAATAACAAGATAAATGTTATATATTGGTTGTCAACTGCAGGGGATACAGACAGGACAGTCTATGAAAAGGAATATGAAACCATTGTTTTATTCTATGGCATATCAACCCATTTTGGGTTATTTAATGCCAAATCAAATCATTTCAATAAATAAAGGACTCAGGTTGCCTACAGTGCCTGCTTTTGCTTAAATGGTCACCCATCTACTTATTGAACAGGCTCATTGCTGCTTAACTTTGCTGATCTAGCAGTAACCTCTGCTTTCAGTGGAAAGGGAGTATGCACATTTAATTGTGTATGTACAATAGAACCTTGCAGTTCTGATTTTTTTTTCTTATGCTGTAATCATTAAGCTATAACAACCTCTATAAACAGTGTATCTTGTGGTTCCAAATTGAATACACGTTCCATTGGGTTATTAAATTGTAGCTATTAAGTAGTATGCCATTTCTTTTCTTTTTTTCTTCTCACAAAACTTGTGTTACATATTCACTTTATTATTTATTTTCCCTTTTCAGTTTTTTTTATAGAAAAGATATAAAAATTGTGTAAGATTGTTGTTCCTTTGCACCAGAGAAGGTCTTCCGAATAAATAAAACCACCTAAATTCAGCCTGGGGACCTTTTACATTCAGGAAATAATACAACTAGTTAATTAATAATTCAATAAAAATCACAAGATAAATGTTATATATTGGCTGTCAACTCTTGCTAGAGTAAGACTATTTCCGGGTGAGCTAATATTCTAAACATCTGGACTTTATAAATATATAGAAGAAAGAAAACCCCGAATTCAAACCTGTTAAACTCCGCCTAGAAATGGACCTTGTCACTCCCTACTTGGTGGGGAGTGTTCTTAAATATATATATATATATATATTTATTTAAGAATGGAAATGAGTAACCTACTCGAGTTTCATCGATAGATTCTTCAGGGTTACTTTTAAATTAATCGAGTTTACGATTAATCTTTGGTGTTATAAACATGCCCGTTGGAATGGGACTTAAATTTAGTAGAGGAACCATTTAAGTCCCATTCCAACGGGCATGTTTATAACACCAAAGATTAATCGTAAACTCGATTAATTTAAAAGTAACCCTGAAGAATCTATCGATGAAACTCGAGTAGGTTACTCATTTCCATTCTTAAATAAATTTATGCTCTACATTGTATTGAGCACTTTGTATTTGTTTTTTCTTAACCTTAACCTCTGGATATTGTGCGCTTCCAGCGATCGTTCTTATACCCACCGGTAAGTTAATACTTATATATATATATATATATATATATATATATATATATATATATATATATATATATATATATATATATATTAGATAATTCAGAACTGGTCATTTTAAAAGTAGCTCGCAAGATCGAGTACCGTGCAAAATTCTAATTTGATTTTACCATACTTTTTTTTCAGAGAATGGAGAAACCCGCAGACATACCTTCAAGAAGATTGTCTCTTGTGCCTGTCATACCTGTTCCGAAGAGTGAAATCGTATTTTTTATTCAATGGAATATATTCCTTCAAAGAAGAAAGCAAGCAAGACCCGAACAGACATTTTCTTAGATTTACAAATTATTGAAAAAGATAATAAACTAATTATTTCAAGCTCAACAGAAACTTTTGTGTTCTTTCTTTTCTTATATATTGATGGGTGTACCGTTGTATTTTGGACGGTTAGTGTAGAAATAGATTTAAATAGAGATAGTGATTGATGTTCAGTAAACTCGATCTGACCAGACTTCCTTCCGGTTACACAAACGGTGGAAACAGAATACTTTTAGTTAGTCAGTCTCTAGTATTGTACAATAAAAATAACAAGATAAATGTTATATATTAGTTGTCAACTCTTGCTAGAGTAAGACTATTTCCGGATTTGTTGGTTTAAAAAAAAAAAAAAGTTTTCTCCTAGTTGAGTGCCAGTAGCATTTGACACTGTATCCTTGTGTTTTCTTAGATGACTCACCAGGCCAGCCCTGGGGAGACATACTCTTCCACATTTTCGGAAATATTTTTTCACGCTCAGAATTGCGGAGACATGGAATAAACTGCCCGCGTCTGTTGTAGGCTGCCGAAGCACTGAGTCTTTCAAAGCCTCCATGCTTCCTGTGGTCCGCCGACACTATACCTGATGCCGCTCTCCACATACATATGCACACACGCGCACACATACATGCATATTACTACTGTAAACTGTTCATGTTCCTGACACTACATTATTCTGTGTACTTGACATGAGACTTTGGTGAGTTGTGGTGCACCTGAGCACTGTACACAATAAATTTCATTATCATTATTATAAACTACATGTTGGAACTTCTCCACTTTGAATGTTGCTGGACTGAAAATTACACTTTCTAATAGCCCGCTTCAATTTTTGGTGTTTAATTCTGTTGGACTCAAATTGGTTATTTCCTATAACTCCAACATAAACAAAGGGGAACCACTCTGATTGATTGATAAATTATTTATTTATTCATTCATCTACTAGGATAAAAGAACTCTGGATTACGTGACGATCACCCTACCCTACCCCACCCCCGATGCGCACTTGACAATGATTACGTACCCCTCTAAAACTCTTTCCCGCGCATTTGGACAATTCGCCAGTTCTGCCCAAAATACCAAACAATTGAATGAAACAACAAAAAAGGGAATACTGGAGACAATATATTTAACACACGTGTTTTGTACACGTCTTCAATCTTCACCTCTGCGACCAATCTGGTAGATAATATACTTTTTTACCGCGCGATGTCCGTTGATAACTTTCAAAATTTTCACCCCGTTACATTTTTTGTGTTTTATGTTCGTCAATATATATATATATATATATATATATATACTAGCAAATATATGCACCCTCCGGGTGCAAGTATCTAAGTTTTAAAGTGATAAAATCTTATATAAAATTAGAAAGGCTAATTAAACTAAATAAAAAAGATTTGAAACAAAGAGGAGTATAATCGAAAAATAGAACAACTGAAGATTACTCTTCCATCACTCCCGTCTTTCATTTCTAAATTTTCATAATTTAACTATTTAGTCAGAACAGGAAGTTAAGAATAAAGTTAGTTATTTCTTCTTGTTAATGGATTTCTTTTTTGATTTATTGAAGAAATTTTTGCTCATGTTTATAAAAATAAAACAAAACAATTAGAAACTAATAATACTTAGCACATATTTACTAAAATCAAATATTTATAATCAATATGTAAATTAGCATTCTCATTCACACTGTAAACAGTTATTTTGTTGTATATATAAATACAATTGCATATTAATAGCATATATATATATATATATATATATATATATATATATATCGTTCCCATTAAATCTATTGTCTTCAGTTTTCCCTTTTTTTTTTGTTGTTTCATTCAATTGTTTGATGTTCTTAAAAAAACTGCTTGGTTAAGCTATCTGTCTGACCTTTGCAGACAAGAGAAGGCAGAATAATGTTTGTATTTGCATGCTGTCAAAGAGATTTGGTGTTGGATCGATGTCATCAAAATCTTTCAGTGGTTGATTTGTTAACTAGTCAATAGACGCTAGGTTCATCTGCTGCGTCTCACATCCACCATGCTGCTACCCTTGGTTTCCAGTGTTACACGCTCTTGTGGCATGTACAATTTTGCCTTGATCTGCTTGCTGTTCAATAGCGAGAGAAAAATATCTTCGAGATTTTGAAGCACCTAGAGAATAAGCAAAATGGGCAGCTGGCGGGTTGGATCTTACGGCATGTCAACCCATTGTGTCATTTTATGCCAAAGAACTTTTGTTTTATTCATTCTTCATGGGTACTCATTTTTTAAACACATTTTGTTCTATTTAACCCATAGATGGGACCCTAACAGGTACTACCACTCCGGGTCAGAGTGGACTTGGGAGTAATGGTGATGAAGGGGTACTCCACATTCCTCAAAGCTCCAGAACTGGAACCTCACCATCAGATAGAGTTTAACGTCATACCCAGGACAATGAAACTCTCAGCCACCACCTTCTTGCACATATATGATAAAAAGGGTTGGGGCTTGCCATAAGGACAATAGGGTTGGGGAAATCATATAGGTGCTAGGGCTTGACATAACCAGCTGATTGATCGGGGGTGGGCAGTAAAGACTAGTAGTGTTGCATGTCCTGGACTGCTTAGCCATTAGAGTTCCATCCTTTAGTGTCACAGGTTGCCATCCACAACCAACCAACCAACCAACCAACCCCTTTGCTATGGTATAGTCGTATTCTAAAGCCCCAGCCAACAGGGCTGAAGCTTTTTCTTTTTTTTTTACATATTCGGATTTAATTCCATATTCTTACACACACACACTGTAATACAGGTACAAGTAATAACATACTCTAATTTCACCATAAGGATCTTCAGGGTTAAATCCATTGGATTAATCAATATCTTGATTAATCCAGTGGATTTAACCCTGAAGATCCTTATGGTGAAACCCGAGTAGGTTATTACTTGCACCTGTATTACAATAGATTTGCTCTACTAATGTATTGAGCACTTTTTATTTGTTATATCGCTGTCTTACCTTTCTGAATTTTGCATCAACTAATCATTGTGAACTTCTTCACCGGTAAGTCACCTTTTCGAAAATAACATAACATAATATATATATATATATATATACATAAAGCTCTGTCAATCATTATTATTATTATTATTAATAATTTTGACTAGTATTATCTTTCATCTTCCTAATTCTAAGAGGTGATTTCTCCCACCATGGGTTAAATAGTATCACTACTGTTCTTCTCCAAGGATGGATTCGGCGTTAAATCACCCAGGATGGTTGATATGCCATTAAACAAAGAAACCAAACCTAATTGTAGCTGCTTTTTTATTTCAGCTTTATTGAACATAGGCACATGTACATTCACTTTTATAGTGAAAAGGTGAAGGGTGAGGCAAAGATGGGTGGGGTGGTGTGTGGGGATTTTTCTTCTTTTTCTATAGCGTTGGTTAGTTGACTTAGAAGATTTGGTTTGTTTTGTTTTACGGCATATCAACCTCAGTGGGTCATTTAATGCCGATAAAGTTTTGAAATAAATCAATTCTTAATGGATAATACAATTTTTTTATAAATACATTTTTCTATTTAACTCGTGGATGGTACCCTAACAGGTACTACCACTCCAGGTCAAAGTGGACCAGGAAGCAATGGTGATGAAGGGGTGCTCCACATTCCCCAAACCTCCAAAACTGGAACCTCACCATGAGATAGAGTTTAACGTCATTCCCAGGACATGTAGACCCGCAGCCACCGCCTTCTAGCAGCCATATGATAAAAAGGGTTTGGGGCTTGCCATAAGGGCAATAGGGTTGGGAAAATCATATAGGTGCTAGGGCTTGACGTGACCAGCCGATTGATCAGAGGGGGCCCTCTCCGACCGCCCGTCTAGCCCAAGATAGGGCCAAAGGGATGACTTAGAAGAGACATATCAATAGCAGTATGTTTGTATATACACCACTTAAGACTTCAGAGGTTCCATCGTAGTGTAATGGTTAACCAAGATAGTCTGGCAGATACATTACAACTGAAAAGTGAGTTCGATCCTAGCTGGATGCCCCATACCTATGACCTAATAATTAAATTACCATACTGTGGTATATCCACAGGTCCTACTAATCTATTAATACATGTTCCTTAAAAGTACGACCTTCATCTTACAACACCCTCTGATTAAAAATGAAACCATCCAGGACAAAATGCAAAAACGTAATTCCTGATTATCTGATGTTGCTTATCTACCGAATTCTTTAATTGTTTTTGTTTTTTAATTTTATATCAAACTAGCCATGACTGGACTAAAAGAAATTAGGAACACTAGAGAGTGAGTGAGGAGAAAACAGAAGGGAGAAAATAAGAGGAAAATGATTTATCAAATAAAAAAAATAAAAAAATTGAAAAATATTGCAGAGAATTTGTATAGTAGAATGTTTGTTTATTTTAGGATTTTTTTTCTTTTTGTTTACATATAAGATATTATTTTTAAAAATGCATTCCTAGAACTTCATTAAAGATTTACCAAAAAACCCAAGCTAATTAGAGTATTATAATATTTGTTTATTTTGAAAATGGTCTCTTTTTGTTGTTTACATTTTTTAAACAATTTTATTTTTTTAAGCGAGCTTCCTTGCCTGTTGATTTCAATCGTAGAAATGAAATGTATCCGTTTAATTCCTTCTTTGTAACAATAAAATGCTAAGAATTAAATACAATTTTTCATATTACGATTTCTGTTTTACTTTTCTTTTTCCTTTGTTTCTAAAACTCTTTTGTACATACGAAAAAATTAAATACTGATTAAAAATGGATATATTTTATTCTAAAATGAAAGTATCAATAATAAAAAAAGTTGAGTTATTATTAATTGTTAAATTAAATGTTTTCATATATTATTGTTATTTACTTCGCTGTAAAAAATAAATCAATAAAACCACATATTTAGAAAGATTCTTTTCTTTTCTTTCTAACCAAATAAATATTTCTAAGATTAGACCGGTGATACATAAGAAATTCCGAGCTGAAACGATTAAGGCACAAATTTGTCAACTTCAAATTACCAGCAGCGGCACCATTTTAAATAATTGCTGATATAGGCAGCAGCCAGCAATTTTTTTTTTTATATTAGCAGCAACAGCAATGCCACGATTATCGCAAATCATTTGGTCTTTGTTTAATTAATTATATCCCTTAATCAGTAAAAATCAATAACCAAATTTGGTTTGGTCTGGTTGGTTGGGTTTTATGGCATGTCAACCCCTTGGGTTATTTTATGCCAAATACTTCTATTGGTAATTTGGTATTCAAAAATGTTTAATGCCAATAAAGTTTTGAAATAATTTCATTTTTAATGGATAATACAATTTGTTTATAAACTCAGGTTTTCTATTTAACTCGTGGATGGGACCCTAACAGGTACTACCACTCCAGGTCAGAGTGGACCAGGGAGCAATGGTGATGAAGGGGTGCTCCACATTCCCCAAACCTCCAAAACTGGAACCTCACCATTAGATAGAGTTTAACGTCATTTACAGGACATGTAGACCCAGCAGCCACCACATTATAGCACCCATATGATAAAAAGGGGTGGGGCTTGCCATAAGAGCAATAGGGTTGGGGAAATCATATAGATGCTAGGGCTTGACATGGCCAGCCGATTGATCGGAGGGGGCCTCTCCGACTGCCCAAATTTGGTATGTTTCTAAGTTATAAGGAAGTCAAGGTGTATGCAAGTTTTCGATTCTGAATAATATCTAGTTTTTGAGTTATAAGTCGACACGTACATACCAAACTTTCTTTATATATATATATATATATATATATTATATATATATATATATGTGTGTGTGTGTGTGTGAATTGTTTTTCATAAATGAAAACAGGAATTTTTTTTATATTATAAATATAAGTTTGAAAATGTTTTACCAATTCTGATATTTTGAAGGGGTGAGACGCGTTTCAGATTTTCATATCCTCTTCAAACTATGTATATACACGGAACACTGGACAGCTATTTAGACCTTATTAGGTCTCCTCAGCAGGGTATACCACAATCTCCACCGCTCAAGATCAAACCAGCTACTACAGAACACTGAGCCGAAACTATCAAAAGTCATTATCCAACTCCATAAACGGAGATGGCCAAACTATCTAGTCATGGTAATTGCACAGCCACCTAAATCCAAAATTGTCTTCTAGCCCATTACTAACATTACGGATCATATGACCTATAGGCATCTCCTTTTGCGATCTTGATTCATAAAGACATGTTTTTCATTTACGTTAAAATCCAGTTGTTTGTTAACAGACGATTTTTAGAGTTTTTTTAATTATAAAACTAACCCCGAAACCTAACCCAACAACACATGGCCCATAATGAAGCGCCTAGAAAATAAACTAAATGGGAGCTGCGCAAGGTCTTAAACAAATCGTGGTAAACATGTTTCGCGAGATTTGAAGACAACAGACAGAAACGCCGAGATCAGCTCTATTTAACTTTAAAACGTGGCTTCATAGCTCACAGCAAGGCTGGGCTACTATCACATTCAAGGTAACACAAAATGTCTTCTTGTTAGCATGCACAACACGGGAGGAAACAAATCACTCACTGCTGACCCTCATCTATTGTTCATGATAAGAGAGTCCACCATATATATAGGTAAAAGTATCTAATCAACTGGTAAGTTGGGGATGATTCTATTTGGGATCATCTATATCCTCTGTATATCCATGATGTATGTCTATGCTGATACAAACAAATAGATTTATACAAGGATTATTTCAAATCCCCAAGGGAGCTCAATGTAAGATAATTAATTTATTAATTATCTATAGAGCAATATTTACACTTTCAATAAGAAAGAAAAACTTAAACTGTCATCAGGCTCATTTATTGAGTTACCAGCCAAAATAAATTTATCATAGCCAAATGACCTATATCGATCAGCTCTGTGCAGATACTGGATGCTGCTCAGAGGACCTCCTGAGGGTGAAGACTGATAGGCTTTGGTTGATTTGTTTTACGGCATATCAACCTCAGTGGGTCATTTAATGCCGACAAAGTTGTAAAATAAATTTATTCTTAATGCATAATACAATTTTGTTTATAAACTTATGTTTTTCTATTCAACTCATAGATGGGACCCTAACAGGTACTACCACTCCGGGTCAGAGTGGACCAAGGAGCTTCACATTTCCCAAACCTCCAGAACTGGAACCTCACCATTAGATAGAGTTTAACGTCATTCCCAGGACATGTAGACCCTCAGCCACCGCCTTCTAGCACCCATTTGATAAGAAGGATTGGAGGTTGCCATAAGGGCAATCATATACGTGCTAGGGCTTGACATGGCCAGCTGATTGATCAGAGGGGGCCCTCTCTGACCGCCTGTCTAGCTCAAGAAAGGGCCAAAGTGGAGTATTGCAAGTCATGAACTGCTCAGCCACCTGGGTTCTATCCTTAAGCATCACAGGTCGCCACATACGGCCAACAGGTGGCCCCATTGGGTGAGTTTTACCCCTCTGCAGAGGTGTATTCTAACACCCCAGCCAACAGGGCGGGAAGACCGATAGGGATGGTTGTTTTCTGTTTAAGCATTAACCCTGGGTTAGTAGAAATAAATTAATTTATAATAGCCAAGTGGCCGGTTTAGCTCAGTCAGTAGTGCGATCGGCTAGGAATCACAAGGTTCCTGGTTCGATAGTGAGGAGCTGATGATAGGTGTGGTGCCCCACCTCAGGTGCCAAAATAATCTCCTTGGTCTGGCGCTAGTGAAAAGGGGATAGACTCCCTTGCTGTCTGGTTGATACAGACATTAAGCCGCCCTGACAACTTATAATAGCCAAATGACTGATTTATCACAGGAAGTGAAAATATTGCTCTGTATAAAATATTATCATACATTGAGCCCTGCAGTGGACTTGAAAGAATCATGTGTATCTAATATATGTTTATATATGTAGAAATTGGAAATCTCATCAGGGACAATTCGTGTACAATCCAGGAGCAAACAATGTGTCTTGTGCAATCTGTAACAAAGTCTGTAAATCAGCATATGGTGGTGAAGAAGCATAAAATTTTATCATCTGATCCTTCTGATACATCAGGAAGGACGTCCTTCCCATGTCATATTTGCATCAAACTTCGTGAATCTGCAGCAGGTTTGATGAGTCGTTTGAGGGCTCATGAGAAGAAAGGTTCTGGTGGTGGGGTTATAGGATTGTGAGGGATGGCAGTGATAGATATATATATATATATATATATATATATATATAGTTCTTCAAATTACTTTGCATCCTAAATCAGTAGCAGAAGAAATCTCATCTCATTTGTCGTTTTATTGCAAAATCCTCATTAGGGTAATTACCAATTAAGTTGATTTACACAAATCAAAATTAGTCAAAATGTGATGTTTATGCAGTGCCATTATAGGTATTGGGTGGTCAATCCTTTAATGGGTAGCCTAACAATTCTATAATTAACTGTTTTAATTGTTTCGTTATCATTTTTGACCTCATTTTTTTTTACTATAAAAATGCATTGGACAATGATTTTTTTACTATAAAATGCATTGGACAATGATTTTTTTTACTATGAAAATGCATTGGACAATGATTTTTACTATGAGAAAAGAAAAAAAAAAAAAAAAAAAAAAGTAAATTGGTGGGGTTATAGGATTGCGAGGGACGGCAATGATCTGTAAAGATTATGCTATTGCTATATATGTAGATGTATGGGGGATAAAGAAGGTCCTAAATTGAAATATTGCCACTACCAAATTATCATGTCTATTAAATATAGTTCGAGGTTTGTGGTGTAATGGGTAATATTGTAGGAAATGGACTCGTCAACCCGAGTTCAAATCTTAGATGAAGCTGTTTGCATTTCACATAGCGCTAATACCCTTGGGAAAGGTATGCATCCAACTACTGTCCTTCCATCTATGGGTAAATAGGACAGTAAGTAAATAGTTTAGGAGAAGGAAAACTGAATTCAAACCTGTGAAACATCCGTTTAATATATATATGTATTGACTCACATCTTGCTCGTGTGAATGGTCACCCATCATTGCTTAACTTTAGTTATTTGATGAAAGCCAATGCTTTCCCTAAGCCTAGTCTTAACTATTCTAATTGGTATTAAAAAGAGTTAACCCCCTCCCCAGCTTAATGGACTGTTCTGAACAGCAGAAAATGCAGACATTATTTAAACTGATCATTTCTTCCAGAGAACTTAACCCACGACTTGGTTGGTATTTACGCCATTCAACCATTTTGGGGTTATTTTATCTTGTTGAGTACTCAATTTTTTTTTAAAGAAAGAAAATAAAAAATGAAATAAAAAAAAAGAAAAATAAAGATAAATATAAAAAATAAAAAAAAAAGATAAATATAAAAAAGAAAAATTGAAAAATAAAGAAAAAATAGAAAGAAAAAAAGAAAAAGAAAAATATAAAAAAGAAGAAGAAAAAAGAACGAAAAAAAAAGTAAATAAAAAAAATAAAAGTAAAACGTAAATAAAAAAAGACCGAAGAAAAAAAAATAAAAAATAAAAAATAAAAAGTAATAATAAAAAAAAATTTTTTGTCCTCTCCCTTTTATTATCTGAGTTTGAGATTTTTTTTTTTTTTTTCAACACAAGAAATTTTTTGTAGATATATAAGCACACACAAGTTTTGTTGTTTTGTTTTTGTTTTAATCTTTTACAAACCTTTTGAAGGAAAAAAAAATTTTTTTAAATAATTATGGTTAAAACTATTAAGAAAAAAAATTAAAAAAAAAAAAAAAAAAAAAAAAAAATCAGGATTTCAAACAATTTCTTGGAATTTTCAATTCTTTTCTCTTTCGTCTCTTAAAGAATTTTTTCCCTTTTCACGGCAACTTCTTTGGTAAAACATTTTTTGTGTGGGGTGGGGTTGATTTTCCTTCAATTTTTAAAGAATTTTTTAATATTTTTTTAAATAGAACATTAGCCCTTTATCTGTTAAAAAAGTAAATTCTAATTTTATTTCTTTAAAAACAAAAAAAAAAGGGGGGGGGGGAACTTAAGTTTTTCAAATGGTGATAAAGAATAGAGTGGTGGTGGGAGGATGAAGCAGAAGTGGTGGCTGGCTCAATGGTCGCCAGGTGGGGCAGTGGTGGGTTACAGTTTGTTCTTGTCTAATTTTGGGTTTTTTTTCTGGTTTTTATTTTTTTTTTATTTATTTATTTTTTTTTTTAACATAAGATTTTTCATTCTTTTACAAAAAGAATGAAAATGGGGGTTAAAAAAAAAAAAAAAAAAAAAAAAAAACAACTTTCCTCCCGAAATAAAAAAGTGATTTTTTTTTCTCCTGACTACATATTGTGAACATAGAAACAAAAAACAAAAAAAAAAAAAAAAAAAAAAAAAGAAAAAAGTAAATAAAAATATTAAAAAAAAAAAAAAATTTTAAAAAAATTGCCAAAAATAATTTTTGAGGTGTGTGTTTATTTTTTTTCAATCTGAAAAGTTGAAATATTTTTTCTTTTTTTTTTCTTCTGCTTTTTATTCATCAATTAAAACTTGTAATGCACACTATTATACAAAAACTTTAGAATTAGTGAAAGACGTGTGCTAAGTTGAGATATCATCTTAACAAATTGAATTTCAAGGAGAATTCAAATCAGAGGTGGGGGAGGGTCATTTTTTATTTTATTTTTTTACTTTTTTTTTCTTTGTTTATTCTAAATTAAAATTTTTTTGCAATATTTTTCTTAAAAGCCTGTAAACAATTCTTAAGCTAGAATTTCCAGAATATATTCACAATATGCAGAAAGACAAAAAATTTCAAAAAAAAAAAAAAAAAAAAAATTTTAAAAGAAAAAAAAAAAAAAAAAAAAAAAAAAAAAATTTCATAAATTAAATCTTTTTTAAATTAAAAAATAGAAATAAATTTAAAAAAAAAAAAAAAAAAAAAAAAAAGGGAATTAAAAATTTAAAAAAAAAAAAAACAAACACTTAAATTTAGAAATTTAAAAAAAAAAAAAAAAAAAATTAAAAAAAATTAATAAAATGAACTATTTTTGTCTGTCTGTGTGTCTCGAATCTTTTCAAATTGGAAAGTTTTCTCATTTCACCACAAAAATCAGAGAGGATAGTTTTTTTGGGTTTTTTTGTTTTTTTTTGCTTTGCTTCATACAAAATTCAGTTCATTACTGCAAATTCTGACTTTTTTCTTATAATTTTTAGTCATTATTATTATTATCATCAATAGCAAATTTTTTTTTTTTTTTCATTTATTTTGTTTTCCAAAGTTATCATCTTCATTGTTTGGTGTTGATGAAGATAAGCGTCTCATAGATGAAGACAAGTGAGGTACTCTAATTTATGATGGAGTAATTCAGTCAACTCATGGGCTGATTGCTGATAACTTTCCTCAACTTTCTTCCACATGGACTTTTCCATGTTAAGATTGTCCTGGAAAATACACAAAAGGAATCAATGAAATGGGTAAAAAAAAAAATCAATAAATGAAAAAAAAAAAAAAAAAAAATAATAATATATATATATATATATATATATATATACATGAGCAAGAATATGCCTTTTGGGCATAAGTATTAAAGTTTTAATGTAATGAAAGATATCAAATTGTAAAGACTAGTAAAATTAGATAAAAATATAATATTACAATGAGTTTTTTTACTATGAAAATGCATTGGACAATGAGTTTTTTTACTATGAAAATGCATTGGACAATGAGTTTTTTTTACTATGCATTGGACAATGAGTTTTTACTATGAAAATGCATTGGACAATGAGTTTTTTACTATGAAAATGCATTGGACAATGAGTTTTTTACTATGAAAATGCATTGGACAATGAGTTTTTTACTATGAAAATGCACTGGACAATGATTTTACTATACAATGCACTGGACAATGATTTTTACTATACAAATGCACTGGACAATTGTTTTTTTTACTATAAAAATGCATGCATTGGACAATGAGTTTTTTACTATAAAAATGCATTGGACAATGAGTTTTACACTATAAAATGCATTGGACAATGAGTTTTACTATAAAAATGCATTGGACAATGAGTTTTACTATAAAAATGCATTGGACAATGAGTTTTACTATAAAAATGCATTGGACAATGATTTTTACTATAAATATGCATTGGACAGTGATTTTTACTATAAATATGCATTGGACAGTGATTTTTACTATAAAAATGCACTGGACAATGATTTTTACTATAAAAATGCACTGGACAATGATTTTTACTATAAAAATGCACTGGACAATGATTTTTACTATAAAAATGCACTGGACAATGATTTTTACTATAAAAATGCATTGATATAGAAGAAAATGCAACAGCAGAAAAAATTAAGGTCAGTCTATTTTCTTCGACTTTAAGCCATGCACTTCCATACAATACAATAGAAGTTAGAAAATTGTCCACATCCGGCAGGTCTGTTAACTTACCTCTTCTGAAGAAATACTCTCGCAAAGATTGAGACGGGCAAGGTCTAGTGACTGGAAGACCGGATTGATGTTAGAGACGGCCTTGTGCAATTCATGGATCGACTTCTCCATGTCCATCGTTAGAGTGTTAAAATTCTCAAAGGTTTTCGGCTTTCAGGAGAGACAAAAATAATTTTTTTTAAATAAATGAAAAAGTACAAAATAAATAAATAAACCAAACTTTCTGTTATATAATATAAAAATTATTATAAATCTAAAATTACTTTGCTTTTCTATCGTAGTATTGAGATGAGGCTTGATTATTTGGATTATTCAGACTGTTGTCCTTATCTTTATTGTTATCTACACTATTTCTCTAAATTTTTTGAGATGAGGCTTGATAATTTGGATTATTCAGACTATTGTTCTCATCTTTATTATTATATACCCAATGTTTCAGCCAATTTGGCCTTCATCAGGTGTTTCTTTGTTATTTTTTACCCTTACAAAACATATCTGAGTGTTGGTAGCATTTAGCACTGTATCTTTGTTTTCTCAGATGACTCACCAGGCCAGTCCTGGTTTTTAAGGGCCATTCTTTGGCCTTAAAGCAGAAGGGCTCATCCAGTGGAATTGGATCCTTGATAAAGAGTCCATCAATAATGAATCCTTTGGTTACTCTGGTAAAAAGTTCTGTTTTTCCTGAGTATTGGTAAATGTCCGGTAATTCTATTTCCGTCTTCAGTATTTGTAATTATGACCAGTAGGGGGGGGGTAAATAGTATGTCTTCCACGCAGTATGCTCAGTGATTGGCTACAGGAGTCAATCACGTGACCTTGGCAGTCTATAAATCCTAGAGCATATCTTATATATCAAAATAATTCCAACATATTCTAACGCCACAGCCGACAGGTCGGAGTGTGAAAATGAAAATTTTAATATCCAATAAAAAAAATCCTCACCTGGGGAATATTTATCTCTTTTTTCTTTTTGTTCTTTTTGGCCCAAGATGTTTTCATTGGTTTCAAGATACGATGGCAAACACCAGCAAGAATTGTCACATGGGATATTGTCTGGAATAAAGGAATAAATTAAAAAAAAAAAAATTTTTTTAAAAGTGAAAACTCAAAAGTTAGAGAAAATAGGAGGTGGGGTAGGGGATAAAAAATTATTTACCCAACCCATTCACCATGGGTAGGATTTGTCACAAGTATGGGCATCCAGTAAGGATTGAACTCACTTTTCACTAGTAATGGATCTGCAAGACTAGTTTGCTAACCATTACACCACAATGAGATGCCCAAGGTATTTACCAAACATGTCTGACAAAAGGTCATAAGTATGGGGCATCCAGTAAGGATTGAACTCACTTTTCACTAGTAATGGATCTGCAAGACTAGCTTGCTAACCATTACACCACAATGAGATGCCCAAGGTATTTACCAAACATGTCTGACAAAAGGTCATAAGTATGGGGCATCCAGTAAGGATTGAACTCACTTTTCACTAGTAATGGATCTGCAAGACTAGCTTGCTAACCATTACACCACAATGAGATGCCCAAGGTATTTACCAAACATGTCTGACAAAAGGCCATAAGTATGGGGCATCCAGTAAGGATTGAACTCACTTTTCACTAGTAATGGATCTGCAAGACTAGCTTGCTAACCATTACACCACAATGAGATGCCCAAGGTATTTACCAAACATGTCTGACAAAAGGTCATAAGTATGGGGCATCCAGTAAGGATTGAACTCACTTTTCACTAGTAATGGATCTGCAAGACTAGCTTGCTAACCATTACACCACAATGAGATGCCCAAGGTATTTACCAAACATGTCTGACAAAAGGCCATAAGTATGGGGCATCCAGTAAGGATTGAACTCACTTTTCACTAGTAATGGATCTGCAAGACTAGCTTGCTAACCATTACACCACAATGAGATGCCAAGGTATTTACCAAACATGTCTGACAAAAGGCCATAAGTATGGGGCATCCAGTAAGGATTGAACTCACTTTTCACTAGTAATGGATCTGCAAGACTAGCTTGCTAACCATTACACCACAATGAGATGCCCAAGGTATTTACCAAACATGTCTGACAAAAGGCCATAAGTATGGGGCATCCAGTAAGGATTGAACTCACTTTTCACTAGTAATGGATCTGCAAGACTAGCTTGCTAACCATTACACCACAATGAGATGCCCAAGGTATTTACCAAACATGTCTGACAAAAGGCCATAAGTATGGGGCATCCAGTAAGGATTGAACTCACTTTTCACTAGTAATGGATCTGCAAGACTAGCTTGCTAACCATTACACCACAATGAGATGCCCAAGGTATTTACCAAACATGTCTGACAAAAGGCCATAAGTATGGGGCATCCAGTAAGGATTGAACTCACTTTTCACTAGTAATGGATCTGCAAGACTAGCTTGCTAACCATTACACCACAATGAGATGCCCAAGGTATTTACCAAACATGTCTGACAAAAGGTCATAAGTATGGGGCATCCAGTAAGGATTGAACTCACTTTTCACTTGTAATGTGAAACTATGTCTATAATATATTTTTTTGAAAACTCAATTTCTCATTTATTTCACACATAACTCATGCTCCGCACTAAATTCTAAATATATATATATATATATATATATATATATATATATATATATATATATATATATATATATATATATATATATATATCTTATTATAATGGAGATTGTGGGCTTGTCTATGTAACCGAAACTATATTACTATACAAGTCACAATTCCCTTTGTTATTTACACCACATTCTCCATGATTTTATTTCTTTATTTAAACTTCAATTATTAGTAAAATTGTTTCACATCATTAAGACTGTTAACCATATCTACATACTAATAACATGCAATTGTATTTATATACACAACAAAATAGCGGATTACAATGTGAATGGGAAGGCTAATTTACATATTGATCTTTAATATTTGATTTAAATAAATATATGCTTAGTATTATTGATTTCTAATTGTTTGGTTTTATCTTATTGAATATGAGCAAAAATCTTGGGGATAAATCTTAAAAGAAATCCATTAACAAGAAGAAATAACAAATTTTATTCTTTACTTCCTATTTTAACTAAATAGTTAAATTAGGAAAATTTACCAATGAAAGACGGCAGTAAGGGAAAATGATAGAAGAGTTAGTTTCAAAGTTGTTCTATTTTCCGATTATACCCCCTTCGTTTCAAATATTTTTATCTGAATTCTTATTCAGTTTCATTAGCCTTTCTAATTTAACATGCTATTTCATTATATTAAAACTTAAATACTTGCACCCGGAGGGTGCATATATTTGCTAGTATATATAATAGAAATAGTCATCCAGACAGACACTGTATTTTGACGTATCACATCTTTTCAGTGTGGCTAGACTTAGCAACTACTTCTAGCCAGGAGCAAAACCTGACTGATATTTCACCAGTCTAATTCCTTAACCCCTCGGCCATATTCAGCTGCCAGTAAGAAGCAGAGTTTTAATTGATTATATATATATATATATATATATATATATATATACATACACACAGACACACATACACGTTACAATCACTAGAGAGCTCAAATCCATAAATAACAGATGAGCCTTGCTTTTTATTATATACTAGCAAATATATGCACGCTCCGGGTGCAAGTATTTAAGTTTTAATGTAACAAAATATTATATTAAATTAGAAAGACTAATGATACTAAATAAGAATGCAGATAAAAAGATTTGAAACAGAGGCAGGTATAATGGAAAAATAGAACAACTGAAACTTACTCTTCCATCACTCTCGTCTTTCATTGTTATTTTTTCTAATTTAAGTATTTAGTTGAAATAGGAAGTAAAGAATAAAATGACAGTTATTTTTTCTTGTTAATGGATTTCATTTAAGATTTATTGAAGAGATTTTTGCTTATATTCATTAAAATAAAACCAAACAGTTAGAAATCAATAACACTGAGCACATATTTATTAAATTCGATTTTTTAATATCAATATGCAAATTAGCCTTCTGTTCACACTGTAAACGGCTATTTTGTTGTATATATAAATACAATTGCATGTTATTAGTATGTAGATATTGTTAAAAGTATAAATAATGTAAAACAATTTTAATAATAATTGAGGTTAAAATAAGGATAAATTCATTGTGAATGTGGCGTCAATTACTAAGGGAATTGTGACTTGAGTAGTGATTTAGTTTCGGTTACAGTCAGAAAAACACATAATCTCCATTATAATAATATATATATATATATATATATATATATATATATATACATACACACAAAGAAGCTGGTAGGTATGCATGCTGCGTCCCTGATGCACAAAAATCTAAAAAGACAGTAAAATTATATCCATGCCTCCCAGTATTTTTCTTTTTTCTTCCCTCTCAGTTTCAATAGTTTCTTAGAAACGAATTACACAGGATCAGTTAGAAGGTAGGAGTTAGATCGCTTTAGTTATTTCCCCAGATTATAAATAAAAACCCTACAATCCATTAAGAAACTTTAGTTGGCACCTATGAATTTTCCCGAGGACTCATTCAAAGCAATATGAGCTTTTTGATTTAGTATGTCCCAGGACACACTAAATTAAAAAGCTTTCAGCATGTGTGTGTGTGTGTGTCTGTGTATATATATATATATATATATATATATATATATATATATATATATATAAATAAATAAATAAATAAAAGAAAGTTTGGGTTATACGTGTCGACATAACTCGGAAAAGAGATGTCACTCAGATTCAAAATCTTGCATACAGATTAACATGCTTATAACTAAGAAACAGACAACATTTGGTTTTGATTTTTACTAATTAAGTGATGTAATTCAATGATTAAAAGAATTAAAAAATATTGTATACAGAATTTCACCCCCACTCCACTAAAAATTATATATATATATATATAATATATATATATATATATATATATATATATATATATATAAAATTCATTAAGTCTTTTAGTGAAACTTGAATTGTTTTTTTGTTTTTTTTTACCTCGGCAAGCAAGACAAGATTTTCAAGTAAATTCAGGTTCCAGGTTTTTTTCCCATTCTCTTCTGTAATTAAGCTGCACTTGTGTTTGGATACCAGACCTGAAAATAGAAAAATAGCAGAAATTTTAGGTTGGTTTATGGCATGTCAACCCTCATTGGGCTATTTTAAGCTGAAGACATTTTGCTTTATTCATACCTATTGGGTATACAATTTTTTAAAACAATTGTTTTTTCAACATTTTTTGATACTTTTTTTTTTTTTTTTTTAATTCTATTTAACCCAAAGATGTGACCCTAACAGGTACTATCACTCTGGGTCAGGGTGGATCTGGGAGTAATAATGATGAAGGGATACTCCACACTCCCCAGAGCTCAAGAATTGGAACTTTACCAGTAGACGCAGTTTAACATCATACCCAGGACATTGACTGATGCTGAATCGATCGGATTTCAATCCCAGCTGTAGGTAGCTTACAAATGTCTAGCCACACTAAAGAGACTTGATAAGTCGAAACACATGTCTGTGGATGACTATATATATATATATATATATATATATATATATATATATATACAAGGACCGTTGGTTAGTTGGTAGGATTTTGAGGCATGTCAGCACTTGATTGGTTACTTTATACCGAATACATTTGTATTAAGAGGTATTAAAATTTTTTTAATTAACCCATAGATTGGACCCTAACAGATACTACCACTCCTGGTCAGAGTAGACCTGGGAGTAATGGCGATGAAGGTATACTCCACACTCCCCAGAGCTCCAGAATTGGAACTTCACCAGTAGATGTGGTTTAACGTCATAGCCAGGACACTAAGACCCTCAGCCACTGCCTTCTAGCACATACATGATAAAAAGGATTGGGGCGCTTGCTATAAGGGCAATAGCACAAGATTTAGGTATATATTTGAGGATTCCCCAGTAAAAATGTATATAAAGCCCCACAAATTTTCTGTTTACTATTTTCATTAGAGTTAGTGGTCTGATGAAACTCATAGGTATACAGAGATACCTATGGGTAGAAATAGATCTATAACCACAAAATGTCTGATTTTTAAGCCATTTTCTTTACCAATTATATATATATGTTAGAGAAGTCCAAATTCAGGAAAATAAAATATGGAATTACTGATATAGCAAATAACACAAGAGAAATGTATTATTGTATCTACACTTAAACGTCAATTCCTTTTTTTTTTTTTTGTTCAGATTCTTTTTTTGTGGGGAGGAGGTCATATTCCAGGAAGCATATCTTCTCTTCCAGACCTAATTTTCAAGTATTACTTCACAATATCCCATTTTATTACAGGAGATTTGTCCGTTTCATCTCTTATTAGAACCATTACACAAGCAACAAATTTTTTTCTTCTTCTGAAAAATGCTTTTAGAGACCAATTTTTATGAATAGGGAAACTCTAGAGCTCCTTTTACAGACAAAAATAGGTTACAAAAAGTCACCATTTTTCATGATCCTCCTCAAATTTAAAGAGCTAAAAAAAAAAAAAAAAAAAAACATAACTACCAATTTTTGAAATTGGAAGATCAAATTTTGGGGAGTGACTAATGTTAACATAGTCCACACCTGAAAAAAAAATTTCAGAAAAATTGAAGCGGGTGAGTGACAATTTTACTTTTTTCTGGATGATTTGAGCATGGAATTACCCATTTGTCATGAGAAGGTGTGTGTGTGTGGGGGGGGGGTTAAATTATAAAAATTAAGGGGTGCTTTTAGTGTGATGATTCTAATAAGAGATGAAACAGGCAAATTTCCCATAATAAAAACAAATTTTAGGAATTGGCTAACTTTATCACAATCCATACTTAAACAACATTTCAGAAAAATTGAAGGGGATGGGTGACGTGGCCTGGATGATTTAACATGGATTTAACCAAATATATTTCAAATCAGAATTATTTTGACATAGACAAAACAGCTGATTGCATTATATTTACTGGTCTCTAGGTTAATGGCTATATGGAATTCTTCCAAGCTGTAACTGTGTCAGTACTATTGTATGGCTGCACCACTTAAACACTACTACTTACTGTCCAGCATATCTAATGATAACATCACACAAATCATTTTCCTCTAATATAATCAGTCTCTGGTTGCATCTTGCCAACTGCCTCTGGAGATGTTAAAGTCCTCTAGGTTTCTCTTGATGTTGTCTTTGTACCTGAGCTTTGATCTACCAATTCCACATGATCCACTCACAGTTGAAAGTACAGAATCTGGTTTGGTCTACCAATTCCACGTGATCCACTCACAGTTGAGAGTACAGAATCTGGTTTGGTCTACCGATTCCACGTGATCCACTCACAGTTGAGAGTACAGAATCTGGTTTGGTCTACCGATTCCACGTGATCCACTCACAGTTGAGAGTACAGAATCTGGTTTGGTCTACTGATTCCACGTGATCCACTCACAGTTGAGAGTACAGAATCTGGTTTGGTCTACTGATTCCACGTGATCCACTCACAGTTGAGAGTACAGAATCTGGTTTGGTCTACTGATTCCACGTGATCCACTCACAGTTGAGAGTACAGAATCTGGTTTGGTCTACCGATTCCACATGATCCACTCACAGTTGAGAGTACAGAATCTGGTTTGGTCTAATGATTCCACGTGATCCCTCTCTCAGTTGAGAGTACAGAATCTGCTTTGGTAGTTTGTCATCCCCAAATGTTGGTTGAATTTTATGGCATGTCAACCCTTGTTGGGATATTTTATGCCAAAGACATTTTTTTTTGTTTTATTCATTCTTGTTGGGTATTCAATTTTTTTTTTCTTTTCCAAACACATTTTTTATCTATTTAATCCATAGATTACTATAATCACAGATACTATAACTCTGGGTCAGAGTGGACCTGTAAAATAATGGTGATGAAGGGACACTCCACACTCCCCAGAGCACAAGAATTGGAAGTTCACCATTAGATGCAGTTTAACATCATACCATAGACACTAAAACTCTCAGCCACTGCCTTCTAGCAGATATATGATAAAAGGATTGGGGGTCTGCAATAACAGTAATAGGGTTCGGCCAATCATATAGGTGCTAGGGATTAACATGACTAGCCGTTTTATCAGAGAGGGCCTCTCCGACTGACTGTCTAGCCTAAGTAAGGGCAAAAAATGACATGGACAGCTCAGCCAGCAGGATTTCATCCTTAAGCATCAGAGGTTGCCCAATTGAGAGTGGAGGAGTGGTCTTACCTTTCTGTAGAGGTGCAGTCGGTGTACTTTATAGCAAGCTGATAGGGCAGAAAGGTGTAGCAAAGATCTGACGTACATCTAGCATGAAGAAATAAATACTAACAATGTAAAAAATGTATTTCTTATACTAAATAAATTGAAGTGATCTTTGCTTTTTTTCTTTGTTTTACGGCATATCAAACTCAGTGGGTCATTTAATGCCAGCAAGGTTTTTGAAATAAATTCATTCTTAATGGATATTCAATTTTTTTTTTTTTTATAAACTCATGTTTTACTATTTAACCCATAGATAGAACCCTAACAGGTACTACTACTCCGGGTCAGAGTGAACCAGGGAGCAATGGTGATGAAGGGGTGCTCCACATTCCCCAAACCTCCAAAACTGGAACCTCAACATCAGATAGAATTTAATGACATTCCCAGGAAATGGTAGACCCTCAGCCACCGCCTTCTAGCACTCGTATGATAAAAAGGATTAGGGTTTGCTTTAAGAGCAATAGGGTTGGGGCATATAGGTGCTAGGCTTTCATGTGACCAGCCGATTGATCAGAGGGGGCCTCTCTGACTGCCCATCTAGCCTAAGTAAGGTTCTAAGTGGAGTGTTGCATGTCATGGACTGCTCATCCACCAGGATTCCATCCTTAAGTATCACAGGTTGCAACCCACAGTCAACAGGTGCCGCTGTGAGGGTAGGGTGCAGTTGGCGTATTGTACTGCCCCAGTCGACAGGGATCTTGACAAATAGAGCAACATAGCTGGCATGTCCTTTGGCAGTTATGACAGAAGGTCACCAAACAGAAACTTACCTAAGCCTTCTTCCCATAAGGTTCCCTGTTAAGGTTGAGCAGTTCCAATATGAAGGATCAATTTACTATAAACTTATACGGGGAAATGAGCACCCGTGAAAACTCAAAAAATAAAGAACTTTTAAGAATTTTTTTTTTTTACAATCTGATAGATTGGTGTGTTATCGATAATAATCCATTGAACGAAAAAAATAGAAATAGAAATCAGGCAGATACCGACACCGACTGACTGATAGGCAGACAGCGACACTGACTGATAGACTGATAGAGATACAAACTGATCCAGACAGAGAGAATCAATTGATTTTCTTTTTTCATGTAAAGAGTATTTGTTTTCAAGAGCAGACCCCACACATACTATCTTTCTTCACCAGGAAAATAAAGTTTTTGCAAGTACTTTTACCTTCAATAATCGAAGTAACTGATGTCCGGAGTTTTTCCTCTTCCTTTTCATCTGCTTTATCTAGAAAAAGAAAAAAAAAATTTCTATCAAATTCTGCATGTCTGTTTTGTTTTAAAGCATATCAACCAATGTGGGTTATTTAATGCCAGCAAAATTTTGAAAGATTCATAATATTTTTTTTTTGTAAACAAATTTTCTATTCTACCCATAGATGGGACCCTAACGAGTACTACCACTCTGGTTTGGTTTACGGCATATCAACATCGGTGGGTTATTTAATACCAACAAAATTTTGAAATAAATTCATTCTTAATGGATTCTCAGTTTTTTTATAAACACATTTTTCTATTTAACCCATAGATGGGACCCTAACAGGTACTACCACTCCGGGTCAGAGTGGACCAGGGAGCAATGGTGATGAAGGGTGCTCCACATTCACCAAACCTGCAGAACTGGAACCTCACCATCAGAGAGTTTAACGTCATTCCCAGGACATGGAAGACCCTCAGCCACCGCCTTCTAGCACTCGTATGATAAAAAGGATTAGGGTTTGCTTTAAGAGCAATAGGGTTGGGGTATATAGGTGCTAGGGCTTCATGTGACGAGCCGATTGATCAGAGGGGGCCTCTCTGACTGCCCATCTAGCATAAGTAAGGTTCTAAGTGGAGTGTTGCATGTCATGGACTGCTCATCCACCAGGATTCCATCCTTAAGTATCACAGGTTGCAACCTACAGTGAACAGGTACTGCTTCTAGCACCCATATGATAAAAAGGGTTGGGGCTTGCCATAAGGGCAATAAGGTTGGGTCAGTCATATAGATGCTAGGGTTTGATGTGACCAGCCAATTGATCAGACCACTCGTCTAGTATAAATAAGGGTCTAAGTAGAGTGTTGCATGTCACGGACTGCTCAGCCACCAGGATTCCATCCTTAAGCATCATGGGTCATCATCCACAATCAACAGTTGTCCCCATGAGGGTAGGTTCCCCCTCCCTCTGCAGGGGTGCAGTTGGCATATTGTACTGCCCCAGCCGACAGGGATCTAGACAAACAGTGCAACATAGCTGGCATGTCCTTTGGCAGTTATGACAGAAAGTCACCAAACAGAAACTTACCTAAGCCTTCTTCCCATAAGCGATGAACATAAAGAACATTTTCTACCATAAGCAAAAACACTTGATGGTGATTCTGTGAAAGGTAGGGAGATATCCGTGTTGCAAACGGACCTTGGATTGGATACTGGAAAAAGAAAAAAAAAAGAAAAAATTTTTTTTAAAAAAAGAAAAAAAAAATTTTTTTTTAAAAAAGAAAAAAAAAATTTTTTTAAGAAAAAAAATAAAAAATCAGGGGAAAAAAGAAAATGTCAATAAAAAAAAATCAAAAAAAAATCAAATAAAAATTTGTTTTAAACTAAAATTAAATTCTTCATTATTTGTTATGGAAATTTTCAGCAATGAGAAAAAAACAAAATATATATATATATATATATATATATATATATATATATATATATATATATATATATATATATATATATATATATATATATATATAAGCACTTAAACAAATAATTTGGAATAATGTTACTGCAACCACGCCTGATAATAAGGTAAAATTTATTATTTATTATAAAAAATTCAAAACAACCAACCTCGTCGTTCATAACAATTTCTCTCCCCCAGACAAGTCGGCTTAATGAGACCAATGTAGTATACAGATTTAAATGTCCCCTAGGAGATTGCAGTCTCCCAGAAAATGAAAATACATGCATTGGATTCACCTCAACCACATTGTCACGTCGTCTAACCCTCCATTTAACAGATAATAGCTCTATTTCATAACACCTAAAATTACATTCATGCCCCCACTCTAATTACGAAATATTCTAACGGAAAATATACATATTCTGTACAAAGAAAAAAATAAACAAAAACTCCAAATACTAGAAGCTTTATACATAAAACAATACAAACCATCCTTAAACAAAATTAATTTCCAATGCAGTACACACATTTTAAAATGCCTATAACACCTTTCTCATCAATTCTTCTCCTTCCAGCCTCCACATTAATTTAATTTTTTCTCGGGACCTGAACTTTGGTGGACTAATCCACGAATTCCACCCAAGCATTAAAAAGTTGGCCAGAAAACTCGAAAAGATCAAAAATAAAATTGTTAAACAGGAGATGTGTCTTTTGTTTAATTGTACATGTATAAATGAAAGAATGCTGCCCAAATACACACACACACACACATATATATATATATATATATATATATATATATATTACACACGCCAGGGCTCGACATTAATACTATCCCGTCATCCCAGGGATGATAAAAATTACATCCGGGATGATCAATTCGTCATCCGGGACAGTAAAAAATTTTCCCAGAAGTTAGTACTACAACACACTAGGAAATGGATTTTCTGTCCAAATATCCAGAATTATCACTGCTTCAGCTTTTCTTAATGCTTTATTACATGTTATTATGCTACTGATGACTGACAAGTATAGATGATGCTAATGAATTTTTGATTTGGGGACGGTCCAAACCCCATTCGGGACGGTTGATAATTTTTGTTTGGGGCGGTCATGATAGGAGTTAATGTCAGGTCCTGACACACACGCACATGTATGCTTATACATATATATATATAAGTTAAGGTAGTGTAGACTTGGAGTCAACACCACTTGGTTACCAACAATTTCTTGCCTATGTTCAAAATATATATATACAGGGTTCCCACTCATTTTAGGAAACCATTTTCCAGGACGTTTCCAGGACATTTCCAGGATATTTTTAAAATTTTCCAGGACAGCACTTATTCGCGGCAATTTTATAATTTACTATTACGTCTAATATTGACACATTAAGCCAGTTTTATTCTTACTTTTTTATGATGCCGGGTTAATGAAGTATCTTGAGTTTATTATAGATGATGCCTATATCTATCAATTAATTATACAGGGTGTCCATAAAGTCAGTGTGCAATTTAAAGTTATAAATTCATTAAAGTGCCAACAGATTTTATGGACACTGTACAATAAAATTGTCAGGCCTCCTGTTTTTGCTTAGCCATGATCACCATTGCTGTTTTTAAATTGGCAAATCAATTTAGATATTTTACCACTCTCCCTCCATGTTTAAAATAATTTTTTTTTATTGAATTTGTACAAATTTCAATAAACTCAAATTTCAAATATTTACCGTACTGTGTTTCTCACTTTTTATCGACAAATATATGGAGATATTTCCCAATGCCCCTTCACTTTATATCTATATTATATTTTATATACTATTATATATTAAAGTTATATTTCAAAGTTAAAATATTAGATAGTGAAGCACATTGGAAAAGAAAACATCTCAAAGAAGCATATGTTTGACTGTAGTGACCTAGTATAGAGATGAATACAATATGGGAACCAATTATTAAAAAGACTAAATCAAATTGTTTTTAAAGTTAATTACTTTGAAAATAAAAATATCGAAAAAGACTGATGGCAAATTTTATGCCTTAAGTTGCAAGGAAACGCCAATAAACTTTTTCTAAATGATCATGATTCTTCTCGTGACACATGTCAGAATGATAGGCATGCATAGGATTGAATGAGATCTTTGAAGGTTCTTCAACGCCTGTTTGATCAACTGTCAAACTGTTAAAAATAATTTCCCAGGTTGGATCATTACTATACTTGGATACAAAGGGAACACCTGAGGAAGGCTGGAGGATATAACAGCTGAAAACTTTATATGTATATACATACAATAAAGATGAGGACAACAATCCAAAAAATCAAAATTATTCCTATCAAACCTAATCTCAAAAATAAAGTTCATGTTTATTTATGTTCATATTGGGGGGAGGGAATTGTGTTTTGTACAAATTCATAAAAACAAAATGTTTTAAACAGAACGGGTTGTTTGATTTTGTTTGGTTTTGTTTTACAGCATATCAACCTCAGTGGGTCATTTAATGCTGACAAACTTTTGAAATAAAGTAATTCTTAATGGATAATCAATTTTTTTTATATATACATTTTTCTATTCAACCCATAGATGGGACCATAATAGGTACTACCACTCTGGTAAAGAGTGGACCAGGAAGCAATGGTGATGAATGGGTGCTCCACATTCCCCAGACCTGGAACCTCACCATCAGATATCATTCCTGAGACTTTCAGCCACCACCACCTAGCACATATCATAAGAAGGGTTGATCATAGATTGATCGGAGGGGCTCTCTCCGACTGCCCATCTAAACTAAGTAATGGTCTAAGCTAGGTTTACCCAATTTGTTAAAAAATCCATGTTTTTACAAGACAAAAAATTATTAGAGATTGATACTAAAGTAAAGTAGTTATTAAAAAAAATATGTTTTTAGAACATAATAATATGACATTTTAAACTTAACATCATGATACTCATAATATCTTAAATGAATTTTATATATCAATTTATCATAGCAGAAATACCTAATTAAATCAAAAAGTTTTAAAATAAAATAACTGATGCATTATAAAATCCATTCATTGATAAATCAATACTGAAAATTTCATTAAAATCAGATAATTCCCAGATTTTTGCTAATTTTTTTTTTTCAATCTAGTGTTAAATTCATTTTGTAAACACTGATTTTACAGCAACTCCAGTGGCCATATTAAGTCATATTTGATAAAAATTGACCGAAAAAAATAGTTTTAAATGTATTAAAAATAAATTACATGTGTAATATTATTTTGCTTTTTGTACTGATGCTTATTATGTTACTACTTTTCAACTGAGACAAAAATTTGACCATAAATAATTAATTTAATTTTAATTAGTTTTTAAAATGAAAAGTAGACAAAAAAATAGGTATCCTTAGTCTAAGCAGAGTGTTGCATGTCATGGACTGCTCATCCACAGATTCCATCCTTAAGCATCATGGGTCACCACACTATGGCCAACAGGTGGCCCAATTGCAGTCGGTGTATTCTAAAGACCCAGACGCCAGGGCTAAGAGCGGGTTATAAAATATCTAAATTGATGTGCCAATATAAAGCTGATGGGGGGGGGGGGCATAATTGTAGAATATCTACATATATTTGCTGATAAAAAGTGAAAAATACAGCATGTACATATTTGAATTTGTTTTGTAAAAATTCATGGTAAAAATGAATTAAACCTGGGGAGGGGGTAAAATATCTAAATTGATTTGGCAATGAAAAGTGGGGTTGGGGTGGGGCATTGTAAAATATCTCCATTAATTTGCTGATAAAATGTGAAAAACATGACTTGGAAAATATCTATATTTGGCTAGAATTATGTCTTATGCCAGCAATTAAAAACAGCGTAAATTAGGGCAGGAATCCGAGATGACAAAACGTTAAAATGACCAATAGTACTATTCGCAGAGTTCCATCCCGGCCTCCTGCCTTTAAAAAAACGCTAGGCGGTGATAGGTGAAAAAACAAACCCACCTATGAATGAAGTCCCTAGCTGAAGTGGTGCCTGCTGTATATGAAAAAATAATTTGTTAATTGAAGGCGTTTTTATGGATTTTTTTTTTTTTTTAGTTTGAAGACATTAAAAGTAAGCCATATTTTTAAAATGGTTAAAATATTTACATTTACTTGTCAAAAAAAGACTAGGTGATAAAATATTGCATTAACTTTTTGGGAAAAAGCGCTGTTTTTTGTGGGGTTTTTTTTAAAAATATTTTCAAAAATATGGCTTACTTTTAACACCTTCAAAATACTAAAAAAATAATTTGTCAATAAAAATGCTTTCAATCAACAAATTATTTTTTCATATACAGCAGGCACCGCTTCAGCTAGGGACTTCATTCATAGGTGGGTTTGTTTTTTGATCTATCACCGCAGGAGACCAGGATGGAACTTTGCGAATAGTACCTGACCAATATTTCCAGGAGTGGGTGGGTGTAAAAAAAGAACAATTTCCTTGTATATTCCTTTAAAATAAACTGAACCCTCATTTTATGTCCGTGTTTTTGCAATGTTTTTTTTTTTTGCACCCGTTATTTTACAATACTAAATATATTTTATTTATTTATTTTAATATTCACTTCAATGTGTATATTCTAAAAGATTTTATTTTGTGAGAATGGTTAGTTTTAAAGGTTAGTTTTAAAGGCTCATTTTACAATTTAGGCATAAATTGGATCCTCTTTTTATGACCGTAATTTTGTTTTTTCGTCGACGATGATTAAAATCTGACGTTTTTATTCTAGAGTACCAAAGCCAAAAAGAAAAGAAATAACAACAACAAAAGGTAATATTCTACTTTTTACTCGTAAATTCCTACCATAAAATTAGGCTTGGGCATTTTATGGTAGGAATTTACGAGTAAAAAGTTGAAGTGTAAAAATGAACCCCCACTTTAAAACTAACCATTCTCACAAAATAAAAACTTTTAGAATATACACATTGAAGTGAATATTAAAATAAACAAAGAATATAAAATGAGGGTTCAGTTTATTTTATGGTAGGAATATACAAGGAAATTGTTCTTTTTTACCTGGTGGGGAGTATTATCACCGTAAAAAGAACACTTACTTTAACTGAGTTGAAATTGACATTTGATGTCAATTGCTTGAAAATTCGCTTGATCCCAACTTCCATATCCGACAAACTACAGAGACTAAAATGGTTATCAACTTTTGTCTTAGGAAATTTTTTTACTTTCTAGTGTTTCCAAAAATGTTCAACAAACTTTTTTTTTATGAACATTAATTTTATTTAATTCTTAAATGTATTTTTTTTTTAAATTGTTCATTTTCAGTCAAAATTTTGCGTGTGTGCTATTCTATACAAGTACAGAAAATTCTTTTTAAATGTTCTAAATTTTACGAGTTAGAGAGGCAGTTTTGTAAAACGTAATTTAATTTTTTAACCTTTCTTTAACGAATACCTTATTATCTTTAGTCTGATGACAAATTCTTGTCTTGTTCAGTATAAAAATAAATAAAAATATTGCTATATGATAAAAGTGAAACTTCTAAATAGCCAATCAGAAGCATTTTTACTGTTTAATGAATATTCATGACCAGTTTGGGAAATGTTGGGTAGGTTCATTGAGCAAAAACAAAACAAAAAAAATAAAAAAGCGTCCTTGTTATTTTACTAGTTATATTTGTTAACGGTAACAATAACATTAATTTTGTTTCAGATAATTCAATTTTTCCAGGACAAAAAAACGAAAATTTTCCAGGATTTTGAAAAAATACCCCCATCGTTTCAAGGTTTTCCAGTACTGGAAAACAAAAAATTTTTTTTCCAGGTTTTCAAGGTTTTCCAGGACGCGTGGGAACCCATATATATATATATATATATATATATATCACACACGTGTGCATGCCTTATACATATGTGTGTGTGCATGCATATATATATATATATATATATATATATATATATATATATATATATATATAAAAGTATGTTTGGTATAATTAAAGGATATAATTAAATAATTAAGGCAAAATCAACCGATTTGTGAAATTGGCCATATATCAGCTCCTGCTGATGATAAAATATTGTTACTGCCTGCTTTTTGTTACAGCGATATCAGCAGTGAAATTTAATTTTAGTGAATAAATTTTGAAGCCTATGCCATTCAGCATCTCTCGCCTATTCATGTTCCAATTTTTAAAATATTTGTGTGGTTAGAAAGAAAAGAAAATAATCTTTTTAAATATGTAATTTGTATGAGTTTTTATCCATTGAATTATTTTTTACAGCGAGCTAAAAAAAAAAAATATTTTGCTTCGGACAGCCTATTCGAAAAATGATTTTTTTTTCCATACTAAATTTTAACGAAAAACCAAATCTTATTTATCGCAATCTTTTTATTCCTGTCTTAAAAATATTCTTTTGGTTAGAAATAAAATAAAATAATCTTTCTAAATATGTAATTTGTATGTGTTTTCATACATTGAATTATTTTTTACCGCAAATTAAATAACAAATCAAATGAAAACTTTTCATGACTTTTTTTTCTTAATACTTTCATTTTAGAATAATCAGTATAACTAAAATCTTTTTTTTAAGAAACTATTCACGAAATAAACATTATTAAATAAATACATGAAATGGGGTAATGTTTAGCTACTTTGTTACTTTTCGGGGTTAAAGAAGGAAATAAATCAAACTGATAAATTTGTATATACAAAAGAGTTTTAGAAAATAAAGAAATAAAACACTAATATAAAAAAAAGTTTTTTTTAAAATGAATACGAACATATTGTAAATAATCAATTCTTACTCCTCAACAGAGGTGCAATCGGCGTATAATACAGTCCCAGCCGACAGTCCTAAATAAATAAGCAAGTTTAATACATAGCTCCTTTAAATTGTTACTTTTTTAGGGGTAAAAAAGAAAATAAACTAAACAAATTTCTTTTTATCACTTTAACGCAACAATCAATTGAATTTAAGTTTTTGTCATATATACAAAAAGTTTTTGAAAAAAATATATTTCAAAATACTCAAGTTTAGGAAATCATTTTTTTAAATGATATTTCAAATGTAAACAAAAAAGAAAAATATTTCTTAAAATAAACAAACATTATACTATACGAATTATCAGCAATTTTAAAAATTTGATTAATCATTTGTCTTTTTTAAATTTGATAAATCATATTCTCTCTCTTACTCCCGATTTCTCTTTCTCCCTCCCTCCCTCTCTCTCTGGTGTTCCCAATTTTTTTTTTAAAAGGCTGGTCATGGACCCGGTACTTTTGCTAGTATATATATCTTCCGTTTTATTTATAAAAACTCTTTCTTTAGCAGCATGGACTTGGAGTCAACATCACTTGGTTACTGAGAGTTTCTTGCCACTGGTTGTTTAAAATGTGTGTGTGTGTGTGTGTACAATATATTTATTTTAAAAAGTAGTGACTATCCTTGACATTTTCAAATCAGACCCCGTCCCCCCAACACAAACAAAAATGGCCACCTACCTTAAAAGGTATTTTATAATGATTGCAATCCTCCACATGTTTCTTAAAAAGATCCACTAGATCATGCAAAACTTCTATCATCGGTCGCTTGCTAGCTGGCACAGTTGTGCCATTCTCTACAGGATGAGGAGGATCTGGCTGTCGACCAAGCCAGATTGAGGCAACCAATATTCGCAACATATAGCTGTGCAATTTTAGCCACGCTTTCTACAAAAGATTAAAACAAGAAATTAATTTAAATCAAAATTGATGGTTTTCTTTCTTTAATTGTATATCAACCATTTTCATAGTAAACGGTCATTGGACGGGGCAGTGTCATAGTAAACGGTCATTGTCCAATGCAGTGTCATAGTAGACGGTCATTGTCCAATGCAGTGTCATAGTAGACGGTCATTGTCCAATGCAGTGTCATAGTAGACGGTCATTGTCCAATGCATTTTCATAGTAGACGGTCATTGTCCAATGCATTTTCATAGTAAACAGTCATTAAATGCAGAGAATTTGGAAGATATGAGACACAAAAAGCCTTCAAAACCAACCACCAAACTATATATATATATATATATATATATATATATATACACACTACACGAAATGTGACCTGTTGGGTCACCCATTAAGCTCTGGGTAGAGAATTGGGATTAGGGAAAAGTGAGTTTGCAAAGCAAATTAATTTTTTTAACAAATAAAAAAGGCCGGAGAAATTTAAAAAATAAAAAAAAATTTAGAAAAAGAAGAAAAAAAGACAGAAAATAATTAAAATTATTTTGTAAGATTTCTAAGGAAGGGAAGGTTTGACCTAATTTTAGTTATGGCTAGTTGCTTCTGAAATTTAACAGATACATTTCACACTCTTTACTGTCACAGAGAAACTAACATATATAATGAGGTAATCAAGATATATATGGGGGAATAGTGACAGGCAAAATGGGAAGTAAGAGGTCAGTTTTTTTTTTACTTAATTGCAAATTATGACTAATTAGAACCAATTAAAATCAAAAGTTGTGTTTACCCCCACAGTCTTTTCCCTACTTTCTTTCTTATATTTTCATGGTCCATTATTTAGCTTAGGTGATGACACTCATAAGAAATAAGAATTCAGTGGATAAACGACACCAGATAATCAGGATTTACATTTTTGCATTTCATCTTGGACAAGTTGGTCAGTATCATTTTTAACCAGAGGGTGCTGAGCTGATACCTTTTTGAGTTAGTGCATACTGGGATGTACATATTTGCTTTGAATGAGTCCCCAGGAAATTTGATGGGCCCAAATAGTTTCTTAATAAATTGTGGGGTTTTTATTTATGATCTGGGAAAATAACTAAAGTCGTCTAACTCCTACCTTGTAACCCATCCTGTGTAATTCGTTTCTAAGAAACTATTGAAATGTATTTACAGTTAGCTTGAAATGGTGAGAAGAAAAAAGAAAAACACTGGGATGCATGGATATGATTTTACTGCATCCTTCTAGAATTGTATGCATCGGGGATGCAGGACTCATACCTACCTAGAAAGATGATAACAGTTGCAAGATTAAGGAATATGGGTATTATATATATATATATATATATTTAGTTTTGAGGTTTAACTCTTAACATCCTATACCGCCTCATTCCACCCAACCAGAGGTCACATTTCCTAATCTGCCCAAAATGATAGCCTTTGTTTAAATGAAATATCAAACATATTTAAAAGTCTTTGATTTAAGGGAAATATCTCAGGTAACTTTAAATGAAAATGAAATTTTTAGCCATTTTGTGATAAATCCTTATATTTCCAAACTGATTCATTTATGCACAAAATAACAAAAGACTTCTTACCTCTTCTTTAAAAGATCTCTCTTGAATTTCTTCCAGAGTTGTACTGTAAGAGAAAGAAGAAAAAAAAAAAGGGTCAATTTTTTTTTTCTAATTTAAGAAAATTCAACCTTTTGTTTTTATAGTGGGTACATTTATTTTTCATGTTGAATGCAGTTTGAGAGCCACATAGGACCCTCAGACATGTCATGAGAGACTCTTAACCCATTTTTTATAGTAGAAAGTTAATTTCCAATGCATTTCTATAGTAGAAAGTTAATTTCAATGCATTTCTATAGTAGAAAGTTAATTTCCAATGCATTTCTATAGTAGAAAGTTAATTTCCAATGCATTTCTATAGTAGAAAGTTAATTTCCAATGCATTTCTATAGTAGAAAGTTAATTTCCAATGCATTTCTATAGTAGAAAGTTAATTTCCAATGCATTTCTTATAGTAGAAAGTTAATTTCCAATGCATTTCTATAGTAGAAAGTTAATTTCCAATGCATTTCTATAGTAGAAAGTTAATTTCAATGCATTTCTATAGTGAAAGTTAATTTCCAATGCATTTCTATAGTAGAAAGTTAATTTCCAATGCATTTCTATAGTAGAAAGTTAATTTCCAATGCATTTCTATAGTAGAAAGTTAATTTTTAATGTGGCTTCAAAGTTGTATGAGTGTCTGGGCATAAATTGCATACATTTCGAATATGTTTTATGTAACTTTTTGGTTGATTAGAAATGAGAGAGAGAGGTAAATATGGACTAGACAAAAAGTGACCCGTTAGGTCACCCATTCAAGTTCTGGGTAGAGTTAGGAAAGCAAATGAAATTTAAAATAAATTAATAAATAAATACAGCACGATAAGCTTTCTAAGAAAGGGAATGTTTGACCTAATTTAAGTTACCAGTTGTTGCTTCTGAAATTTAACATAGAAATACATTTCAAATTCTCCCAGATCTGTCAACCCTTGCTGGGTTATTTTATGCCAAAGACATTTTGCTTTATTCATTCTTGATACTCAATTTTTTTAAACACTTTTTAATCTAATTTTCTTCTAGATAACCCATAAATGGGACCCTAACAGGTACTACCAGTCGGGATAGCAGTGGATCTGGGAGTAATGGCAATAAAGGGGCCGTCCACACAGCTCCAGAATTGGAATCTCACAAGTAGATGTAGTTTAATATCATAGCCAGGACACTAAAGACCCTCAGCCACTGCCTTCTAGCAGATATGATAAAAAGGGTTAGGGGTTTGCCATAATGGTAATAGGGTTGACATGTTTAGCCAGATAATCGGAGAGGGCCTCTCCGACTGGCTGTCTAGCCCAAGTTAGGGCCAAAGAGGAGTGTTGCAAGTCATGAACAGCTCAGCTCAGTCACCAGGATTCTGTCATTGAGCAACAGGTGAACTCCACTGGAGCGGTCATGGATTAGGTACTTCTGCGAGTAAAATATAATGGTGCAGCCATATAGTAGCACTGATATGTATATGGAGACACGCGGTCTAATGGTTAGAGTCATAGGAAATGGACTCGTCAACCTGAGTTCAATTCCTGGACGAAGCTGTTTGAATTTCACGTAGCGCTAATACCCTCGAGAAAGGTATGAATCCAATTCTCCCTCCGGCTATAGGTAAATAACAGGGCAGACTGGGCTCTTTAACCTTGGCTAGGTAACCAGTCTAGGAGAAGGAAAACTATGAATTCAAATCTGTTAAACTCCGCCTAAGAAATTGACCTTGTGCCGCATCCTGCTCGTGCAGAGGAGTTGGTGTGTGTGTGTATATATAGAGTAGCACTGACACAGTTGACCACAGCTTTGTAAAAAGGTTAGGTTTTTTTTTTTGACCATATGACCTTAAGGCACTTCTTTTGCGATTTCAACTCATGGGGAAACTTTTCTCATTTACACCGTAAAAATCCGGTTGTTTGTTAGGGGTTAGGGTTAGGGTTAGTTTTATAATTTTCAAAAAAAAAAAAAAAAAAAAAAAAAAAAAAAAAACTAAAAATCGTCTGTTAACAATTAACCGGATTTTGACGGAGTAAATAAAAAAAAATGTCCCCACAAATTGAAATCGCAAAAGGACCATATGACCTTAAGGCACTTAAGGTCATATGGTCCTTTTTTTTTTTCTTCTAATTCTGCACAATTTGAATTAACTTTTAAATTGTTTCAAATAAAATTCAATTCAGTCCTGTAGTTGGCAGATTATTTTTTTAAAAAAACAACAAAAAAAACTTACCCATCGGGAGGTTCCCAATTGTGCATTATCGTGAAATCACGAT
>CM042178.1:21222478-21234978 GCA_023376005.1 Doryteuthis pealeii
TTTATTTATTCGTTTACTGTTTTCTTAGACCGTCTTGGTTAAGCTGTTAAGTTATGCAGTCTAGCAATACAGAATATTTTTTTACTTTTTCTTCTTTGTATACAATGTTTAGCTGCCCGATTCCTTCGCAAAAGTGAGAAGGCAGAATAACGTTTGGTTTGTTTTACGGCATATCAACCTCAGTGGGTCATTTAATGCCGATAAAGTTTTGAAATCAATTCTTAATGGTTAATACAATTTTTTAATAAATACATTTTCCTATTTGACCCATAGATGGGACCCTAACAGGTACTACCACTCCGGGTCAGAGTGAACCAGGGAGCAATTGTGCCCCACATTCCCCAAACCTCCAAAACCTAACCATTAGATAGAGTTTAACGTCATTCCCAGGACATGTAGACCCTCAGCCACCGCCTTCCAGCCCCCATATGATAAAAGGGGTTGGGACTTGCCATAAGGGCAATAGGGTTGGGGCAATCATATAGGTGCTAGGGTCTGATATGGCCAGCCAATTGATCGGAGGGAATCTCTCCGACCGACCGTCTAGCCTAAGTAAGGGCCAAAATGGAGTATTGCAAGTCATGAACTGCTCATCCACCTGGGTTCTATCCATAAGCATCACAGGTCGCCACCCATGGCCAACAGATGGCCCCATTGGGGGAGTCTTACCCCTCTGCAGAGGTGCAGTTTAACGCCCCACCAACAGGGCGGTGGCAGAATAACAAGATTAAACACTTTCCCAACAAGTTGGTGGTGAGCTGGTATGACATGAACTTACAAAAACTGACAAAAGACCTATCAAAATGCATTGACTGAAATGGCTGTTATATAGAAAAATAGACAAGACAAAAAAAAAAAAAAAAAAAAAAAAAAAGAAGAAAAAAATTTTTTTTTAAATAGGTAAAGAAAAAAAAAAAACACAATAGGAGTCAATATTTCTGAAAATTTGTCCAGGTGTAGACTTTGTTAAATTTTGACAATCTCCAAAATCTAAGCTTCCAATTCAAAAAATTGGCAGTTATGTCACATTTTAGCTCTTCAAATTTGGTGGGGTTTGCAAAAAAAAAAAAAAAAAAAAAAAAAAAAAGGCGACTTTTTGTAATCAATTTACAAGTTAAACAATTTTAAGTTATTAGTGATTTCTGATTTTTTTCATAGCAAGATCAATATCTGATGTGGCACCGTGTTTATGACAAAACTTTTCAATTATTATTTTATATATATATATATATATATATATATATATATATATATATAACATTATTTGTAACAAGAAGATAATTTGGTTTTTGCTCAGAACCGAAGCTACAACATTTTTCAAAAATTTGTTAAAATTTTCCACTTCAATTTTTCAAGAATTTGGTTCCGGTATGGATTATGTTAAATCTAGAGCTCTAACTTTAACATAGTCCACACCTGTACAAGATTTCAGAAAAATTAAAGGGGGTTGGTGACATGGCCTGGATGATTTGACATGGAATTACCTTAAGGCCAGTGTGAAGTGATGCATGTCATGTAGATGAGTTAACAAGTAAATCAGAAATCATCAATAAACTTAAAATTAATTGACTTTAAGACTGTTTTGATAGCATTTTTGGATTCCTTGGGCAAAATGCTTTCATAACCCAATTTGTAGAGGTAGGGAAACTCTAGAATACATTTTACATACAAAAATAGGTTACAAAAACTCACCATTTTTCACAATCCCCCTCAAATTTGGAGAGCTAATAATCGATATAACTCCGTCAATGTTTGGAATTGGAAGCTCAAATTTTGGGAATTGTCTAACTTTATCATAATCCACACTTGGACACAATTTCAAAAAAATTGAAGGGGGTAGGTGACATGGCCAGGATGATTTGAACATGGAATTACTCTAAGGCCAGTGTGAAGTGATGCATGTCATGAACTGCTCAGCCATTAGGATTTCATCCTTCAGTATCACAGATCGCCACCGACAGTCAAAAGATGGCTCCATGGGAGAGTGGGGGCTGTATTACTTTCCCGTAGAGTTGCAGTCAGTAGGGTGGGTGGGGGTGAAATTACAAGAGAAATACAGACTCACCTACAAGTTTCTAAGATTAGATCTAACAGTAACCTTTCTTCAACAGCGGATGCATATTGCAAAGAATTCTGCAAACGTTCACGGAACTGTACAAATTCATGAATCTAAAGATTAAAAAAAAAAAACAATTTTAATAAATTTCTAAAAACAAAGAAAAATTTCTAAACAAAACTTGGGAGTTTTTTTTAAGAATTAAAAAAAAATAAAAAATAAATAAATTCAAAAACATTTTTAAAACATTTAAAAAATAAAAGCCTAAAGAATAAAATATTTTCGATTTAAAAAAAATTAAATTTTTTTTTCAATTTTAATAAAGAAAAATTAATTTTTAAGTTTTTCTTTCTTTTCTTTTTTTTATTTTTTTAAAAAGACATTTTGGTCTGTTCTCATCTTTATTGTTATATGTATAACATTTTAGTCCTTCTTCAGGTGTTTCTTGTCAAACAGAAGCTTTTGTTTCGTAATTAGGAGCGGCTAGAAGCCACAAGGTTCCTAGCTTAATACCAGCCCTCGTTAGCTCAGCGTAGGAGTAGCACAGGGATCTGTGCGGTAAAGTCAGGAGCTGATGGTAGGTGTGGCACTCCACCTCAGATGCAAAAACAATCACCTTTTCTTTTTTTTTTTAAATAAAACTTCAAACAGAACCCTTTATTTAATCCATCCGGGTAGATTGTTTTCATTCTGTTAACCATGACTGGGTACAAGAGTTAAGCTATGTTAAGCAGTCTGTTATTTTCGCCAGTGATCATAATTGAACCTGGAACCTATAGAACTGTATAAACTCAACCCTTATATCCATTGCACCAAGGGCACCTCACATAGTATAATGGTTAGCAAGCTAAATTTACAGACCATTGTTAGTTTAATTTACATTGGGTGCCCCATACTTATAGCCTTGCGCCTTTTCTAAGCTAAGCTTAGTAAATAACTATACCCGTTGTACTATGTGTCCAACTTGACATGAAAGCATAAGAATTGTACAAGAAACACTTGAAGACAGTCCGAGAGCATATTAACCAAAATGATCAGGACAAAAAAAAAAGGGTTGGAGGGAATTATTAACCAAAATGATCAGGACAAAAAAAAAAAAAGGTTGGAGGGAATATTAACCAAAATGATCAGGACAAAAAAAAAAAGGTTGAGGGAATATTAACCAAAATGATCAGGACAAAAAAAAAAAAAGGTTGGAGGTTTGGAGGGAATATTAACCAAAATGATCAGGACAAAAAAACAAAAAAAAAAAGGTTGGAGGGAATATTAACAAAATGATCAGGACAAAAAAAAAAAAGGTTGGAGGGAATATTAACCAAAATGATCAGGACAAAAAAAAAAGGTTGGAGGGAATATTAACCAAAATGATCAGGACAAAAAAAAAAAGGTTGGAGGGAATATTAACCAAAATGATCAGGACAAAAAAAAAAAAAAAAGGTTGGAGGGAATATTAACCAAAATGATCAGGACAAAAAAAAAAGGTTGGAGGGAATATTAACCAAAATGATCAGGACAAAAAAAAAAAAGGTTGGAGGGAATATTAACCAAAATGATCAGGACAAAAAAAAAAAAAGGTTGGAGGGAATATTAACAAAATGATCAGGACAAAAAAAAAAGGTTGGAGGGAATATTAACAAAATGATCAGGACAAAAAAAAAAAGGTTGGAGGGAATATTAACCAAAATGATCAGGACAAAAAAAAAAAGGTTGGAGGTAAAATTAATCAAAATGATCAGGACAAAAAAAAGAAAGATATTTTTTTATTTTTTTTTTTTACATACCTTGATAAATGTCCCATATTTGTAAGAAGGAATTAAATATTCTGTAATCTAAATGGAAAAAGAAAAATTTTTGATAGGTTGGTTTAATTGCATATGAACCATTGCAGGGTTTTTTTTTTTTTAATAATACACCTTGTTTTTTTCTTATGAATATATGATCTGTTTAAGAAATAATTTTAAAGATTTGTTTAACTCTTAACATCCTATACCACCTTATTCCACCCGGCCAGAAGTCACATTAATTTTCCTAATATGCCCCAAATGATAGCCTTTGTTTAAATGTAATATTAAACATATTTAGAAGTCTTTGATTTAAGGGAAATAAAAGGTAACTTTAAATGAAAAGGCAATTTTTAGCCATTTTTTGATAAATCCTTATAGGAATGGGGCTCTGGACTGGAAATTTTCAACAGGATGTTAAGAGTTAAGATAATGATTTAAGAAATAATTTTCTTTCCTTTTTTCTTAAATAATTTCATTGTCCTGAAGAAGGTTTCCTTTGTAAACCAAAATATTCGAACATCAACTAATAAATTTCCATCCATTATAACATTCCATGCTTGTTCTACATTTTATATATATATATATATATATATATATATATATATATATATATATATATATATATATATATATATATATATATATATATATATATTCAATGTATGAAGTATCACTGTTTGGTCAAAAGCCCTTTCAAGAACTCTCTGCACAAGTTAGCTTAATTGCTGCCTGATAGGGCAGCTTTTCAGCAAGTATATCTATCTATCATTATATCTATCTTCCTATCCCAGACTATTTTTCTATATCTATATATGTATATTAGTTTTATCTTGTCAATTTCAATAATAGTCTGGTCCATTTAGCCTCAAAAAGGTTTGGTTTGTTTTGTTTTACGGCATATCAACCTTGGTGGGTCATTTAATGCTGACAAAGTTTTGAAATGAATTCATTCTTAATGTGTACTCTTTTTCATAAAAACATTTTTCTATTAAAAATAAAACATTTATTGCAAAAACGCGGACATAAAATGAGGGTTCAGTTTATTTTATGGTAGGAATTTACAAGGAACAAGTTAAGGATTACCAAACATTTTTCTATTTAGCCCATAGATGGGACCCTAATAAGTACTACCACTCCGGGTCAGAGTGGACCAGGGAGCAATGGTGATGAAGGGGCGCTCCACATTCCCCAAACCTCAAGAACTGGAACCTCACCATCAGCGACCACCTTATAGCAACTGATGGAACAGAGAAGAGAGAGAGAGAGAAAGAGAAATGGACAGAGAGAGAGAGAGAGAGGAGAGAGAAAGAGAAATGGACAGAGAAGAGAAAGAGAAATGGACAGAGAGAGAGGAGAGAGAGAGAGAGAGAAGAGAGAAATGGACAGAGAGAGAGAGAAAGAGACCACAGAAGAGAGAGAGAGAGAGAGAAGAGAAAAATGGACACAAGAAGAAGAGAGAGAGAGAGACGAGAGAAAAATGGACAAAGAGGAGCAGAGAGAGAGAGAGAAGAGAGTTAGAGAAAAAAATGGACAGAGAGAGAGATAAAATGGAGCACGAGAGAGAGAGAGCAAAGAGAGAGAGAGGAGAGAGAGAGAGAGAAAAATGGAACAGACAGAGAGAGAGAGAGAGAGAGAGAGAGAGAGAGAGAGAGAGAATGGACAAGGAGACGGATAGAGAAAAATGGCACAGAGAGAGTTAGAGAAGAGAGAGAGAGAGAGAGAGAGAGAAAAAAATGGACACAGAGAGAGAGAGAAGGAAGAAGAGAGATAGAGGAAAAATGGGAGAGAGAGAGAGAGAGAAGAGAGATAGAGAAATGGAGAGAGAGAGAGAGAAAATGGAGAGAAGAATTTAGAAGAAAATGGAGAGAGATGAATAGAGAAAAATGGAAGAGAGAGATAGAGAAAATGAGAGAGAGATAGAGCAAAAATGGAGAGAGAGATAGAGAAAAAATGGAGAGAGAGATAGAGAAAATGGAGAGAGAGATAGAGAAAATGGAGAGAGAGATAGAGAAATGGGAGAGAGAGATAGAGAAAAATGGAGAGAGGAGATAGAGAGAGAGATAGAGAAAAATGGACACAGAGAGAGTAGGAGAGAGAAAAATGGACACAGAGAGAGAGAGAAATGGCCAGAGAGAGAGGAGAGAGAGAGAGAGAGAGAAAAAATTGGGGACAACAGAGAGAGAGAGAGAGAGAGAGAGAAAAAATGGACACAGAGAGAAAGACGAGAGAGAGAGAAGAAAAATGGACACAGAGAGAGAAGAGAAGGAGAGAGAGAAAAAATGGACCACAGAGAGAGAGAGAGTAAGAGAGAAGAGAAAAATGGACACAGAAGAGAGGAGAGAGAGAGAGAAACATGGACACAGAGAGAGAGAGAGAGAGAGAAAAATGGACACAGAGAGAGAGAGAGGAGAGAGAGAGAGAGAGAAAAATGGACACAGAGAGAGAAGAGAGAGGAAGAGAAAAATTGGACAGGAGAGAGGAGAGAGAGAGGAGAAAAAAAAAAATGGAACACAAGAAGAGAGAGGAGAGAGGGAGAGAGGAGAGGAAAAATGGACAGAGAGAGAGAGAGAGAGAGCATGGGACACAGAAGAGAGGAGAGGAGAGAAATGGGACACAGAAGAGAGAGAGAGGAGAATGGACCAGAAGAGAGAAGAGGAGAGAAATGGACACAAGAAGAGAGAGAGAGAGAGAGAGAGAGAGAGAGAGAGAAGAGAAAAATGGACACATAGAAGAGAGAGAGAGAGAGAGAGAGAGAGAGAGAGAGAGAGAGGAGAAAAAAATGGACACAGAGAGAGAGAGAGCGAGAGAAAAATGGACACAAGAGAGAGGAGAGAAAAAAATGGACAGAGAGAGAGAGAGGAGAGAAGAGAGAGAAAATGGACAGGAGAGGAGAGAATAGAAAATGGACAGAGAGAGAGAGAATAGAATGGACAAGAGAGAGAGAGAGAGAGAAACAAAAATGGGAAGAGAGAGAGAGAGAGAGAAAAAAATGGAGCAGGGAGAGAGAGGAGAGAGAGAGAAAAGACAGGGAGAGAGAGAAGAGGAGAGAAAAATGGAACAAGAGAGAGAGAAGAGAGAGAAGAAAATGACCAGAGAGAGAGAGAGAGAGAGAGAAAATGGACAGAGAGAGAGAGAGAGAGAGAAAAAATGGACAGAAGAGAGAGAGAGAAGAGAGGACAGAGAGAGAGAGAGAGAGAAAATGGACAGAGAGAGAGAGGAGAGAGAAAAATGGACAGAGAGAGAGAGAGAGAGAGGGACAGAGAAGAGAGAAAAATGGACACAGAGAAGAGAGAAGAAGAGAGAAAATGGACACAGAGAGAGAGAGAGAATGAACAGAGAGAGAAGAGAGAGAAAGGACACAGAAGAGAGAGAGAGGAAGAGAGAGAGAGAGAAAGGACAGAGGAAGAGAGAGAGAGAGAGAGGAGAAAAATGGACACAGAGGAGAGAGAGAGAGAGAAGAGAAGAGGAGAGAGAGAGAGAGAGAGAAAAATGACACGAGAGAGAGAAGAGAGACAGAGAGAGAGAGAGAGAGAAAAAATGAACACAGAAGAGAGAGAGAGAGAAAATGAGAGAGAGAGAGAGAGAGAGAGAGAAGAATGGACACAGAAGAATGAGGGGATAACAGATAATACTAGTTACAATAAACAATAGTTAACACTTTGGATTGACTTACCTCTTTATGATTGACAGAAAAAAACCGAAGCATTGCGCCATACATGATATGTGCAGAGAGAAAGTGCCCAAGACGCACAACATGGTTAGCTACAATATACCTAAAAAGAATAGAAAAAATTAAAAAATAGATTAAAAAAAAAAAAAAAAATATCTATCTAATCTATACAAATATAAATGGAAGTTGGGTGAATCTGTATGTCCAGAGGAAACTTCAAAAATAAAACAATTAACGAAAAAGTAAATATATATATATACACATTAAATATCACCAGAGCTCTGTTTTTGAGCAAAAGTAATGAAGATTTGATTTATATTATCAAATACATTTAAAAATTAAATAGCATTATATAATAATGTTAAAATTCTACTCTTCCATTTTCAGTGTTTCTTGTTAAAGGAAACAAATCAAATAATACACACTCAATCAATTTTTTTCTTTTCATTTTTTTCATATTAAATCTACATTTTTACTGATTCAAATTTGTAGTAAATATTTCATTGTACAGGAAAAAAACAATCCTTTATTTAATCTATTGTTTTTTTTTTATTATTATTATACAATTTTTATGGACAGTTTAAGAATTAATCACTTAGTTACACTTTTGACATCGAAATAAGTGAGTTCATATTTAACTTTTACAAAATTCTTTCTAATAAGATGTGTGATTTTTAGATTTTATTTTTTTTTTTTGCATTTAATATTTTAAAATATTATTAATTTTTTTTATAGAGGTTTTATGCCTGTGCACTTTTTTATTTATTTAAAAATTAAAATTTACATTGTTACGTACAGGCGTCCGTCATTCGAAAATGTAAACAAACCCTGTTCTTTTCATGTTAGCCATTGTTACAAAAAAAAAAAAAAAAATTTTTTTTTTTTTAATTAAAAAATCATGTCGATTTATTTATTTTAATATTAGAAATAAAAATAAAATCATGATATCAATGCAGAATAATGCACAAGAGATAATACCATTAGATTACCTATTAGATTTCACGGAAATACCTGAAAACTTTGAGATACTCAAGTAAGTGGTTAGAATTAAGAGTTTCCGTAATTTAACGTTATTTATTTGTAAAATGCGATTCTACTGAAATTATTATATATTGTGCGCTATTCTGTATTTGTACCAAAATCAGTACTGTAATTTGATATTTAACTTTTAAGCACATTCAAAATTCTTTTTAAAAAAGTAGGTTTCATTTATCTATTTATTTATTTTTCCATTTAGTTTTCTTTTCTTTTCGTAATGTTTTTAAGTCTGTGCACTTTTCGATTTAAAAAATAATATACTATACATTAGTATATTATTTTTATCAAATTATTATAGTATATTATTATACTATAATAATTTGATATCCGATCGGATACGCTTCGAATTAATGTTATTTTTTAAGAGATTTTTTATCGTTTTACATTAATTTGATTACTTTATTTAATTTTTTTCTTTTTTCTTTGAAATATCAATTTGAAATTTAGCAAATCGTGTCATTTTTATTTTATTTAAAAAATATAGTTAATCATTGAATTTTCTTACTATATCATTATATGAAGTCATTCTCTCTACTCTGCCGAAAAAAAAAAAAAAAAAAAAAAAATCTCTGACCTCCCACCAGGCCGGATTAAAATAAGATTTTTTTCTACGTGGTGATTTTTATGGGTCATCCTGCAAGGATTGAACTAGCTATTCAGTAGTAATAGATCTGCAAACAATTATTAAACCATGTTTTTTTTCTCCTCTACCTGGGATTTGCTGGGTAGCTGCTGCTAGTGCATAATTAAGTGGCAGTCTGTGTGTATGTATGTCCAGAGGAAACAAGAAAATATAACAATTAATGACAAAGTAAATATATATACACATTCACTACCACCAGATCTTGCTTTCTGAACAAATCTTTCATAAAGATAATTCAAAAATAAAATTTAAATGATAACAGCATGGATTTTTTTTTGCATTTAGTATCTTAGATAGGAGACATTAATTTTTCTTTTCACAAGGTCTTGTTGGGAATCGGTGGTCTGGTCAGAAAGTGGGGGATCATTTCTCTAACATAATTATAACTGATCCCCCACTATTTGACCATTTTTTGTTTGTCTAAGATAAAAGCAATTGTATCGTACCTGGTGTGGCTTAAGTGGTCACCCAATTAATCATTGAACTTACTCATCACTGCTTAACTTTGGTGATTTAGGGGGAACCAGTGCTTTCAGCATGTGAAGAAGAAAATTGGTTGTTTTGTTTTATGGTCTATCAAACATTTTCAGGTCATTTAATGGCGAATCAAGTCATTTTGATAAACAATTTCTTACAGTACCTGCTGTTGCTTATGTGGTCACCCAACAAAGCAGTGTTTGTATCATTTGGATTATTGTCCTCATCTTTATTGTTATCTGTACAATGTTTCAGCCAATCAGTACCCTCTGGCCTTCTTCAGGTATTTCTTGCCGGAATTAGGAACCTTCTCAAACTCGGGAACCCCCTCCTCGAACTTGGGAACTTTCTTGTCGTAATCGGGATCCTTCAGAGAGGTCAGAGGGCACATTGGCAAAATGTTGTGTAGATAAACAATAAAGATGAGGACAATAGTCTGAATAATCCAAATTATGAAGCGTCATTTCAAAAAATCGCAAGAAACACCTGAAGAACGTTGGAGGACAATAATAATGAGGACAATAGTCTGAATAATTTAAAATAATACAAATTATGAAGCCTCATCTCAAAAATTCTGAGGAATAAGGCGGTGTTTATAAAGAAAAATATACTTACCCTAATGTATCATTTATAATATGCTTAGCTTCCATACTGTCATAGAGATCAGGACAAGGACCAAATGCACCTTTTATTGAATTAAAAATAAATAAATAAATAAATTAAAAGAAGCAAAATAAATGTGTCTGTGAGTAACATGATATTACAGGGTGACCCAGAAAAAACAGAACCCAAATTATTTATTTTCCCATTACCTTAAACCCCCTAGTTGAGTAACATATTACAGGTTGACCCAGAAAAAAACAGAACCCACAAATTTTGTAATAAAACTTAATTTTATTTTATTTTTAATTTTTTTAAGTTTAAGTTTAAGTCCAACAAGAGTTAGGGTTATTAATTAAATAATTTGGGTTCTCTTTTTTCTGGGTCACTCATGTTACTCAACTAGAAAATAACCGGTGACAGTTTAAAACATGCTTTGGTTGGTTTTCACTGCAATGCTGACCCCTTGTTGAGATTATCTTATGCTGAAAACATTGTTTTATTCATTTTTGATGGATGCTCAAAGTTTTTTAAAACTCTATTTTTTAAACACATTTTAACTCTTAACATCTTGTTGAGATTTTTCTAAGTCCAGAGCATTCCTATAAGGATGTATTAAAAAAATGGCTAAAAATGACCTTTGCATCTAAAGTTACCTATTATTTCCCTTAAATCAAAGATTTCTAAATATGTTTAATATTAAATTTAAACAAAGGCTATTGTTTGGGGCTGATTAGTTAAAACGAATGTGAATTCCAGCTGGGTGGAATGAGGTGGTATAGGACTTTAAGAGTTTTAAGCAGACTTTTTTCTATTTAATCCATAGATGGGACCCTAACAGGTACTAATACTTTAATGGATGTGTGATTGTAACAAAAATGGTGGGCAAATGTTATAGCCCTTTTTGCAAAGAAAATTGTTTTATAAGTTCTCAAAGTTTTGCCAGCTAAACAGACACACACACACACACACATGTATGTATGTATGTGTGTGTGTGTGTGTGTATTTGAAAATGGAAGCAGATCTGATGGTATGTTGAAAAGAAAATGTTAAATGGATGAAATAGGATTATTTTATTTTATTTAACAGACACGTGTTTCGGTCAGGAGTTTATCTATGTATACATGTATTCTATCACACATACACATAAATTCCTCATGCTTTGAAAATTAAATTCCACCTGACTTTATTCCAGCCATTTTCTCTCCATTTCAAAATCCGTCGCATGTGACAATGATGTCATCATAACTGTTTTCTCCATCGTGTTTAAACACTTTCTTCATGTGATTTCAAAAAAGTTATTTTTCGAACATCTCGGAAATTCTCCGTATTTCAACCGATTTCATTTAAAACAATAAGGATTTACTCTGACGAAAGTCGCTATTTGTTTGGGTACTAAACATTTCTATATTTTTTCTATTATTGTTATTTTATTTCAATTTTGTATCTAAAACAATTAGAGATAAAATACATGTATACATTGATAAACTCCTAGCCGAAACAGGTGTCAGTTAAATAAAATAAAATAATCCTATTTTATCCATTCAACAATTTATTTCCTTTATTTTTCTTTTCAACACACACACACACACACACATATATATATATATATAACATGCTTGCTGATATGCATATATATATATATATATATATATATATATATATATACACACACACACACGCATATAAATATATGGATTTAAAGTCTAAAGTGTAGATATTTATCCAACCTGTTCACTACGGGTAAGATGTAACACAAGGTCGGGACTATGAGAAACCCGCGAAACGCGCACACGCACAAACACATGCGCACACTCGGCCAATAGGAATTGGTGGCATGAGAGAGTCAAGTGAATCCGTTCACAAGAGGAGGATGTGACACAAGTGAGGATCAAACACGATATTCAGTCGTATTGAATCAGCGAGACTTGCTTGCTGGCCATATCACCACGATGGGGACCCCTCCTTCAACGCAGGGTATGGATAATCTTGACATACTACACTTTAACAATTAATCGATCTGCGAGACTAGACTGCTAACCATGACACCATGCTATATATACTGGCAAATATGAAGATAGGAGGGTTGGATTGAATCCGACAGAGTGTGGTAAGGATAAAGGGAAAATAGACAAAAAGGAATAACTCAAAAACAAATAGATGTGGAGAGATATATTTTGTTCCACTTTAAGCAGTACTTCTTCAGTCAATTTATTAAAACATTGTACATAC
>CM042178.1:21242478-21254978 GCA_023376005.1 Doryteuthis pealeii
AGTCAAAGGTGTTTGACATTGTGGTTGTTGTTCTTGTTTGAGTATACAGGAGTGCGTTAGTCTTGTGTGACCAATGTGTAATTGGGACACAATGACTTGTTCCTTTCTAGACTTTTTTAAAGTTGGTCCCAAGGCTACCAGAGTGGGTTTGATTAGGAAGAGTTTGTGGATGGTGTTATTTCATTGTCCAACGCATTTTCATAATAAAAATCATTGTCCAATGCATTTTTATAGTAAAAATCATTGGCCAATGCATTTTTATTATTAAATCTAACGGTAATGGAAAAGTACATAGAGAATAAGAAAACTATCATTACAGATAATATAATATTTAGGGTTCCCACTCGTTTTAGGAAATCATTTTCCAGGATGTTTCCAGGATATTTCAAAAAATTTTCCAAGACAGCATTTATTCATGGCAATTTCATAATTTACTATTACGTCTAATATTGACACATTAAGCCAGTTTTAATCTTAGTTTTTTATGATGCAGGGTTAATGAAGTATCTTGGGTTCATTATAGATGATGTCTACATCTATCGATTAACTATTGAACGTGTCCATAAAGTCAGTGTGCGCTTTAAATTCATAAATTCTTTAAAGTGCAATCAGACTTTATGGACACACTGGACAATAAAATAATCAGGCCTCCTGTTTTTGTTTAGCTATGATCAACATTGCTGTTTTTAAATTGGCAAATCAATTTAGATATTTTACTCCTCTCCCTCCATGCTTAAAATCTTTTTCTTTTTTTTTTATTGAATTTGTTCATAGAGAATAAGAAAACTATCATTGCAAATAATAATATTTTAGGAACACTGAGAGTCCATGTCTCACTTCCATACATGAGGGTGCTGACAACATATGCCCTATACACTTGCATTGGGAAGATGAATAGAGGCATAACATCAACAAGAGGGGGGGGGGAGAAATGCATACAAAATGGCGGGGGGGGGGGAGAGAGAGAAAACATTTTCTTACCTAAAGTGAGTGCATATTTATAAAACTTGAGAAGATCTTTGACCTGTGACATCCTTTCTTCAGAGGAGAGCTTTTCATAAGTGCCCAGGTAACGCTCCAGCCTCAGGTATGTCATATGACGCTGCATTGACTTGACCGTTTGTGGAAATTCCTCAGAGTTATCTTTCATATCCGAGTGCAGATCCTTGTGTATTGAATTCAAAAACTGAAAAATTTAAATCATGAAAAATGAACAAACAAGTATTTCAACCAATTAAGACATTGGAAAAACATTGGAAAAAAAACTATGTCAACCCCAGTTGAATTTACACTTTATATGGCCCTAGTTTAGTCTGTAAGGTTATACAGTGCACATTTGTGCAAATCAAAAAAAAATTTTAAATATTTTTTTGGGGAGGTAGGGGGGGATTTTACAGCCTATCAACTCTTATTGGGTTATTTTATGCTAAAGACATTTTTTTTTATTCATTTTTGATGGGTATTCACATTTTTTTTTTCAACCCATATTTATTTTAGTGCAGATCCTTGTTTGTTGAATTCAAAAATTGAAAAATTTCAATCATGAAAAATGTGTTTCAACCATAGAGCAATTAAGACATCAAAAAAAAAAAAAAAAAAAAAAAAAAAAATCATTGAGATTATGATTGGCATGACGATGATCCTAACTGACCTTCAGCTACAGGCGTGAGAATAAGTTTTAGTTTAGTTAGTGAGATACGGCAGAGAATCCAGGGTGAACAGACTTGTAGGTCATCGCTCTGAGCCGGTCTCTCCACTGCAGAATAAGGGTTGGGTTTGGAAATAAAGCTTTATTAGAAACAGTCAAATCTTGTTTGTTAATTTAATGTTAAAAACAAGAGATGACAGCCCGAAAAAAAAAAAAAAAATCAACCCCCAGCAGAAGCCTTGAAGAGAAGTTATACAGTACACATTTGTGCAAATTTTTGATTGGGGGGGGGGAGGGATTTTACAGCAGGTCAACTCTTTGGGTTATTCTATGCCAACAACATTTTGTTTTATTCATTCTTGATGGGTATTCAAATTTTTTAAATATTTTAAACATTTTTTTCTATAACAAATTTTTTAACTCATTTTCTCCTGTTTAACCCATAGAATGAACCATAACAGGTACTACCATTCTGGGTCAGTGTGAACCTGGGAGTAATGGCAATGAAGGAGTACTCCACACTCCCCAGAGTTTAATGTCATACTCAGCACACAGTTTTATATTTATTATGAACTGAAATCAGTTAACTCTAAAGAGAGGAGTAGGAGTCGCTAAATTTAGAGGACTTGGAGTTAGCATAAAGATGGCAATAATCCATAATAATGATAAAAACAAATAGAACATCCTTTGAATATAAATAATTATCCTAAATTTTAATATAAATGACTTTACATTTTTTTTTTTTTTAATTTTTTAAACTAGATGCGGCGGTAATCTGAACATTAGTTACATAAATGAGAGTAACCTCTCTTGTTTGTTTCACTTTGAGGAAGCTGTATAGTTTTGTTCATCCATTTTCACTTCACCGTAAATCTACACTGAAAATATGAATTTGTTTAAATCAATACAACTGCATGTTTTAACACGAAAATATCATAAAATTTAGACCTCTGATTAAAATCATTTGTTTACAAAACTTTGGAAGTGGAAGTTACTAGTGATAAGTTAAAATATGAATCTTTCAGTGAGTTGATGATTTGGGGTGCCTATTGGATACTTGGTCCAAAAATATTTAAAAAATCAGATTAATTGGTGGAAGCAGTTGAGAAAAAAAAAACTAGATTGATTAAAGGGAAGGAAAATTTACAAATGAAAAACAAAACAAAAAACTTTTTTTTTTCTCCTCCATTGTGACTTACTTGGCTTTTATCTTTGTCTCCGAGCATTACAAGGTATGGTCTCATGTCAGCAAAACATCTTGCTTTATCACCAAACATGTTAAAATATTGTTTCAGCAAATCTGTAGGTTTGCCTAAAAAAAAATAAAAAATAAAAATAAAAATAAAAAATAAATAAATATGACAATATGCATTGTGGCACAAGTGCAATTGTGATATGCAGATGTGTGTGTGTGTGTGTATATGTAACGGTGTAGTAGTTAGTATATGGGTAAGTGGTATGTAGGATTAAGGCCTCATTTCAGTTCATAATAATGTATATTTGTGGGTGTATAAATACATGTGTGTGTGTGTACATATATTGTATGTATAAATAAGTGTATTGTGTGTAGGTGTCAATGGTAAGTCAGAGAAACCATCAAAATAAGATAAGGATTCAGAATAGATAATATAAAGTGCTCAATATGTAAGTAGAGCGGATTTATTATTATAGTGTGTACAGAAATAACCTACTCGAATTTCACCATAAGGATCTTTGGGCTGAATTACTCAAGATTCTATATATATATATATATATATATATATATATATATATACTAGCAAATATATGCACCCTCCGGTGCAAGTATTTAAGTTTTAATGTCATAAAATATCATATTAAATTAGAAAGGCTAATGAAACTGAATAAGAATGCAAATAAAAAGATTTGGAACAGAGGGGGCATGATTGAAAAATAGAACAACTTTAAAACTAACTCTTCCATCATTTTCCCTTACGCCCGTCTTTCATTGGTAAATTTTCCTAATTTAACTATTTAGTTAAAATAGGAAGTAAAGAATAATATTACAGTTATTTCTTCTTGTTAATGGATTTTTTAAAAAGATTTATCCCCAAGATTTTTGCTCATATTCAATAAGATAAAACCAAACAATTAGAAATCAATAATACCTAGCATATATTTATTAAAATCAATTTTTTTAAGATCAATATGCAAATTAGCCTTCCCATTCACACTGTAATCTGCTATTTTGTTGTATATATAAATACAATTGCATGTTATTAGTATGTAGATATGGTCAACAGTCTTAATAATGTAAAATAATTTTATTAATAATTGAGGTTTAAATAAAAAATCATGGAGAATGTGATGTAAATAACTAAGGGAATTGTGACTTGTATAGTAACATAGTTTCGGTTACAGACAGACAAACCCACAATCTCCATTATAATAATATATATATATATATACACACATACACACACACAGTGGAGCATTGATTCTTGAACATAATTTGTTCCAAAATAATATTCAAGAAGCCATTTGTTCAAACACTGAAACAATATTTCTATCATTGACTTTGTTTCTGTCTGTCTGCATGTATCTATTTAAAATTTTATATATATCTTGATTAATTCAACCAAAAGATCCTTATGGCGAAACTCGAGTAGGTTATTTCTGCACATACTATAATACTAAATCCGTTCTACTTACGTATTGAGCACTTTATATTTGTTATACACTGACTTATCCGAGTAACACTTATACCAACCAAATACGGAGAACCAACCCAATATTTTTTTACCAGTAACTCACTCCCTTTACACACACATATATATATATATATGTTGTTATAGGTCCAATGAGAGAAAATTAATTTTTATAAAAAAGGATCCGCAAAATGAACATTGGCAACACAGGTTTTCAGATCTTCTGGTGTTAATTAATCGATATCTATATATATATATTTTACATACAACACACACACACTGTATTAGCCTGTAGCTCAAACATATAAATTGTTGAATTCATTTGTGTTCTATTGTGAGGTTTGGATGTTGATTGGCTAATAAAACAATGCTATGCAGAACATTGATCAGCGCCACCTATACCAATCCCCTCTAAACATGGAATCGACCAAGGAAAGATAACTCTCAATAACTTACAGGAATTGGTCAAGAGAAGATAACTCATTCACATATATAAGTTTTAGATCTAGAAACTCTGACATTGGCAAACAAACGTACATACGTACGTACGCACACACCAACCCACGAGCACAAACACACACACATTTATATATATATATATAGAGAGTTTTATAATTTGCTTGAAGCATTGTGTATATATTGGTTTGGAGGTTGATTTTGAAGGTGTAAGAAAAAATAATAAGGTAACAATGGTGTTGTGTGTTAACCTGTATTTAATTTCTTGAATTTGAGATAAAATCTCTTTTTCAGAAGATCACTGGAACTGAAGTCGTCTTGTTATGGCATTTCTAGTTAAATGAAATTTTTTTTTTTTTTTTTTCTTTGAAAAATGATGGTATTTTCTAATAACTGTATTCTCGTGTTGCATGTTTACGTGAATGCATTTTTTCTCAAAGGAAAAAAAAAAAAAAAAATTTCATTTAACTAGAAATGCCATAACAAGACGACTTCAGTTCCAGTGATCTTCTGAAAAAGAGATTTTATCTCAAATTCAAGAATTAAATACAGGTTAACACACACCACCATTGTTACCTTATTATTTTTTTCTTTACACCTTCAAAATCAAACCTCCCAAACCAATATATAAGCACAATGCTTTCAAGCAATTATAAAACTCTCTTATATATATATATATAAATGTGTGTGTTGTTTGTGCTCGTGGGTTGGTGTGTGCGTACGTACGTATGTACGTTGTTTGCCATGTCAGATTTCTAGATCTAAAACTTAATATGTGAATGAGTTTATCTTCTCTTGACCAATTCTGTAAGTTATGAGAGTTATCTTTCCTTGGTCGATTCCAATGTTTAGAGGGGATTGGTATAGGTGGCGCTGATCAATGTTCTGCATAGCATTGTTTTATTAGCCAATCAACATCCAAAAACCTCACAATAGAACACAAATGAATTCAACAATTTTATATGTTGAGCTACGACAGGCTAATACAGTGTGTGTGTGTGTATGTAAATAGATATATGTATGATATCGATTAATTAACACCAGAAAGTATATCTGAAACCTGTGTTGCCAATGTTCATTTGCGGATCCTTTTTAAAATAAATTTAATTTTCTCTCATTGGACCTATAACAACATATATTATTATATGTGTGTGTAAAGGAGTGAGTTACTGGTAAAAAAAAATATTGGGTTGGTTCTCCGTATTTGGTTGGTATAAGTGTTTTCTCGATAAGTCAGTGTTATAACAAATATAAAGTGCTCAATACGTAAGTAGAACGGATTTAGTATTATAGTATGTGCAGAAATAACCTACCTCGAGTTTCGCCATAAGGATCTTTTGGTTGAATTATCAAGATATATATATAAATTTTAAATAGATACATGCAGACAGGACAGAAACAAAGTCATGATAGAAATATTGTTTTCAGTGTTTTGAACAATGGCTTCTTGAATAATTATTTTGGAAACAAATTATGTTCAAGAATCAATGCTTCCACTGTGTGTGTGTATGTGTGTAATATATAATAATATATATTATTATAATGGAGATTGTGGGTTTTGTCTGTCTGTAACCGAAACTATGTTACTAATACAAGTCACAATTCCCTTAGTTTTATTTACATCTCACATTCTCCATGATTTTTTTATTTAAACCCTCAATTATTAATAAAATTATTTTACATTATTAAGACTGTTGACCATATCTACATACTAATAACATGCAATTGTATTTATATATACAACAAAATAGCAGATTACAGTGTGAATGGGAAGGCTAATTTGCATATTGATCTTAAAAAAATTGATTTTAATAAATATTGCTAGGTATTATTGATTTCTAATTGTTTGGTTTTATCTTATTGAATATGAGCAAAAATCTTGGGGATAAATCTTTTTAAAAATCCATTAACAGAAGAAATAACTGTAATATTATTCTTTACTTCCTATTTTAACTAAATAGTTAAATTAGGAAAATTTACCAATGAAAGACGGGCGTAAGGGAAAATGATGGAAGAGTTAGTTTTAAAAGTTGTTCTATTTTTCAAATCATGCCCCCTCTGTTCCAAATCTTTTTTATTTGCATTCTTATTCAGTTTCATTAGCCTTTCTAATTTAATATGATATTTTTATGACATTAACTTAAATACTTGCACCGGAGGGGTGCATATATTTGCTAGTATATATATTATATAATATATATATTATATATATATATAGAATCTTGAGTAATTCAGCCAAAGATCCTTATGGTGAAATTCGAGTAGGTTATTTCTGTACACACTATATAATAAATCCGCTCTACTTACATATTGAGCACTTTATATTATCTATTCTGAATCCTTATCTTATTTTGATGTTTCTCTGACTTACCATTGACACCTACACACAATACACTTATTTATACATACAATATATGTACACACACACACACATGTATTTATACAACCCACAAATATTACATTATTATGAACTGAAATGAGGCCTTAATCCTACATTACCACTTACCCATATACTAACTACTACACCGTTACATATACACACACACACACACATCTGCATATCACAATTGCACTTGTGCCACAATGCATATTGTCATATTTATTTATTTTTTTATTTTTTTTTAATTTTTATTTTTTTTTTAGGCAAACTACAGATTTGGCTGAAACAATATTTTAACATGTTTGGTGATAAAGCAAGATGTTTTGCTGACATGAGACCATACCTTGTAATGCTCGGAGACAAAGATAAAGCCAAGTAAGTTCACAATGGAGGAGAAAAAAAAAGTTTTTTGTTGTTTGTTTTCATTTGTAAATTTCCTTCCCTTTAATCAATCTAGTTTTTTTTTTCTCAACTGCTTCCACCAATTAATCTGATTTTTTAAAATTTTTTGGACCAAGTATCCAATAGGCACCCCAAATCATCAACTCACTGAAAGATTCATATTTTAACTTATCACTAGTAACTTCCACTTCCAAAGTTTTGTAAACAATGATTTTAATCAGAGGTCTAATTTTTATGATATTTTCGTGTTAAAACATGCAGTTGTATTGATTTAAACAAATTCATATTTTCAGTGTAGATTTACGGTGAAGTGAAATGGATGAACAAAACTATACAGCTTCCTCAAAGTGAAACAAACAGAGAGGTACTCTCATTTATGTAACTAATGTTCAGATTACGCCGCATCTAGTTTAAAAAATTTAAAAAAAAAAAAATGTAAAGTCATTTATATATTAAAATTTAGGATAATTTTTTATCAAAGGATGTTCTATTTTTTTTTTATCATTATTTATGGATTATTGCCATCTTTATGCTAACTCCAAGTCCTCTAAAAAAGGCGACTCCTACTCCTCTCTTTAGAGTTAACTGATTTCAGTTCATAATAAATATAACTGTGTGCTGAGTATGACATTTAAACTCTGGGGAGTGTGGAGTACTCCTTCATTGCCATTACTCCCAGGTTCACACTGACCCAGAATGGTAGTACCTGTTATGGTTCATTCTATGGGTTAAACAGGAGAAAATGAGTTAAAAATTTGTTTAGAAAAAAATGTTTAAAATATTTAAAAAATTTGAATACCCATCAAGAATGAATAAAACAAAATGTTGTTGGCATAGAATAACCCAAAGAGTTGACCTGCTGTAAAATCCTCCCCCCCAAATCAAAAATTTGCACAAATGTGTACTGTATAAACTTCTCTCAAGGCTTCTGCTGGGGGTTGATTTTTTTTTTTTTTTTTTCGGGCTGTCATCTCTTGTTTTTAACATTAATTAACAAACAAGATTTGACTGTTTCTTAAAGCTTTATTTCCAAACCAACCCTTATTCTGCAGTGGAGAGACCGGCTCAGAGCGATGACCTACAAGTCTGTTCACCCTGGATTCTCTGCCGTATCTCACTAACTAAACTAAAACTTATTCTCACGCCTGTAGCTGAAGGTCAGTTAGGATCATCGTCATGCCAATCATAATCTCAATGATTTTTTTTTTTTTTTTTTTTTTTTTTTTGATGTCTTAATTGCTCTATGGTTGAAACACATTTTTCATGATTGAAATTTTTCAATTTTTGAATTCAACAAACAAGGATCTGCACTAAAATAAATATGGGTTGAAAAAAAAAAATGTGAATACCCATCAAAAAATGAATAAAAAAAAATGTCTTTAGCATAAAATAACCCAATAAGAGTTGATAGGCTGTAAAATCCCCCCCTACCTCCCAAAAAAATATTTAAAATTTTTTTTGATTTGCACAAATGTGCACTGTATAACCTTACAGACTAAACTAGGGCCATATAAAGTGTAAATTCAACTGGGGTTGACATAGTTTTTTTTCCAATGTTTTTCCAATGTCTTAATTGGTTGAAATACTTGTTTGTTCATTTTTCATGATTTAAATTTTTCAGTTTTTGAATTCAATACACAAGGATCTGCACTCGGATATGAAAGATAACTCTGAGGAATTTCCACAAACGGTCAAGTCAATGCAGCGTCATATGACATACCTGAGGCTGGAGCGTTACCTGGGCACTTATGAAAAGCTCTCCTCTGAAGAAAGGATGTCACAGGTCAAAGATCTTCTCAAGTTTTATAAATATGCACTCACTTTAGGTAAAAAATGTTTTCTCTCTCCCCCCCCGCCATTTTGTATGCATTTCTCCCCCCCTCTTGTTGATGTTATGCCTCTATTCATCTTCCCAATGCAAGTGTATAGGGCATATGTTGTCAGCACCCTCATGTATGGAAGTGAGACATGGACTCTCAGTGTTCCTAAAAAATTATTATTTGCAATGATAGTTTTTCTATTCTCTATGAACAAATTCAATAAAAAAAAAAAAAAAGATTTTAAGCATGGAGGGAGAGGAGTAAAATATCTAAATTGATTTGCCAATTTAAAAACAGCAATGTTGATCATAGCTAAACAAAACAGGAGGCCTGATTATTTTATTGTCCAGTGTGTCCATAAAGTCTGATTGCACTTTAAAGAATTTATGAATTTAAAGCGCACACTGACTTTATGGACACGTTCAATAGTTAATCGATAGATGTAGACATCATCTATAATGAACCCAAGATACTTCATTAACCCTGCATCAAAAAAACTAAGATTAAAACTGGCTTAATGTGTCAATATTAGACGTAATAGTAAATTATGAATTGCCATGAATAAATGCTGTCTTGGAAAATTTTTTGAAATATCCTGGAAACATCCTGGAAAATGATTTCCTAAAACGAGTGGGAACCCTAAATATTATATTATCTGTAATGATAGTTTTCTTATTCTCTATGTACTTTTCCATTACCGTTAGATTTAATAATAAAAATGCATTGGCCAATGATTTTTACTATAAAAATGCATTGGACAATGATTTTTATTATGAAAATGCGTTGGACAATGAAATAACACCATCCACAAACTCTTCCTAATCAAAACACTCTGGTAGCCTTGGGACCAACTTTAAAAAGTCTAGAAAGGAACAAGTCATTGTGTCCCAATTACACATTGGTCACACAAGACTAACGCACTCCTGTATACTCAAACAAGAACAACAACCACAATGTCAAACACCTTTGACTGTTAAACACTTATTCATGGAATGCAAGTTTTTTGCTCACATCAGAAACCGTTATTTTAATGCAAACAATATGAAAGATCTATTTGAAAATGTCAACATGGAGATCATTAAGTCCTTTTTGAGGGAAATAAATTTATATGATAGAATATAGACATGAACTTAATCAATACTATACAACATGATCCCCAATGGTGCTAACACATTGTTAACCAATTACTAAAAAATATAAATACACAACACATATTACTTCCTAAGCGTTAGGCATAACATAACACCAGATGGGTTAATATGCCATTAAAATCAACCAACCAACCAGACTCAACACAGAGGGGCCTCTCCAACCACCCATCTAGACCCTTACTTGGGCTAGATGGTTGGTCCATGTCAAGCCCTAGCACCTATATGATTGCCCCAACCCTATTGCCCTTATTGCAAACCCCAACCCTTTTTATCATATATGTGCTAGGCGGTGTTTGCAGGTCTTCATATCCTGGGAATGACATTAAACTCTATATCTGACGGTGAGGTTCCAGATCTGGAGGTTTGAGGAATGTGGAGCATCCCTTCATCACCATTGCTCCCTCTGACCAGAGCAGGTCTTCATGTCCTGAGAATGGTATTAAACTCTATATCTGATGGTGATGTTCCAGAGTGGTAGTACCTGTTAGGGTCCCATCTATGGCTTAAATAGTAAAATGTGTTTACTAAAAAACTTGAGTATCCGTTAAGAATGAATTTATTTCAAAACTTTGTCAGCATTAAATGACCCACTGAGGTTGATATGCCGTAAAACAAACCAAACCATACCAAATACAGTCTATTGGTTTGGGGCTGTAGAATACACAGACTGCATAGAGGGATAAAAATCCCACCCAATAGGGCCACCTGTTGGCCGTGGGTGGCAATGTGTGATGCTTAAGGATGGAATCCTGGCAGCTGAGCAAACCATGACCAGCAATACTCTATTTGGGCCTTACTTAGACTAGACAGGTGATTGAAGAAGCCCTTTCTGTTCAATTTGCTGGTCATGTCAAGCCCTAGCACCTATATGATTGTCATAACTGTATTACCCTTGTGGCAAGTTCCAACCCTTTTTTTATGTATGTACTAGAAAGTGGTGGTTGAGGGTTTTTAGTGTCCTGAGTATGATGTTAAACTGCATCTAATAGTGAAGTTCCAGTTCTGGGGAATGTAGACTACTCCTTTATCACCGGTACTCCCAGGTTTACTCTGACCCGGAGTGGTAGTACCTGTTAGGCCCAATCTATTGGTTAAATAGAAAAAAATGAGAACTGAGAAAGTGGATGAAAATGGAGATTTATATGCATAATCTTTTTAATCTGATTTTGTTGCTATTTTTTTTAACTGGGCCCTACTACTATGTAAGGTCCTAGTTTTATCCCAAAGAGACATTTTTTTTGTATCTCCTCTAGGCTGGAACTACCAGGTAACTTGTTAATGTATTTATGTGTTGCTTTCTTGATTATACCCAGGGGTTCCACTATTTCTTTAACTGCGGCAGTTTTTAAGGTGTCAATTTATTTGAATTTCTATTTCCAGGTCTTTGTATTTACTTATTTTATTATACCCTTTGTCTTTCTTGTTTATTTACCCTTTGTATTTACTTGTTTATTATACCCTTTGTATTTACTTGTTTTATTATACCCTTTGTATTTACTTGTTTTATTATACCCTTTGTATTTTACTTGTTTTTATACCCTTTGTATTTACTTGTTTTATTATACCCTTTGTATTTACTTGTTTTATTATACCCTTTGTATTTACTTGTTTATTATACCCTTTGTATTTACTTGTTTACCTTTGTATTTACTTGTTTATTATACCCTTTGGCTGATATGTTATCTGTTGGCACTAACATATCAATTAGAATGCATGTTTCTTTGATAGTCTTGAGCTTCTATACTAGGTCAATCTCATTTTATTTTTCTATTAGTTTGAATAACAACCTCCCACTGAATAGGAGCTTCTTTGAATTCTGTAATTGGTTCTGGTTAATGTTTATACCATTTATGGATTTCGGTATTCCATATTTTTTGCATATTTTCCAATGAATATAATCTATTTTATCATATCTTTTGTCAGACAGCCTTTACATGATGGCCAAGAATAAAAACCCTTTCTCTTTTCTTTTTTTTT
>CM042178.1:21259978-21265716 GCA_023376005.1 Doryteuthis pealeii
AAAGAAATAACTGTATTTATTCTTTAGCTTCCGATTTAATAAATAGTTAAATTAGTAAAATTTAGCAATGAAAGACTGGAGTGATGGAAAAGTTTGCAGTTGTTCTGTTCCTCTCTTTCAAATCTGTTTTATCTGCATTCTTTATTTAGTTTTATTAGCCTTTCCTATATTAATGATATTTTAATTGCTTAGAAAACTTTAATCTAGCACCTGCAGGGTGTATATAATTTGCTAGTGTGGTAAGGAAAAATGGACAAAAAGGAATAACTGAAAAGAAATAAGATGTGGAGAGAGCTATATTTTCGTTCTGAGTTAATTAAAAAATTTGGTACATCACTTGTAGTTATTATGAAGAGAATGAGTGGGGAGGGGAGTTTTGGTAAGTTTCACTCACTTTATCTTCTAATAATATAAGTGTAAATTGTACAATGTTTTAATAATGAATGGAAGTACTGCTTAAAGTGGAACAAAATATATCTCTTCACATATATTGTTTTTTGAGTTAATTCCTTTTTGTCTATTTTTCCCTTTATCCTTACACACTCTGTCGGATTAATCCAACCCTCCTATCTTCATATATGCCAGTATATATGCGCATGGTGTCATGGTTAGCAGTCCTAGTCTCGCAAGATCGATTATTGTTAAAGTGGTAGTATTCAAGTTATCCATCCTGCCGTTGAAGGAGGGGTCCCATCGTGGTGATATGGCAGCAGCAAGTCTCGCTGATTCAATACGACTGAATATCGTGTTTTGATCCTCACTTGTGCCAACAGTCCTCCTCTTGTGAAACGGATTCATTGACTCTCACTCAATGCCACCAATTCCTATGGCGAGTGTGCGGCATGTTGTTTGGTGCGTGTGCGCGTTTCGCTGGATGTCTTCATGAGTCCCGATCCTTTGTGTTACATCTTACCCGTAGTGAACAGGTTGGATAAATATCTACACTTTCGACTAAATCAATTTTATATGCGTGTGTGTGTGTAGTATATATATACTATATATATGATATTATATATATAGTATATATATTATCATATCACGCAAGCATGTTTATAGTATATATATAGTGTGTGTGTGTGTGTGTGTTGAAAAGAAAAATAAAGGAATTAAATTGTTGAATGGATACAATAGGATTAATTTTATTTTTATTTAACTGTACACCTGTTTCGGCTAGGAGTTTTATCAATGTATACATGTAATTTTATCTCTAATTGTTTTAAGATACAAAATTGAAATAAAATAGCAATAATAGAAAAAATATGAATGTTTAGTACTCAAACAAATAGCGACTTTCGTCAGAGTAAATCCTTATTGTTTTAAATGAAATCGGTTGAAATACGGAGAATTTCCGAGTATGTTCGAAAAATAACTTTTTTGAAATCAACTATGAGAAAGTGTTTTAAAACACATGGAGAAAACAGTTATGATGACTCCATTGTCACAATGCGACGGTTTTTGAAATGGAGTAGAAAATGCTGGATTAAAGTAGGTGGAAATCTTAATTTCAAGCATGAGGAATTATGTGTATGTGTGATAGAATACATGTATAATAGATAAACTCCTGACCGAAACCAACGTGTCTGTTAAATAAAATAAAATAATCCTATTTCATCCATTTAACATTTTCTTTTCAAACATACCATCAGATCTGCTTCATTTCAAATAACACACACACACACACACACATACATCATACATGTGTGTGGGTGTTGGTCTGTTTAGCTGGAAAAACTTTGAGACTTATAAAACAATTTTCTTGCAAAAAAGGGCTATAACATTTGCCCACGCATTTTTTGTTACATCACACATCCATTAACGTATTTAGTATCCCCTCCCCTGTTAGGGTCCCCAATCTAATGGATTAATAGAAAAAAAAGTCTGCTTAAAACTCTTAAATCCTATACCACCTCATTCACCCAGCTGGAATTCACATTCGTTTTTTAACTATCAGCCCCAAACAATAGCCTTTGTTTAAGATTTAAATATTAAACATATTTAGAAATCCTTGATTTAAGGGGAATAAAAGGTAACTTTAGATGCAAAGTTCATTTTTAGCCATTTTTTAAATACATCCCTTATAGGAATGCTCGGACTTAGAAAATCTCAAACAAGATGTTAAGAGTTTAAATTGTGTTCTAAAAAATAGAGTTTAAAAAACTTTGAACAATCCATTCAATAAATGAAATAAAACATGTTATTTCAAGCAAATAAGATAATCTCACAGGGGTCACTTGCAGTGAAAACCAACCAAAAGCATGTTTTTAAACTGTCACGGTTATTTTTCTAGTTGAGTACATGAGTGACCCAGAAAAAAAGAGAAACCCAAAATTATTTAATTTAATACCCTAAACCTAACTCTTGTTGGACTTAACTTAAAACTTAAAAAAATTTAAAAATAAAATAAAATTTAAGTTTTATTACAAAATTTTGTGGTGTCTGTTTTTTTTCTGGGTCAACCTGTAATATGTTACCTCAACTGGGGGTTTAAGGTGAATGGGAAAATAAATAAATTTGGGGTCTGTTTTTTCCCTGGGTCACCCTGTAATATCATGTTTACTTCACAGACACAATTCATTTTTGCTTCTTTTTAATTAATTTATTTATTTATTTTTTAATTCCATAAAAAGGTGCATTTGGTCCCTTGTCTGATCTCTATGACAGTATGGAAGCTAAGCATAATTATGAAATTGAATACAATTAGGGTAAGCCTTATAATTTTTCTTTTATAAAACACTGCTTAATTCTCAGAATTTTTTGAGATGAGGCTTCCAATAATTTGTATTATTTTTTAAATTATTCAGACTATTTGTCCTCTTATTATTTCGTCACGTTCTTCAGGTGTTCTTGCGATTTTTTGAAATGAACGCTTCATAATTGGATTATTTCAGACTATTGTCCTCAAATTTATTGTTTATCTACACACATTTTGCCAGTTGCCTCTGACCGCTCTGAAGGATCCGATTTACGACAAGAAAAGTTCCCAAGTTCGAGGGAGGGGGTTCCCGAGTTTAGAGAGGTTCCTTTAATTCCGGCAAGAAAATACCTGAATGAAGGCCAGAGGGTACTGATTGGCCTTGACATTGTACAGATAACAATAGAAGTGAGGAACAATAATCCAAATGATACAGAACATCTGCTTTGTTTTGGGTGACCACATAAGCCAACAGCAGGTATACTGTAAGAAATTTGTTTATCAAAAATGAACTTGATCGCCCATTAAATACCCTGAAAAATGTTTGATTAGACCATCAAAACAAAACAACCAATTTTTCTTCTTTACATGCCTGAACCAGCACTGGTTCCCGCCTAATCACCAAAGTTTAAAGGCAGTGGGATGAGTAAGTTCAATGATTAATTGGGGTGACCACTTAAGCCACACAGGTACGATACCCAATTGCTTTTATCTTAGACAAACAAAATGGTTCAAATAGTGGGGATCAATTTATAATTAATGTAGATAGAAATGATCCCCCACATTTCTGACCAGACCACCGATTTTCCCAAAACAAGAACCTTTGTTGAAAAGAAAAATTAATGTCTCCTATCTAAAGAATTACTAAAATGCAAAAATAAATCATCTGTTATCATTTAATTTATTTTTTGAAATTATCTTTAATGAAAGATTTGTTTCAAGGAAAGCAAGATCTGGTGATAGGTGAAATGTGTATATATATTTACTTTTGGGGGGGGTTTCATAATTTTTGTTATATTTTCTTGTTTCCTTCTGGACATACATACACACAGAACTGCCAACTTAATTATGCACTAGCAGCAGCTACCCAGCAAATCCAGGTAGAGGAAGAAAAAAAACATGGTTTTATAATTTGGTTTGCCAGATCTTTATTACTTAACTGAAATAGCTTAGTTCAATCCTTGCAGGATGACCCATAAATCACCAGTAGAAAAAATCTTATTTTAAATCCGGCCTGGTGGAGGTCAGAAAGATTTTTTTTTTTTTTTTTTTTCGGCAGAGTAGAAGGAAATGACTTCAATATAATTGATATAGTAAGAAATTCAAATGATTAACTATATTTTTTAAATTAAAATAATGAACACGATTTGCTAAATTTCAATGATATTTCAAAAGAAAAGAAAAAAATTAAATAAAGTACATCAAATTAATGTAAAACGATAAAAAATCTCTTAAATAATAACATTAATTCCGAAGCCGTATCCAGATACGGTATCAAATTATTAATAGTAATATTATAATATATAATTGATAAAATAATAATACCTAATGTAATAGTTATATTATTTTTTAAATCGAAAGTGCACAAGATAAAAACATTTTACCGAAAAAGAAAAGAAATAAATGAAAAATAAATATAGATAATGAAAACCTAACTTTTTTAAAAAAGAATTTTGAATGTGGCGTTAAAAGTTAAAATATCAAATTACAGTACTGATTTTGGTACATATACAGAATAGCGCACAAATATATAATAATTTCCAGTTAGAATCGCAATTTTACAAATAATAACGTTAAAAGTTACGGAAATCTTAATTCTAACCATTACTTGAGTATCTCAAAGTTTTTCCAGGTATTTCCGTGAAATCTAATAGTATCTAATGGTATTATCTCTTGTGCATTTATTCTGCATTGATATCAATGATTTTTTTTTTATTTCTAATATTAAAATAAATAAAAATCGTACATGATTTTTTAATTTAAAAAAAATTTTTTTTTTTTTTTTTTGTAAACAATGGCTAACATGAAAAGAACAGGGTTTGTTTCCACATTTTCGATACGGACGCCCTGTACATACAATGTAAATTTTAATTTTTAAATTAATTAAAAAAGTGCACAGGCATAAAACTCTATAAAAATTATATAATATTTTAAAATATTAAATGGCAAAAAAATAAAATAAAACTAAATGCACACTCTTATTAGAAAGAATTTTGTAAAAAGTTAATATGAACACTATTTCGATGTCAAAAGGTGTAACTAAGTGATTAATTCTTAAACTTGTCCATAAAATTGTATAATAATAAATAACAAAACAATAGATTAAATAAGGATTGTTTTTTTCCTGTACAATGAATATTACACAAATTGAATCAGTAAAAATGTAGATTTATATGAAAAAAAATGAAAAAGAAAAGAAATTGATTTTGAGTGTGTATTATTCATTTTGTTTCCTTTTTTAACAAGAATGAACTGAATGGAAGAGTAAATTTTAACAATGTATATATAATGCATATTTACTTTTTAAAAATGTATTTGAATAATATAAATCAAATCTTCAATTACTTTTTGCTCAAACAGAGCTCTGGTGATATTTAAAATGTGTATAATTATATATTTAACTTTTTCGGTTAATTGTTTGTAATTTTGAATTTCCTCTGGACATAACAGATCACCCAAACTTTCATTTATATTTTATAGATTTAGTAGTCGATTATTTTTTTTTTTTTAATCTATTTTTAATTTTTTTCTATTCTTTTAGGTATTTGTAGCTAACATGATGTTGGTGCGTCTTGGCACTTTCTCTCTGCACATATCATGTTATGTGCGCAATGCTTCGGTTTTTTTCTGGCTCAATCATAAAGATGTCAAGTCCAAAGTGTTAATATTGTTTATTGGTAACTAGTATTATCTGTTATTCCCTCATCTTCTGTTCCATTTCTTCTCATCTCTCTCTCTCTTCCTCTCCCCATTTTTCTCTCTTCTCTTCTCTCTGTGTTCATTTTTTTCTCTCTCTCTCTCTCTACTCTGTCCATTTCTCTCTCTC